>VXAX01004892.1:0-162860 GCA_013399835.1 Leptocoma aspasia | reverse complement strand
TTTTTTTTTTTTTTTTTTTTTTTTTTGCTAGATATAGACCTTGACCAGTGTGATTTGGGGTGGGAACAACAGTTGACCTACAAGGCACTAAACTCTCTGCACAATCTGATAATTAAGGCATTCTCCCACAGAATGAGACTTTCAGACATGAATCCCATCAGGAAATATTTAAGCTTGGATCTGCTGTAAAGACAAATTCTCTTACCAGGGAGCCTGAGCACATACAGACAGTGGCTTCATTTCAAATGTCCCGCAGGCACAACATTTGCATTGGATTGTGCCATGTTGAGCCTGAATGCAAAGGGATTTGACAAGTGCTCCTTCCCAGAGCAGGCAGCATAGGATTAGTGCACACAGAGCTGGCACAGAGACAAGTCTAAGTCCAAGCACACAAATCCCCAGGGACTTAGCTGTACCAGTAAAGCAAACAGGGCATGGACCCAGCCTCTGGAGCTGGATCATTCATTCTTATTATTAATATAATTCCATTACTATAATGGTTACTGGTCCAGTATAAATATGTTAATGCCACACTTTTACTGTCTAGGACAGTGAATATTTATTGCTGCTGGAGCCCAGTGCTGTACATTGTGACCAGACAGCGTCAGGCAACCATTTAATTTTCTGCCCACATCAGAAACCAGAATGGATTCCTAAAATGGAGTAGGTTGCAGTTCTGCTTACGAGTCCTGTAGTCATTCCTCCTCAGCTTATCCTGGCACTTGAACATAGACTGAATAACCCTTTACTTCTGAAATATAACATTAATAAACTCTGAAGAGCCAAACTGAAGGCATAATTCCCCCACCTTCAACGTTTTCATACACATGTTGGAGAAAAGCTTTCTTTGTGTTAGTACAATAATCTACATCTCAATTACCAACAGCACAGGAGGGTTGCCTAATTGAAGAGATAATGTCAGTGGAATCGTTTCCTGCTGTAAAATATTGTAAACAGAACTGTGTAGAGAAAATAGTCATTTTGACATTTTTAAAGGGACAACATTTTATTTGAGTAACTGTCATTTTTGCTCTAAAGCATCAGCATAAAGAAACAAAGAGCAGATGATGCTTGTTTCTTTTACAAATTAACAATTTACTGAAATGACGAATCTATAAAAAAATATAATCAAACCATGTGTCATGGTGTCCCTATCTCTAGTATATTTCACCTGGAGCAATAAAAATTCAGCAAAATAAGACCTTGATCCTGCAGTGCTTAAATACATAGCCTTATCTTACTTCTTTATTTTCAATAGTGCTATTGAAATCAATAGTCATTAAGCTGAGTCCAGGCAAAAGCTTTCTCATGATTGAGAACAAAGCACACTTTAAGACAGCTAGCAGTAGCAGTCTGCTTCTGAAGGAACAAATGTCATCATTTTTTATAAGGCTTCAGAAAATTGCCTCTCTGACATTTTTGGAAGTTATTTTGACAATCGTCTCCTTAATTTCTGAATTATGTCAAGCTTGTGGAAACACACCATAATGCTATCACTTTATGAATTTTTGTCTTCCTGTGAAAGGTTCAGGTAATCCTATTTTTACATGTTACTCACTGCATTTCAGAAATCAAGTTAATTCTGCACCACAAAGGTGTGGATGTAAGCATCTGAAGTGACTTCGTTTTGGCAATTGTGTAAAAACACATTTATTTTATTGTTCACTAATTTTCCTTCTGCAATCTGTTTCCCCATCTTTACATTTCTCTTTTTTTGTCCAACAACCTCAGTTGCAGGTTCTCTGGGCCAAGCAGCTACAGACACTTGCCTCACAGGGAAAACACCACTTAATGGTACACAAGCTTAAATTTGAAAGGTGATCTCTGTCTTTGTCCCTCTTCTTAGAATTGTACCCCACCAGAGTACAATGCAGAGACTTCTGCTTTTTGCAAAATAAATGTATATCATGCAGCAGAGGACAAGAACTTACTTCTGAGTGGGTGATGCTTTGAATGAAGAGGGAGTTACTGTTCAGAAGACAGGAGGACTAGCTGTCACCTAGATACCTCCCATCAAGAGCAACAGTGGAAGGAAATATTGTCTTGAATGTAATTCTTTCTTGCTGTTCTGCACCTGTTACAGCCACTACCCTACTAGGACTGTACTTACAATCATATTTAAATTTCCTTAAAGAAAAGACCAGGTCAAACAGTGGAGAAGGGATAGCAGTTATGCCAGTCAATCTAAAATCTGTGGTAACGTAGCTCAAAATTCAGACAGCCTTCATGGCTGCAAAGATTGACTCATGCTCAACATTTTGTATATCAGAACCCCAAGGTCCTTCAGTGCTAAGCTGCCTTCCAGACAATAAGCTCCAATCCCATCTCCTTGCAGCTCCCTTCAGCATTCCTTGATGCTGATGGAGGTTTGGGTGACAGACTTTGGGAGCAGGGTCAAGCTGAAAGGTGTGTTTCTTTTCTCCCTGCACCATAAACAATATCACAGGAGAAGTCAGAAAATGTCTTGTTCTGTAGATCACACTAATTTACAGGGAAAAGTGGAAGTCCATGGAAAGAATTTGTAAAAAGATTTCCTAGCTGAGGAAAGAGCTTAGAAGTCATAAGATCCATGCAGGAAGGACCTGCTTCCTAGAATCCAGAGGTTTTGGCAGTGGGATCTGACCAAATCCATATGAAGAAGCTTACACTTTTCAGTGTTAATACCTCCAGCATTTTTTAGAAGCTGAGGATGGCAATAGACTATTTTGTAGCACATGTGCACATGTGACTGTCTGGTTTAAGGGAACAATATCAAACAAAACAAGGACAGACTAAGTTATTATCAATATACTACTAGCAAGATGAGCATATTTTTTTGCAATACGTTGGAAAATAATAAAAAAACCCCACATTGTAGAGGACTTAAAACTTACCCTGATACTTTCTCTGGGGGCTCAAGTTGTCAGCTGGCCATCTGTGCAAGCCTGAGAATAAACAGGAAAATCAAGTGTGTGGGTCTGTGGACTTGCTGCTTGCATGTGTACTAGCCATGATAGACACAAGAGGGAAATAAGACTGAGAAGGATTTTACTGAGTTATCAGTTCTGCCAGGGAAGGACCCTGCTATCCCCAAAGTAAGAGCCATACAGCTTTCCCAGCCTAAAGCATAATTCATTTCAATCTGTTTATACTTGCAATAATCAAAGAAATGTTATTGCACCAAAAAGGACAAAAGACACGACTGATATAACTCATCTGAAGCCACAGAAAACCAGAAAGTATAAAAACAGAACCAGTACAACCTCATGCACTAACAACATCACCATCTTTCTTCTCAAATCCTTTCACTTCTCTTCCACCAAGTTTCCTCTTCTCTGTTTCATCACTTTCATTTCTCAGGCAAAATGGTTGCATATGCTGATAGAAAAGTCAAGGAGATTATGCTTTTTCTTTTTTTTTTCTCACTAACATTCTTTGATCTTTTTCTCCAGAAATAATAAAACTAAAAATCTCCTCTCATATCTACCTCAAAACCTGGACAAGGTGAACTCAAACTGCAACTTGTAATGTTCACAGCCTAATGCAGATCCTATTTCCATTCCTCTTTTTCTGTATAAAATCAATCTCTTTATAGCTTTTGACTTCTGTGCAACTTTAATTATCATCACTAACCAATTACTGCAAATTTTAGAGTTGAAAGGCACACAAAATGCTTCACAATATTCACTTCATTGCAGCTTTGATATTGTCTGATCCATTGAGCACTCACTTTCCTCAACAGAATATTAATACATAAAGTCCCCAAAGCTCCTTTCTAGACTTTATAACAAAATAAATAATGAAGGGGGGAAGTCTGAAGAACAAACAAGACAGCTATAGTATCTTTTAGAGATTTTCTAAGTCTTTAATTCCCCTTGTAGATCAGTAGACCAGAAATGCTGACCAATTATGACAATAACACCACCAGTTCAGAATCAACTCCTTCAGAATGCTCATATACAGAGTAAGGGCTATTCCTCAGTAGTATCATTGTACTTAAGCTTAGTTTTTCCTTTCCAGAGAGTTTCCCAAGTAATAAATAAATCTCTAAAAAACAATGTACTAAATTTCTTTTCAAGTACTAAATAGAGAGTTTCTGAGACATTCAAGAATGGAACCTATTTGGTTCCACATCTGTGCACACACACCCCTCAGTGTCAGAGACCAAGATGTCTAACATCTGGCTGCCACACAGCCAGGACAGAGCCCTTGATGCCGTGGCCGAAGTCCTCTCAGGCTGGCTGGTGTGGTGGCAGGGTCAGCTTGTCTGCACGCACTCAGCAGTAATGAAGGGAAAGTATCCTGGTGATCATTCACAGAGGTATGTTTGTCACAGGGACAGAGCAGGGTGTTTCAGAGGCTGCTGCACAGTGCTGTGACCTTTGGAACAGGGCACAGCAGCAGCAGCATCATCCTTGGCCAGTCAGTCACCCTGGCTGTTGCAGTACCAAATGACCTTTCCAGCACAAACATCTCACCTGAGCACAGGCATCTTGGGCACCTCCCAGCAGCACCTGCAAGCACACCTGCAAGACCAGTGCAATCTTTGAATACTATAATGTATTCCTTGGTAGTCAAAACACAAGCAAAACCAAGCTTTCAGTTTACTGGAAAGTATTTGCCCTTTGACTAGGAGCACATCACATCCACAAAAGGAATGTACCCTTTGCCTGTCCGGGTGTGACCTCTGCCCATCCCCTCCATGGCTCTTCCCCACGCCCAGCAGAGGCAGGCAGCCCTTCCTCTGGGAGCAGAAAGGCATCTCAGTGCTGAAGTCTCCCTCCTGTGTGAAGCTAATGAAGCCTCTGTGCACGTAACCTCTGGGTTATGAATACCTGCCAAATGAGGAAGGAGCCTACTACTAACATAGAAAGAGAAGGGAAGAGCCTACATAAAGTCTGCTCACCTAAAAAAGGGAGATGTACATTTAGTGTGAGAATAGCTTTGTCACTACCTTTGGGGGAACAAGGGAAAGTGCAGATGCTCAGAATTCATCCTCATGCACTTCTGCAATGGAGAAAGTGTTACAGAGGCAGCAGTGTGCTGGTTAAGAGAGTGATCCAGCCTCCAAATATTTCATGGCCAGGCAGGAAGTAGTCTTTAGCCAAGGAAACCAAAGGGAGAGCACTTTATACAGACTTCATTTGTGACAGGAGTTTTTTCCAAAGGTGATGCTGTGCTGCTTCTGTCTCCAAATGAAACTTTTTTTTTTATATATATACAGCCCAGTTTTGTGTTTTAGGCAGACTCAGTGCACAAAATCAGGGAAACTTGTGTGTTAAAGGTAATCAGTAACCATGGGGCCATTCTGGATAAAGTCTAAAATGGATGTGGTTTCCATTTTAAGAGCAAACACAAAATATCCTATACCAAACTCCTGATGCTGCCAGCACTTTTTACTGTCAGCATTAGACAAAGCAATGACACCTGCATTAAACAAGGAAATAAACTTGTGAGTCTACGCTACCTTTGTATCTGTGTGAGCTTCTTTCCTTCCCTGCCTGTTTACCTCAGGAATGAAACAAAGTATTCTAGCAAATATTTAGTCAAAATATGTCTGCAGTCAGTATATTTGGGTCCAAAGATTCCAAAGTGGGCTTCTTACATGGCAAAAAAACCTTCCTTTGTGTACTTTATTAGGATATATAAACGAACATATTAGAGAATAGCATAAGTTTACATTGGTTTTTCTCTCCCTCAGAATGCAAAGTAAATAATTTGCAAAATAGTTGTCAACACTTTCCTCATTTTGCTCTTCTTACTTCAGACCATTTGAAAGGAGGATCTTGTAAAGGATATTAAGAGACATTTGACAAGGAGAGACAAGAAAGAGACAAACCACACTCAGTATCTAAAAGTCAATTTGAAATTGCATCTTGGAGGTCAAAAATATTTACATTGCCTACAATGCAATCACTTACAGATTATTTTAATGTGCTGGTATCTCCATGTATCTGTGTCTTTCCATGATTCATGGTGTGTGATGGAATTATTTTTGCTTGAGAGATGTAGGAAAGATGTTTCCAGTCAGTTACTGCTGCTCATTTCTGCTGAAAAGTACTCCAGCTCCAGTGACTGCAGTGAAGTCCCATATCCCAGGATCCCATGTACATTTGATGATGGCCATTGAGGAGGAGACCTTCACTAAATGGTGGAAAATTCCAGTTTCTTGTCATACCTACTTTCTCTGAATTCATCAGGAGCCAGAGAGAAGTAGCAGGAAAAACTAACAATGAAGCTGTCACTGCACTTCAAAACGCATTCCAATTCCAAGCCATGACATGATCCCTCTTAAAAAACTTTGGTGATTGTTTCAAAGGCCACCATACAAGGATAATTTTGGCCTTGAAAGAGCTATTGTGCTGACATGTGAAGTCTCTTTCTAGACCAAATTAAATCCATTACATTTTTACGTGTTGGCATTTTCCTCTTCTTCTTCTTCTTCTTCTTCCTCCTCCTCATTTCCACTTCTTCCTTTTGTAAGAGAATTAAGTTGCAGTACTGATGAAAGGAAATGAATGCATTCAGGGGGGAGGGGGATGCAAAAGATGTAATCACAGGTCTCCGTGATTCCATACAAGAAAAAGAGCTGCCAAACACTAGGCTTTTTAAAACAGCAATGTTGTGTATTGGAGTGGATTAATACAGGGTGAACACCAACAATACACTCTGCTAAATACAGCCAGTGTTTTAAACCATCTTTTTCTTTTTTTTCTTTTTTTTTCTGTTGTTTTTCTTTTTAATAGAATCAATCACATTTGCTGAGGCTCAGTTGTGCTCTGGCTTTCAGTCTTGACTGCCAGACTGCTCTGAATCTTCCTCTTTTATTCCACGTTGAAGCTTTGACCTTTGAGAATTTTTTCCCAGATTAAGTGCTGAGAAACATTACTCATATTCAAATTGACATAGTTGTGTTGAAAAGGTTGTTTTTCCTCTGCCCAAACAATCAATGCTGTGTCAGACTAATAGCCTGACCTTGACAATGTTCTATCTGAGAAAGGGATCAGCTGCAGTATCTGAGCTGCCTCTGTCAGACAGTAGATATTGTCTGTTGTCTTGTAATCTCCTTACACATTTTTTAATTTTTCAGTGATTTTTTACAAATAAATGCAAGAATACTGGAATGCAAATTCTGGCCTTAATCATCTGTATTGTATTGTGCCCCAGCAAATCATCTGGTAAAGTCTTTCACCCATACAGACAATTCTTTTATCAGATAAGGAGTAACATTCATTAAAATAAACTTATTAGGATTGATTAAAGTTAAATGAGTGTTTCCCAAAGCATCCTTTTCCTTATAAACATACATTGTTTTCTTGGACTACATGTAGCAGTGATCAACATTTATATATTTAATGTCTTCTGATTTGATTCTAGAAGTTTATCCCATTTTCTTTTTTTTTTTCTTTTTTTTTTTTGAATCTACATTTTCTTTCTGCATTTGTGAGCCCCTTTTATACAGATATATTTGCATATTCAACTATGTGGACACAGTAAATGCAGAGAGAATAAATTCTGGTCTTCTGCTTTATGTTATAAGAAAAAATCTTTGCTGTCAAATCCTGGTTTGAATAAATCAAAAAATTCCTATGGATTCCAGAAGGGTCAAGACATCACCTTCTCTGTTCATTTGGCAGAACTATTAAATGACCCACATGACCTGGTTAAAAGGTTTCAGTCTTGTTATATTTTCAAACATTTTACTTACATCTTCTTACTGACATGTGGTTATCCATTAAGTCAGTTCAGCTATTTGGTTTGCATTTTATTTCATCAAAGTGTGTCTTAATGAGGCCCAACAAACTGCATTTGGGAAAAAGACAAGCAAGTTATTTGAGTAAAGAAATTGGTGAATCCTGACCAACGTTTCGGAATGATCCCTTCATTTAAAAGCCTGGGATCAGGTAATATTTAGGATACCCTGCTCCTGAAATATAGCTCTTTTTTTCCTAGACTATTCAATAAACCTGCACTAGCAGCAGTGCTTGCTGATCTCTTGGCAACCAAGTTCAGGGAGCCACATGGACTGAAAACAATTTGCTCTGCTTTGCAGGGTTAGTCTTCTTTCCTCTTCAACTCCCTGAGCTGGCTCACTACAGCATCAGAAAAAGGCCAGTGCTAGCACATGGACTTAGATCAGCATAAATTCTCAGGGAGTATGAAAATAAGGCTTAAAGGCAGCTAGGTAGAAGAGTGAAAGCAGCACAGTAAGAATCTGACTAAATTAACATTTGATGACTGCAGTCAGTGTATTCTGCTTATCACATTCATCATGTTGAACAGATCTGTTGGACTAAAACGCCATGAAATTATCAGCAGACCTATGTAAATATGTAGCAAGTTTGTTCAGAAACTACTGATGAAAAGACCTGAAAGAGCAACTTCATTCTATTTTCAACAGTTTTGGGGCTTTTATTATCCCATACAATTTTACAAAAAAGGAACAGTTCTAGAAATAATTTTTAAGAGGTTCTAAGGAAACATATGGAAAGACTCTTCTCTTCTTTCGTGACACAATTTTCTATTCCTGATAGCACTATTAAAGCTGCATGACAAATTTGTAATGAAAGTTTAAAACGCAGTTGCTTGTATTTTGCTTGCTTTTTTCTCTGCTGTCGTGAGCAATAACTTTAGGTTACCACAAGCAAACCTAGGTTAGCCTAAATTCACCATTAACCAACAATAGGTAGGCAACAAGATAGAGTTTCCATAGCTGAACTTTCAGTGCTAATACGCAAGTCCAAAAACTGTGAAATCTAGCCTAAAGCATGTAGCCTCAAAATGTAATGCCAAAAATTGGACATCTCGTGCAAGATAATGGCAGTCAAAACTTCCTGCTCTTAAAATCTTTATTTAAACTTTCTGGTTTTGCTGCATCAAAGGGAGCTCAAAAGAGCTAAGGGAGCATCTTATCACAGAATAACATCCTCAGATCAAAGCAGTCACATGGTGATCCAGGAGAGGGTGTGAACGACTGACATAGTAAGAAGATAAAAGAATCAAAAAGGAAAGGACATCTTGTATGATGAACAATGCTAAAATCAACTGCTCTAAGAGAGGACACAGGCTGTACTCTCTCATGGAAACTGGCAAACAAAAGACTTTTAGATATCTTGATTTGATCCACCGGAAAGCCTGCTCTGTCCGAGCAAGCACTGAGAAATCACCGTATGAGGCCCACAGCAATTATTTTTGCCTTTCTGCAAGTGCAATCAAAAAGGGAAGTTTCCTTTGTTAAATTTGATGGCCTGTATGAACAATCTAGTCTTTCATGCAAATCTTTGCATGAAGACACAGAGTCCATTTCCAAAGTAGCCAAGTGTGATGTTGGCTGCTATGGATACAATAAGTGCAGCCACTGCAGTAGCCATGAATATGCCTGTCACACCAGTAAAATTTAGGAAATCACTCTAATGTCTGGTTCAAGCACTTGCAAACCCTGAAAAGATCTGGAGCTAGAGAAAGATCATGAGAGATTGTCACAGAAACAGAAAGCAATCTAAAGCTCTACCTGTACTTGTCAACTAAAAAAAAACCAGAAAATAGGAAGTAGAAGCTTAAAGACAGCTTTTTGCACCTGCAAGTAAGAATAAAAACCTAAATGATAATGAAGAAAACGTTTTTGGCAGATAGAAGTAATTTCTCAACTATAGAAACTACTGATAATCGTTAAGAAAGTGTTGGTTTCCATGAAAACCACAAAGAGTGCTAGTGGGTTTACTGTTGTCTCCATACCAGGAATTTTGACAAGTGTATTAGATTTGTCATAAGCAAAAATATATATATATATTATTTTGTATTCTGTAGCTTTGTCAGGAGTTATCAGAATGATACTGGCTACACAAGCCTCATTTGAACTTTCCATCAATTATGAGGTTAATGGCTGATGTTATGGAGACACAGAATGTGTGATGGAATGATCCAGTAGACTCGGAACCAGGAGGACTAGAACACATCTACTGGTGTTGCTTTTAAAATCAGTGTAAAACCTGAAAAGTCTGGCTATAGAATTGAATTACTTCATTCTGAAGTCACTTCATTCTGTGTGGGTGAGTCTTCTGCTCCTGATTGCTTCCACACTACACATGGTAGCTTGACTGGATTGCTCTGTTCACACAGCACATGGCAAAGAGCTCTGTGGGGAGCAGGAGGGGAGCACTGAAACTGGAATGCAAGTGGCGTCCATCCACATTCATCATAGGTTAAAGGCTGTCATTCCAGCTGGCCTGATAGCCTGCAGTTACAGACTGGTTTACAGTACCGACCCAGTACAGACAAGGATGACCCATTTATTAGGGTTGTTAAACACTTTCCACTCAGAAATCAGGTCTTGTCACATCCTTTGCCTTAATTCTGAAGAGCAGTTTCTCAAAAAGGTATTGTCAGCCCAACCCAGGAGAGTCACCTGAGCTCAGTGCTATAATCCAAACAAATATTTTCAAAGGTATCTGAGCAGTCCAGTATTTCTCAAAATGTCAGGTATCCAGCTGTGAGACCTTCCCAGCAGGCCTAAACTTCCAATGCACACTTGAGGAGACATCAAAAGAGGAATTTTCCCCAAAAACAATAGCTTGTACCTTCATCAGTGTGTAGCAGATTTGCCTTTAAAACTCACCACATCACGTCTGTGGTCATGCTGGTTTAAGCTAATAACTTTCTACTGCTTAGAAAAAGCCACCAAGTAAAGCATCTGATTCTTGTTGATAACTTTTCCTGTTTCAGAGAAAGTCTGCCTGTGACACCAGAGGAGAATCAGCTGCCCCTGGTCATGCACACAGCCTGTGTTCCTAAGGGCAGCTCCCTCGCAGCACTGATCTGCTTGGAGATCTACACAATGCCTGTCCACATGCGTACACATTCAGATCTCCAATAGCTTAATAAAAGTGGACAGAGCAATATGGATTTCCTCACAGCTATGAAAGCAAGTGTCTAAAACTGAAGGGACTTGCTTAATCTTGGAGCTGCCTGACTGCATAGCTAATAGCTTGGCAATTAGGGAGCTACCAGGATTCGTTTGTACGTGTGGGTAAGCAACTAAATCAGCCAATTTTCAACATGCATGCACACTGCTCTGTCTGTTGGCTCCATCGTGGCTGGCTGCTGTCATAGCAAAACACTCTGTGCCAGCTGAAAGATGCTGGTGTCTCCTAAACTCTTTTTCATTCTGCTTTACCAGAAAAACTCAGCATTGGCTGATTTGTGTTATGGCACCAAGTAAAGTCACTACAGGCAGAGTGTGACCCACACACATGAAAGAAACTTTCTGTGGTGCTGGGTTTCTCTCCAAACAGCCGACATCCCAAAGCTGCTGCTCTTTATCCTCAGATCTGGACAGATCTGGGTAGCACTTACGCAATTCATTAGCCATCAAAACTTGCTATGGAGGCAGTTAGCAGCTGAAATGGTGTAGCTGTTGCTGTCAGCATTTCCTGGCAGTGGGACAGGGGACAGCTGCTCAGCCAGCTCTGCTGCTAACAGACAAGTTGGGTGAGCTGGTATTGTGCTTCCTGTCAAAGGGAATTGTTTTGTTGTTCTATCGAATTCATCAGTTGGCCAGGGTGAAAATAACAATAAAATGTAAAAACATTTTTTTTAAAAACTGAAAACCAGTGTTTACTGTACATTAAAATAACTTTCATCACCCTTGTTTTTAAGAGAAAATATGAAATTCCTGCAAAATTGTGTGAGAATTTTTTGCAGGTTTTATTATAGGTCTTAGTTTCAAACAAACACTTTCATCTTGTTATGCAAATTAAAACTGTTTTTGATTGCAGTGAAATCAGCAGTACAGTTATGTTCACTTGTGGTTGAGACTTAAATGTCAAAGCCAAATGGGAAGTATAATAAACACAACAATTTGTTAAAAAATCTAATTAACTGCCTTAGTTCATTGCCTTTCTTATGTAGAGAGCTTCTATTATTCTGATGCCTTTGATTAAGCTCTTTCAGAAAAAATCAGAGAGCTCCAGCTGTCCATCATAATCAGTGAGCTCAGCTAATTGCATCATACTAGCCAGTGCTCTTCATCAGATAGTCAAGACTTTCATGAGCATTCATTTAGTGCCTGCAGACTTGACATTAACAAATTAAGCTGTCAGGAGTACAGGTGGCAGAGTGCAATCAAAATTTATTCCTCCTCCCTGCTTACTGGGCCATTCAGGGAAAGTAATTTTAGCTTCTAAAACCAATAATCTAAGACAAAGCACCTTTACAGGTCCCTCCACTTAAAAAACACCAGAACCAGGGAAACTAAGGATTCGAAAATATCCCCATCAGATCATACTGACAGGTAATAGGTGTGATACAGCAATCAAGTCACATAAGTCTGGATCTGCCTTTCTGAACTGTTTGTATTATAGGGAAACATTTCCTTTTCCCATCACAGTAGAAAAGTTTTTGACTGCATTTTAGGCTTGCTGTGCAAGGCAACGAAGGCTGGTTTTCAAGCACTGCTGGCACAGAGCAATTTTAAAACTGGGGCAATTCTTAAAAAGGGAATGACTGAGCACACAGAGCTGGCTGGTGTTGGGATGCCCTCCTATGGGACGTGCCAGGTTGGAAAAGAATGTTCTTGCAAGTCCACTATCTCCCTGCTACATCTAGCACAAAGGGATGTGTCAGGGGAAGTTCAGAGTTTTGAAGGGGCTTTAAAACCCACCAAGCTCACCAGAAAACAACTACACCAAGAGCTTTGCTGATCGAGTTAAACTGTTGGTGATCTCACTATTGCTTTAGCTCTCTGTTAGATCACATTTTTGTGTCAGCTGCAGGCAAAATACTCCTTTTTGGCCACCAGAATATCCTTGGAGTGAAGAGGATAAACTTGAAGGGATCTGAGACAATTTCTTCTTTGTGCTGACCCAGGAGGATCCATGGGAAATATTTTGGCAGTGAGCCCAAATATGTACTTCTGTGTGATTTCATATCCAAGGCTAAGTTAAGCACTGTTGGATTTGGGAGAGTTGTTAGCCAATTTTCCAGGATCTGAGCTTTTGGGTGGGGATTTTTTTTCAGTTTTGGAAAGCTTTTTTATGGGCATTTCTACAGAGGTTGTAAAGTTCAGTGTGGATTTTTATGCAACTCATTTTCTTTTGCCAATGTTCCATTATTATGATCAAACAACTGATGAGGAAGGGTGGGGAAGCTTCCCAGGAGGGAGAATGAATTAAAAAAAAAAAAAAAAAAAAGTAGCGATATGCAGCTTGAATTAGACAAACAATTTGGGAGAGAAAGGGAAATGTCTAAAGACTCCAGACAGAGAGGAAAGAGGCCAGTTTAGGTCAAAGCATAATGCATGGGGAAATGCGGCACTGTGGAGGAGTGCACTAAGTAGTCAGTTAATCAGAGTACGAGTACCACAAACAAGTTGAGAATATCTACTTAGAAATAAAGTAAGTACGGGAGGGGTTGCTTTAATCTTCTTTGGTCTTGTTGTTATTATCCTGTCTTGACCAGGAAAAGCAGCTAGCCTTGTGTCCGAGGTTTCAGTGAAGGAGACAAGATACAGTCAACCGGAGGAACCGTTCAACTAAGAGCAGCCTCACAAAGGAACTGCTGTAGATTTGGGGACTCTCCAATAAATTCTCAGAGGCAGTAAGGACACAAGTAAGGACATCATGAAGAATTAACAAGTTAAGGAGTGCCTTTCTGAAGATTTTGAGAAGAGCAAAAGGAAAAAATATAAGGAAATCTGGATTTGGGACAGGTCTTCACTTTAAGAGAAGGATTTACCTCAGCAGGATCATTGCTAGCCAGGGCCACCTATTCTCTTCTGTATGATGTGATGTGTTGCTTTTATCTATAAAATCTGTCAACAGCTCAAATAAACTACAAGCTATGCTAAAATGCCACCTCTTTCTCCATCAATGTATCTGCTGATACTGACACTGATACTGATACTGATACTAAGCATTGTCATAATCTACAAGCAAAACATACTTGTCCTATTCCTCCTAACCAAATTACCACCAGACTCACACAAACCCACAAGCATATTTGATAAAATTTAGGGAAAATTCTATTGTAAAAATAGGTTTTTTAAAAAAAACCTCTCACATAAAATTTTGGTTTGTTCTACCAAAGGTATCACTTTACTGGCTATAACGGACTGAATTGATTTGTCTTGGCTAATTTTATCTTAATGGATGAGCAGACATGCCCAGAACTTATATGAGAGACTGTCTGGAAATATTAGGATGTGCAAGCCAAAGTGTCAGAGCGAAACAATGGGTCAAGAAACTGAATGATTGGAATATTACAGTGGTTCTCTTGCCACTGCAAGATGGCATGAGAATTGTAACAGGAAATTAAAAGATTCAACTGTTTATCCTCAAAAGACAAGAAGCACGGCTTCCATCCCTGCACATACCACCTTCATCTCACCAGCCCCAGTTTTTAACATCTGAAAGTCTTTGCTACTTATGCAACACTACATATGATGGTGGTTCCTTTTCTCATGCACTTCTACAATTGAAGTTAGGCTAAGACTTCTTACTCACCTCTAAACAATTTGCTAGAACAGCTGTCTCAGAAGTATACAGAATATTAGACTTCATAAGGAATTAAGTAGATATTATCATTAATGGTAGCATAGCACATCTATAGTTCAATCCATTCAACAGGAATAATGATATAGCAAGAGCACCAGGAGGCTCAGATAAGACTCTTAACAATTACCAGAAGTAATTTTCGAAAATTTGAAAAAAATTGAAAATTCTGAAAGACTTTTATACTGAAAAACTGTGAAAATGTTATTATTACTTATTGGTTACCTCTGGGGAGAGGATACTGGATTGGGAAAACACTATCCTGAATCTACTGATTTCTAGCAACCAGTGTAGGACTTTTCAAGTTATCCAGTATTACATATGTTGTGGTTCATTCCTAATCTTGCAAGGTCCATACAGGTACCAAGGAGAAGGCTTTTAGCAAGAGAGAGAGGCAGCTCTTTCCCTGTTATACTCTGGAGGTGGAAATCTTCAGACATCTTTCTTGGTAAACAAGATTGCCTTTAATACTGTAGTACTAAGGAACTTAGGAACTACATTTCCAACAGATTTGGATTCTTAATTGAAGAGTTTTACAGTGGAGAAATTGGGCAGCATCAAGTGTCATGGCACAGAAACACTATGAGGTTGGTTATAAGCAATGTGGAATGAGCCAGATCCCAGTGTTGTCAGTCATTATGAACATGAGGGACGAGAGCTGTTGGCTTTAAAATGGCTGTTGGCTTCATGTGGGAAAATAGCTAGTTGATGCCCTTAAGTAGTATGGCAAAGAAACAAAGAACATGCTTATATCTCCCTGCACCAGGTGTACAACCTGAAGTCTGACAGGTATGACAGTATGACATCCTTGAACCCTACAGCATAAATTCTACCTTCTACCTGCAAATCGAGACTTCTCCTAGTACGACACAATCCAAAACACACAAAATAAGTTTTAAAAAGTGATGTTTCGTTTGCATAGCTACAATTCTACTAGCATCTCTCTCTGGCATGAATGGTGACAGAGAAATTCTTGCTTGATGCCCCCCAGTTGCCACAGGTTTCTGACTGGAGATAATTCATTTGATGATACATAAATATGCTGCTGACATCTTCTAACCTATACGAAGTTACTTTGAGCACTGGTTCCAAAATATTTTGGATGGCAAACATCAGTCAACTGCCAACATTTCCATTGGACCACCATGCAACATTATGTTCAGCTGGTAACATTTGGCACTAGAGCTCAACAGGTTGCTTGCAGATGTCCCACTGGGAGCTAACAAACCACCAGTGGCCCACACAAAACAGCTTGAGATGGGTTAATTTGGAATGTGCTATTTGTAATAAGCCTTCCGCTGAATTCTTCCTATTGTCTTTCACCAGTTCTACTGTCTATCACAGTGAATCAAAACCAAATGTTAAAGACTGGGGAAAGAACTCGTAAAAAGAACAGAAGATGATACAGTGAAGACAGAAGGAGAAACTCCTGTTTCTGCACCCTGCCATATCAAAGAAGTCCTGTTCCAAATCTCAGGCTGCTTATGTAACACAGCCGCACCATCTCAGCCAAAGATAAAGAAACTGGAATTCTATCACAGCATAAATTTATATATAAAGGTTTATGTTTCATAAGCACTCTATGTATATTTTTAATTTTTTTCAATTTTTTTCACAAATCTGCACTTCTTTTAAAAGGGATGCAATCTTTTTAAGTATTTAAAATTAAATGCAGAAAACTGCTTTTTTAAGCAGTGGGTTTTTAGCAAGCTATTCCACTGTATAGTGACATTTATGGAAATATGTAATATTTTCTGCTCAAAAGACTTTGGCCATATTTTTTCTTGTATGGGACTAGTATATTTGGAGAGACAGATCTTGTAAGCTGTGTTCTATTTTTTTGTATTTCTTTAGAATAAATTATTTACTACTTAATAATTCTACCATTTGAAGTTATCTGTATTTTTTTTTTTTGTTATATAGAATCACAATATGAAATTTGTCTAATTTTTAAGGCCTTAGGCAGGTCTGGGATTTTAAAAAGATATTAAGCAGAGATTTTCCTCCTTTTAGGACTTAGATCCTGAGAATAATTATGGTATTTCCTCTCTCAAACTGCTGTAAATTAGCATGGTGAACTCTTCTACAGGGATATGAATATCTTTGTTCTGAATTTACATAAAGAAATACGATGGATAACAATTTTTTTTCACTTGGCAGATTTTGCTCATTTCAAGAATATATTTTCTCTTTTCTGTAAATGTGTGTCAGGCATTTTGCATTATTATTAACCCACTAGGCAAGACACCTTCATCATACTCTGAAGTTCATTTGGTTACTTGCTACGTATGTGCAAAAAACACCCGACTTTACTTGAAGAACTTGTAATCTTAGCATCCTTAATGACATTTCTAATGGTGTTTCTTGCTCTGGTGAAGCAGATGGACACTTGAAGGAAGTACCTCAATGGAATGTGCCGGGTGCAGATGGTCAGTTGTCTGCACTGAGCAAGGCCCATGATGCTTCTTCTTCCTGACCAGGTGGCCTCTAGAAAACACCCACAGCAGTGCCACCCAAGTAAATTCTTACTCATAAGCTCTTGATTCATTCTTCCTCCACTCCTAGGCAGAGCTCCATCCATTCAATTTTCTCTCTCACATAAACAGAACTCCAACACCTCACCTGGCTGGCCTGTCTTTCTTTAAAGTACATGGACAGCCATGACAGCACTCCAGTCATGCGAGCTATCCCACCAGGTCTCTAACAGCAACAAAGTCATGGCTCTAAGAATTCTCACAGACCTCTAATTCCTCGTGTTTATTCCCCATGCTGTGTGCCTTGGTGCACAGGCATTTCAGAGGGGTAATGGAGCATGCCAGCTTCCCAGGAGGAGTGCAAGAGGTATGCACACACGTCAGGTGGTTGGCCTTCTGGTTCTCAGCTTGAGAGGCAGCTAAGGAACATTTGCCACTGCTGTGGCTGGCCTGCTTATTCCCACCTGGATGTGATGCTGTGAGCACTGCCACTTTGGACATCATCCCCCAGGTCTTTCAGTTTAAAGCCTGCCTTGTCAAGCTGGCCAGCCTGCTGCCAAATGCTTGGGAACAGACATAGAAGATAGGTTGGTGGCTGGTTTTTCAAAAAACAAAAAATATCCAAAAAATTTTCTCACCCATATTATGGTAATGTGCTGCACAATTCATTGGGTAGTTAAAAATTTCCACTGCCACCATAGGAATTGTGATTCTCTCATTTACTGTCAAGGTGTTTTGTCCTCTTTCTTAGCCCTGCTTTAATGTTATCTTTACACCTCAAGGTTGCCCCTGTAGCAGGAAGCCTAATGGGTTGCTCATGGAGTCCTTGCCTGGAGACTCCCTGGTCTCCTGCTTCCTGCTTCAGATCTGTTACAGGCCGTTTCCAGGACTGCCATTACCAGAAAGAATTAGAAAAGTCCTGGCAGCCGTGACATCTCATCCTCAGACTCTGGGAGGACTGTGTGCTTGCCACCATATCAGGTTCAGTTAACAGAGAGATGCTTCAGGATGCAATAACCCTCAGCTGCCATTTATATCTTTTATTTCCTCCTCCTAACCTTGGTCTTGAACCTCATACCCTCATGTCACACAGCATTTTCTTTTCTGCTCGGGGAATCTTTTGTCCCCCAAGCTTGAGTGGCTGTGCCATTTCTGAATCAGGCAGAGTTTCTTCACAGTGAACTTTCTTATGTCCCTCTGTACAGCATTTATGGGTCCAAAATTGTGCCTACAGGTGTATGGAAGTTAACAGATCACCAAAAGTCTTCATTTTAGCCTTAAATCTCTACTGGCTGCTTCCTTGGTTGATAATACCTTCAGCTAGAAAGGAAAGGTGAAGGTAGGGAAAAAGAATTAATCCACTCTCAAAATGAAATCTGGTAAGCCAATTTCTGTGAAGATTTAAGAAAGAAGCCTGACTGGCCAGTGATGCTACCACTCCCTGCATTCAGGATCACTGATGGACAGGGTGCTGACCTCTTGGCTGGAGCAGTGCACATTAGTATAATTATACCCTACCCTGACTTCATCCCAAAACCTAGCAAGGATTAGTCTTGTCTTTTTGAGATCATAGTCACAAAATGAAGTGAGCTGGGGGCAACATATTCAGCTCGCTTTCATATACACACTGCAAGCCTTGTTACCAGGGCCTCACAAAGCATCTCTTGAAAAAGGAATACAAGATGCTCTTTGTAAATAAAAGTTCATGAGTCTGAGGAATGAAGTCATTTTCCAAAATCGCAGTGAACGATATTCTTTTTCACGAGCCAACGAGAAGCTGAGAGCTGGGCTTGAGGGAAAGGAACTGAATGAAGATGTTAGAGAAACCATTTAGCCCTATTAGCTCATGGCACAGCCAGGCTGTCTCCCTCCTCCTCTTCCTCCTCCTCCTCCTCCTCCCGCCCACAGCCTCCCCTCCCCCATGACATAAGGAATGGCTAGTCTAGCGGGGTTTTTTTAATGACTTTGGCACCTTTCTGCCTTGCGCTGAATAAACTGGCGATGTTCAAAAATAAACAGTCAGGGGAGACAAGGATTTGTTTGGAGCAGTCGGACGGAGTTGTGGGGGGTTGGCGCGGAGAGGGAGGAAAGGGTGACCTCACTTTCTGAACAGTAAAGTTTGAGTGGGAGGGTCTCCACACGAAAGGTAAAAGAGGGAATGATGTGAACATGTGAAGGAAGCCAGAGCACTGAACGGAGCGTCAGTCTGTATCCTGACAGGGGGAGATAAGGTGGCTGGAGAGCTAGCGGTGCTTTCCTGGAATACAATCTCTGTTTGACACTCTCTGCTTAAGCACTGCCCATCTGTATGTTATTGTGTTGGAGCCTCTGGGGAAAAAGAGGAGCCACAGGCACGGAGAGAGAACGAGGGAGGCAGCAAATGCGTTTTTCTTCCCTTCTTTTCCATTTTTTTTCTTTTTTTTTTTTTTCCCTCTTTTAAATTGGGATCCAGTTAGACTGCCTTGAAGTGCCACATCTGGAAACTGAATGCTGAAAGAAAGTTAAAATAACTGAGGCACCACTAAGCCAAGGGGGGCTGATTGCAGAAGAGGGTAAACAATTACTGAGACGCTAGAAGACCACTGCTGGATGTAAGGGGAGGAAATGGCTTTGATCTCCGCCTGGCCCCTCGTTTCTCCTGTATTTTTCTTTTTGAGATGCTTCTCCTCCAGCACAGCCTCGAGTGAGGGAAGCGTTTTTCAGTTTGACATTGAAGGTAGCTCAGCGGTCAGCACGCAAGAAGCCACTGTTATCAGAGGGCAGCAGCAGGCAGTAGCTACTGGAAGTTGGGTGCCTTTTTCTGAGGTACAGTAATTCCCTTCTCTCTCTAGTGTCTGCAATTTTCTGTTTTCACCTGTCTGTGTCAAAGCTCCCATCTGGTTAACATTAGCTTAATCATTTGAGTCTTAAAGCGATACAGGAGGATTTGGGGGTGAGGGGGGAGGTGGTCTGAGACGTTGCGTTTCGGGACTGGAGAGATACAGTTCAGACTTCAAAATGTACACATGCCCTGCCTGCTGTGAGCAGACAGCTGCTGTACTTTGCAGTGAAGCTGGCTTAGCATGTCTCTGACTTTCCTGCCAACATAACTAAACAGGCCTGTCCAAACAGAGCTGTTTTACAAGAGTTAATTGTCACAACACTTTTCTGCTTGCCTTGTAATTCCTGCAATTGTAGTTCATTGAAATTTCCCAAAAGAGTCTGTCTTTTGATGGCAAACTCTGTCCTGTAGAAGTTTGTGCTTTTGCCTCTGAATGCCATCCACCTCCAAAATCTGAAGTTTGTTTTCACAGTGAAAGCAGGGAACGATAAATAAAATGCATCTAGGAAACTGGTTGCAGAGAACACACCTGCAGAGATTTCAAGTTCCAAAAATTATGTGGTTGGGATTAGTGACAAATGAAATTAGAGAGATCTGAGAAACAATTTGACAATGGAAAATTTTCCCTTGTTATTTTGGGATTGATTTATACTCTTTATTTTAGCAACACTGCGTCGGGAATGGACTACTCAAAAATACATCTTGAGGAAATAATAAATTACTCCAGCATACATGGGGGGTGGGGTAAGGCTGGAAGTGGAACCGTGGACACAACACAGTAATATCTCATGCATGGTAGATGCAAAGTAGGAGGCTAATTGAGTTCCATAAGGTCATGGGAAGGGAAAGAGTAGTTCTTCTAGCATAACATCCAAAAATGAGGTGAGATTAGCACAGCTGTATCACTGTGACGATATGAAGATTGCCATCTCCAATATCACATGGCTGATTTTCCACTTATCCTCCACTTGCCAGAATTAACAGCCATGGAAATAAGTGCATAAAGCCTTCAGGCAGCCAGAGTTGCTGCTGCAGGGCAGGGCAGAGCTCATTCCACTGCTCCAAGCAGCTGGACAGCCTCAGGAAATGCGTGCCCACCCTGCCAGAGAGTCTGCATGAAACATGACCTGTGTGAGAAAACTGAAGGTTAAACCCCGCTTTGCTCAGCATAAGGACTCTCAAGAGCCATCCCAGTTTTTGGACAGGCTTCGTGATGTGGGATGTACAGATTTTCTCCTCTGGCCTTGGATCAGCCCCAGGAAGCTGCATTGCCACCTGTTGCTTACAACACGGAAAGTACCTCAATGAAATGCCTGACTTAAGAGCTGAGTTTTGTAGCTGCTTATCATGGGATAATGAGCATAAGTGATTGTTAGTCTTTTTTGATAGGACAGTGTAATATGGTTTTCCCAAAGACACAGCTCATGTTTATTCATGTAAATATTTTTTACCTTGGGATTTTACCTTGGGAAAGCACTGTGAGATATACTGCACTGCCACTGCAGGGGAATGACAATTTAATTGCCTTCAACCATTTCAATCCTTTTTAATTTTTGCTCAGGCCAACATAATAGAGTCAATAACTGGTGTTTCCTCTGGTAGTTTACTTCAGCCCATGCAATGGCACTTAGACTCTGGATCCCATGTTACAACTGGATGACTGTGCCTGGTATCATCACACCAAGGCCCTTGGCTGCAGAATGCTTCAGGAGGAAGAAGCAGGGACTTCAGGACCCCTTGCTAGCTGCACATTTCAGGCCCCACCCCCACGCCAATTTCCAAGGAGGGCCAGTAGGATGGTTTTTTTGGGATAGGACAGAAGGCTCTGTAACAGTGAGAACCCACTTACCCATTGATCCATGTGTGTGCTTGGTAACAGGATTTGAGGAATAGGCTGGAGGTTGATGTAGGGGTTGGGGAGTGACGGTTTGGTGGTCTCTCAACCAAGGAAGGAACATCATTTTTGGTCCTCAAAGAGCTTCTCCCTCCCCTTGCTCAGCCTCAGGACCAGGGTTACCGCAGCAGGTTTGAATTAGCCTCTTCTGAAGCACGAGTGCTTAACCCACGGCTCACAGCGAACCGCAGAGTAAACTCCCTTACACAGCGCGGTTTGATTCAGCTCCTTCGTCTAAATATTGACTCAGGCCTATGGCTCTCCTGAGCAGACAGAGGCTGTTAGTCATGTCAAATAGTGCCAAATTATACAGAGGGGGCAGTTTCATATGGCAGAGTTACAGAGCCACAGATGGGGCTTCATTGTGGTCTGCGGTGGCAGTCAGCTGCAACGTGAAACATGCCAGTGGGAGTTTCCAAGATGTAACTGGTGGGATGCTCTTAAATCCCAGTAAGAGTTTCGTACTATGAACCTATAGAAGAACAGTAGATCTCAATTAATATAAATACATATTAATGAATATTTCTCAGCTTTCCAATTCTCTTCCTTTACCATGCATGACAACCCTAAACTGCGAGGAACTGGGAGAATTGGTTTAAAAAATCAGAATTAAAGTTAATGAGGAGCTTTGCCTTTTTTTTTTCCCTTTTTTCTCCATGGGATTTGAATGAAAACCTCTTAAGAGAAGAAAACTAACTACATTCTTAATACTATGCTGATATGCTGTATCCATGCACAGAGAGTATGGGTCTGAGTTGGACTTCAGGCAATGTTAACTACCTTGGTGCCCTCATTCTTAATTATTACGTGATCCAGAACACCTAAATTAGGCACATAATTTGTTCCTAGATGTTTCAATCAGAATCATGGACTGTCTTCAGGTATGAATCCAAATTTGCCATACAGTAGTGGAGACAGCAGATTTTTTTAAGCCTCTTGTTACTAGCAGTGTTTCCTGGAAATGCTCAAAAGAGTCTCTTCTTCTTTAAAGACTTTGTTTGATGCCTGCTTCAGGGCAGCTTTATAAATCGGCTAAAGCAGATGTTTAAATTAACCGGACTAAATTCCACACAATAAAATGTTGTGTTTCCTTCATAAGGAGCATTGTTAGTGACCAGGATGGAATAAGATATCTGCCTCTTATTTAAAAAAAATGGCTTATAAATTGATTAAAATAATTCAGAAAAGTATCATGAGCAGGAGTACAGTGTTAGGAATTTGAAGATAGCTGAGACAGTCTGCAATCCAATTTGCCAACTCAGAGAGAGGTTAAGAAAAAAATTTGAATTTATTGTGTAAGTACATACACAGGTAAAAAAAATTAACAGTAGGCTTGTTAGTCTATTAAATTAAGGTTTTGGCATATGCAACAATTGGAAACTGAAGGTGACTATGTGGAAACTACAAGTTAGTTAAAAATGTTATTTTCAAAAGTGATTAAGCACTGGATATTTTATTCAGTTGTGTTGGCTTGTCCACGAAGAGGCAAATCAATATGAAAAGCACTCTTAAGTACTCAGAGTGTTTGTGTGCTACTTATGAAAATTTAGTTTCTTGTCTCACAAAGATAATAAGGGGAGGTGGGGAGAAGTTACAGTGCCGAATCTTGATGTCTATGGGGAGACAGAGAGAAACAGAGTGAGTGCAGAGCATTGGACCCAGCTCATCAGTGCAACCCAACAGCAGCTGGTGGCATTAAGTCAGAGAGCTGGTTTTTCCAAACAAGGATAGATTAAAATGTTTTATAAGGAAGATTCATAAAAGACGGAAGCAAAGGACTTAAAACAGGCAGATATCAAATGAAAGCAGATAAGCAAGTGGCAAACATCAGAGATGTTTGTTTTAGTGTTCCACTCACTAGCTTGGACACAGCAGAGGGAAAGGGAATGGTCAGGTACTTCCAGGTTTGCTGAGGCACAGAAGTAAAATTGAAAACCAAGAAGTTCTGAGAACAGTTTTGATGTCCCACTGTCAAACACATGCCTCTAAACTAAGAGGCAGGTCATACACTACCATTTTGGTCTGAAGCTTGCCACTGTCAACATTTGTGTTTGTAAATTCCACTGATATAATGCTTTTAATTATACAGGTGTAGCTTTTGTTCCCCATTAGGAAGAAAGTTCCTTACAGAGTCTAAGATGAGAATAAAAAATGGTAGAACACTTCAAATACTAGAGAGTATCACATATGATTCTCTGTGATCCACACTTCATTGTCACTCTTCTTAATGTAAAATGAATGTAAGGTGACATCCAGAAAATATTCATTTCATTCTGACGTAAATGACTACAAGAGGCTAGAGACCAGCATAGGGGATGTGTGGGAAGGATTAGGGGAAGAAAGGGAAGACAGACATTCTGTGGAGACATCTGCCAATCCAAAAAATTATAATCTCAAATGTCCTCCACAGAAAGAAGAAGTGAAGTAAATAGCGGGAAAGGAAGTAAACTAAAGCAGGAAGACGAAGGAGAGTAAAAAATTAGAGCAAGAATGAGATAATCAAGAGTCTTAAGAGCAAAGAAAAAAAATTAAGTTGGAACGGGGCAGGAAGCCAATTCCCAGACTGAAGGAAGGCATGATGTTGTTGGACATATGGAAGAAGAAAACTGTTTCCAGCATCAGTGTTTTTGGCTCAGGGGAAAGGCAGAGAGGCAAAAGTCCTTTAAAGGAAACAATTATCACAGTCAAGTCAAAATTAGCCATTTACTGTAAGAGAAAGTAAGAGGCAGAAGTCATCTGATGGAGCTTGTGTGTTAAAATTACATATTTGACAATCATTTTTTTCCCACCTTTTACCAGCAGCTGCTGATAAAATTCAAGAAGCATTATTTGAGATGCTTGCTTTCTGGTTCTCTAAAGTGATAAGCAATGATTAGCATGGGACTTGTGACAAACTCACCTCTCTAAAATGGCTCACATTAAATATGTAAAATGACAGCAACCATAAGTCCCAGCCACTTGTTAACAAAGACTCAAGCTATCACCAAATCATCTTCTCTCCTTTGCCCCAAAAAGGCTGGAACAGAAAATCTTGCAAGCTGTTGAGAGAAACCACAATTTGATCTTTACTTGTAGCATTAATCTGTTCAAAACAAGCTAGTACTACAAGAAGCAGCAGAAGACCTAATCTTGAAGTGTGAGCCAAAAAGGGTTTTAGCTTGACAGGAACCTTTATATTCTTTTAAGCTAATGTGAACTGCATCTACTTTTAAAAAGCAGATCTTTAAATTAATTCACTTCAGACCCTTGAGGTTATGTTAGGTTAACTCCTATAATGGGAAATTTGGATTTATAGCTGCTGTTTTTTTCTAATACAACAAGGTTATGTTCTGAGAAACATCTATTAGTGGGGAGGAAGTTTTACTGCAGATGTTTGTGATTCTAACTTAAGTTTCTCATCAAAACTTTAATGAAAATCAGCTGCTTGGAGTAGCGCCACCAGTCCCCAAACCTTTTGAATCCTGGAAGCTGAAGCAAATGGAAGCACAAGACAGAGCAGATGCACAGTTGGAAGTTTTCTCAATTTCAAGAAGATGTATAAAACACCCACCAGAAAACAAAATTTAAACTCCACCTCAGTGTATTTCAACAAAGTTTTGGGCAAGTACCAGCAAAGTGCCCTAAAGCTTATTCTGGGCTATGAAAACCAATAAAAGGCATTTTATGCCCACTCTTATTCACAACATGGGGAGCAAGGAAGGAATTAAAAGTCTAGTTTTTCCAGGGGGCATGAAAAGAAATAAAAGAATTGCTTTCTGAAGGAAAATTTGGCCTGATTTAAACTGGTAACAATTAGAGCTTCTAGTGTTCAAGAGCTGGGTAAAAGAGGTCTAGTTTCTGAGTAACATATAAACAGCTGGTGATAATTTACAACTTGCTTCTGGACTTAAATTTCAAACACCAAAATATAGACTCTTTGGGTTTTATGTTTTAATTGGTCCTCTTGAATGTTTGGATCTGATCCCAGTCCATTTTCACACACCACCATGAGCTGGGGATGTTTGGGTTATGCATCCTAATGCAAGATTCAACAATTGCTGAATAGCATTATACACAAAGCTGTTAGAGCTCCAAAGTTTTTGACATCTAATTCTTTGTCATTAAAATCTTAAAGAGATTTTCCTGACAGTCAGGATACATAAAGTGTGACAATGAAAACAGGTTGATTAAAATACAGTAAATATGATCTGGCTTTGTTGTTCCTGTTTAGTTGTATTTTGCAATTCTTTATATAGCTATTTTCTTGAAATAAATACTTCATGAATACTAGAACTCCTTTTTTTTTCTCTTGTGACAAACTAACAAGAAACAGTGCTAAATCCAGAGCATTCAAGAGTCAAAGAATGAGAGAGGGCTGTGAAAAATATTTCAGAAATTACTATTCCAACTTTACAAGACTGTAAGAACAACTACAATGTTATTGTTTAGGTCATGACATATGGAAGCCAGGGAGTATGAGAGGAACTGGCACACCTTAATTAATTTGAAACATAATTTAATAGTTACTGGAAAAAAATACTCTACCTGAATGAACAACTTTCAATATATTCTGTAAAATAGACTTTTTAACTAAAACTGTAACACTCAGAACCATTGTTTGACTCTGTCTACCCAACAAAATGAATAAAAATTAGCTCATTCAATCTTTGACCATTGCTGCCAGTGGAAAAGTAGCTACATAGAACCAGCACCTAAACCAGATACTTTCTGAGCTGTGTAGCACCCTGTTACCATCCTACAATGCATCTTTTTACTCTTTTATGAAAGACCTTCCAAGTGGTAAGAGATTAGCAGACTTTTCTGCCAAGGCTAATGCAAAGCCAGTATGTCCTAGGGTTTCCTGCTGTGGTTTTCCACCTCTGAGCCTGGATGGTAGCCCATGGACAGCCATAGAGAGCCTGCCACTCATGACTCCTTTATGCTGTGCTCCCCCCTCCTGGACTCAGAGACCCCTCCTCAAAAGCACTTTGTGGAAGGAAGGCATTTGTCCAGATCCAGTATCCAAAAAAAGAAAATAATTTTTAAAAAAATTCTGGCAGGACAAAATATAACATAACCCTCCCTACCCTGGCTATTAGAATCTTTCATGCCCCAGAAAGGCTAACACAGCCTGGCCCACAGAGGATTGGCAAAGTCTCCAGAGCACCAGTACCTGGTACAGATCCATTCAGGGGGATGTGGACAGGTATTGGAGGTCTAGACATGGTGTAAGGTCAGGGGCAATTTGTGTACCCTGCCCAGCCTTTACAAGTTTGTGGTTTTCTGTGGCTCTCTACTTCCAGTCAATGGCAAAGATAGTCTGCAAAGGCTCAACAGGGTCTCTAAGGCACCAGCTAATTCAGGGTGTTTGGTGATGGATTTCTGTGAGAGATGAGAAAAGAAACTGTTTTTCTCTTGATACATCAATTCTTCCCTCTCTTTGAGCCAACAGAAAATTTATTTCTTCATTATCAGACTACGTCTGTGATGAAACAAGCCCAGAGGCATTGAGAGATAGAGGCAGGTTGCCCCTTCTCCCCAGCCCTGGCTTTTCCTCTCTCCTTTCAGAGCACAACCTCTGCCCAGCTTCATCCTGAATGTATGGCATGCAGTACAAAGTTAACCATGCTCAGCTTTCTTACTCCCTTCTCACACATTTGCAAAGTGCTAAGACAATCCAGGGGGAAAGCCCTATTTCTGAGAACTGCCCAGAAACACAGGATCTTCCCATCAGCCATCCCCAGCAGCTGTCTGTCTTGTCCATAGTTGGGCCTCCCTTGGGAGGCAGAGATGGATGAAAGCTCTTTCACTTCATCTTTCAAGATTTTCACATTGGCTTGGGTTTCTTTCTAACAGGCTTTTAATTGATGCTATGGCTATTGGTCAAGCAGATCACTGTTCTTCTCTGCTGTGATTCCAACATTTCAAAGAGATGGAAAATCAAACCAGGAAATACTAGGAATCTGGAAGGGGGGAAATTGAAGCTTGAGATTTACCCTCTCAGTATTAACAGTGTCCCACAAGCACATTAGTACTTGCTTTAAAGCCCACTTTTCTTTTTCATCCCTTGACATTTTTTGTCTCTATCTGTAAATCTCTCGGGGAGTACTGTAGTTTGTCAGCTGATTGTGTCTCACTTATCTGAGAGGCTCAATGACACAGAATGTACATTTAATGTAAGTAGGGACTGGGTGGAGGGTGGTTAATCAGGAAACAACATAGATTTATCCCTTTTCCAGTAAATTGAATAAGCTTGGCTTTTTTCGAAAGAGGAAAATCAACCAGCTACCCTTTCAAGTGTGGATTTTCTATTTCCAACAGTGAGCATCTGTAAGAGTAAGTTTTTCACTCAGTGGCAGTATGAATTAATAAATTAGAGACTGGTATTAATATCTGATTCTTAGCTAGCTTCCAGAGGCTTTTTAGCCCTCCCCCTTTTTAGAGAATGCCTTTTAAGCAGAGGCTTTGTCTTTCCCACTGTATATGGAAAAAATGACTGTGCAGTTCTGTGGAGAGTGCCTAGCTGAGATATGTTTATGTTGGATCCAACCCCATCTCTGTTGCTGAATGGCAGTTTGTTTTCCACTTGAACTAGGGAAGGGATAACAGTCTGGAAACGTTTTCAACACAGGAAATTTTTTAAAAATTTAATACAATTACTTAGTCAAGGTAATAGATAATGTTGTTGTTCTGCATAAAGCCATCTGGCTTTCAGCTATTTCTTGTTTTCGGGAGTCCCCATCAGTATGTCACTGCTGCAGTGGAGGCATACACAAGCCCACCCAAGGAATCAGAATGTAGAGTGACAGTGGGCTGGGGAAAGGGTTCCTTGTCATTTTTTCCTGCATGCCATGCTCTGCTTTGCCTACTGGTTTGGAGATTACCCACGTGCAATTAGCCATATTCACTGTCCCTCTGACTGCCAGCTCTACCATGCCGTAGGAGAAATAGAGGTAATTTTTTCTGTGTTTTCCTGCTAGCCAGATTGTAGCAACTAGAGAATTGTAAGAGAATTGTAGCAACTTGTTTCAGTCTTGCTAGTTCTAGTTCTAGTGATCTCTGATCTTTGTGCCTAAAGCTTTGAGAAGGTTTCCACCAGCTTCCTAACCTGTCCTTTTTATTATCATCCAAAATAAACTTCTCTTTTGGAGGCTAATGAGTTGAAAACTCATCAGGTAATACATAAATAATTCAAATTGTCGTGGATAAGTCAGCAAGTGAAATTTTCAAGTTAAAAAGTTATGAAGTTAGCGTCCTGTCCTGTGTCCCTTAAGGCAATCACTTTTCCAGTAAATTCTGAGGAGAGCTCAACCCCTCTGTGTATATAAACTATGGAGAACTTCTAGTGTTTAGTCGCTGCTTAACACAGCAACAGTTGGAAAACCAGACTAAATTCAGTCATCAGCACTCTTTAGCAGCTGCAGTCTGGCCAGACATGGTGTGCCTGGCTCCAGGTCAGCCCTGTGCTCTGACAGGTGGGACCATCACTGGGAATGCAGGCAAAAAGGAACAATATTGAGATCCATGCACAGGGGATGACAGAAAGGAGACTGGTAACAGAAAATAATGCTTCATTTGTTTCATCACTTATTAAGCAGTCCATTTACTGAAAAAGATTGTATGCTTACAACCAGCGTCACTGCTTCATTTATTGTTGTTTTGGTGTTTGAAGATTCAAATTACTCAGATTCACAAAAATACACTGCTGCAGATTTAATGAGCATTTCATATTATTTATCCGAAACACTCCATTAATTTGCCCAGATCTACAGCAAATGCACTCACTGAGGTTTTTTTATCAAACCTATCTCATGTTAGAATTTCATTTTAAAAATAAGAATATGCAAAAATATTGGAGGGCTCTACTGAATGACAATTTAAGCAGGAAAGAATTTGCTTTTACATTTGTAATTTAAATAACAAAACAGAAACCTTGTTAGTGTGCAATAATTACTTTAGTTTGCAGTCTCGTTAAATGCAATTAGAACTGAGATACCTGTCTTGTTAAGTCGATAAAAAAAGACTTGGGCACAGCATTGTGCCCAAATCTCTTCACCAACTTCTGGTTAATTTCTAATTTACAACATCAGTGTAACACAGGAAATAATAAATATTTCACAGTTAACAACGTCAGAAATTTAAAAGAACAATATAGGGATTTAATGAACTACACCAGGGTGCTTATTATAAAACTATCATGAACATTGATTTGGAGACTAAGCTAAAAAATGTGTTCCTCTTGGGAATGTTTACAGTTTTAAAAATAAATTTGAAATTGCAAATGGCTATTTTGCATGAGGTTTCTGCCTTTGAAATGGTAAATACTATAGAGTGGGTTTTGCATGCAGACAGTTCCCTAACAGCTGTAGTGTCCTATTAAATGGGGTAATTAACTGTACAGCTGTGATGTCACACACTGAATTAATTTCTTCAGTAATAAATAGTTAGAATGTGACCTTTCTTGTTCAGAAGAATTTGATACTGTAGACCAGAGGTAATGAAGGCTTATAGAAATTATAAATAGATCTTGGAGGCCTAGGGGAAGCTCGTGAACAAGCTTGTTTGTTTTTAATTCTCTGGTTTGCAAGGCTTCAAAGCTCAGACAAATTTAGCAAAAAATCAACAGAGAATAAATAAAATTGCAGAGCAGATGTCCACTTTTGCCTGCACGTTTTGGGGTACATCATGGTGGAGAGCAGAACTTCTGCCTGTCTCTCGCTATGATTACTTTGATGGTAGAACTTGTCTGGACAACCGGTCAGTTATTAACTTCTGAGGGCCTCATTCTCCAGAGGAAGACAAAGATCCTTCTGAAATGTCACTCCGTAGGGATTTATATGTTCGAGTACAAAGACAATCTTGAATTTATTACTCACAGTCTGGGAATTTAAAGTCCATTTATTTCTTCAAATGATAACTTAGACTGAAGTATGACAGTTCTGTGAAAGATCACCACCAGGGCATTTTATTTTTAAAATTAGTTATAGTTTACCTCAGTGGTTGGAAAAACTCACAGAATTCTACTTAGCCAAGACCTGGTCTAGGAAGATGCATGGAATAAGTTAAGATAAAATAATAGGACAGATAAAGAGGAAGTTACCAACAGAATTAATGTTCTTTGTACCTTGAGTAAGAGCTCCTGCTATTAATTTTTTTTTTGATAAGAGAAAAATGCTTTCATCATGTCTAAAAGAAACATATGCCACAGACGATATTTTAAAAAAATAACTTCTGTATCAAATAGATTTTTCCATATTCATGTTTCCTTCCTTGTATGAACAAAACAGATTTTCCTTAAATATCTTAAAGCTCCCTTACAAAGTTTGAAGCTTTCATGGGAAATTTTATCACTGTACTGTAATTCTTTCTCTCTATACTCTTTGAATAATCCTTTTCATATATCTGGTATGCTCTGGCAGTAAATCATTCCAGGTCACTCATAAATGTCACCCTCAAACACAAGAGTGAGGTCTAACCCTGAGAAAGAATGCTGGGAAAAATGGGGAAAGCAGCACAATGCCAAGCAGTGCTGTTTACATATCAAAATGTCTTCAAACTATGGCTGTTTAGCTGAAAGCCAAAAACAATCTTTCAGCACCACATTAAGAAAAGTCTTGGATCCAGAAACAGCTTTATATTCACTGCAGGCATCTGGAACAAGCAAAACACCACTACCAGAAATGTCTGCTCACATGGGGCTATTCAGTATTCCTGGTGGTTCTCACTAGTTCTCTTAAAAGACACGAAGTTGTTGAGGAGTGTCACTGCTGGGTACATTGGGTACATCTGGGACACTGGGACCACGTTGTGTGCTCTGCCATGGATTACACTGGGTACACCTGGATGCAGTCCCAGATAATCAGCTCTAGGCAGCCCTGTTTGGACCAGTTGACCTCCAGAGGTCCCCACCAGCCTCAGCTATTCTGTGATTCTGCATGGCTGTGGTCATCATTCCATTTTACTGATCAAGGAACTGAATGAAAGAGTAATGTTCATTGTCACACAAGACATGAGCAGAAGAATGTATCTTCTTGAGTCCCTGTATTCTTATGAACGTAATTAGAAAGAGAGCAGCTCGTGCATGGAAACAAGGCAAAATTAGTTTATTTGATGTTCAGTGAGAAGAAATACTTTTTGTTATGTTAATTTCCATTAGTATAATGAGACTATTGCTGTGGAGGTGTTTATAGATTAGAGGTGAAGCATATGTAATAAAGTGGGTGAGTGGCTGGGACCAGGTGCAGGGATAGGCAGGGATAGCAAAGATAGGAGAAGAGGAGTAGGAGGGCAAATGGAAAGCAGAACAGGGAGGACACAAGCATGAATAGAGAACAAGGCAACAACAGAACGGCTGTGGGAGCCAATGGGGGCAGGTGGAGATCCAAACCCCTCAGTGTAATGTTCAGTTGTTCCATTAATAGATACAGCCCAGGAGAAGCACCGAGGCCTCCCCCAAGAAGGGCCAATGAACAATCATCCCATCTGGTTGGCATTTACTGTAAGACTGTTTAAACGATATTCAAGCCTCATTGCCAGCAAGAGAGACATATAATATAGACAAGACTAAAAGGTAACCTATAAATAAAAGCTAGGGTGAGCTATAAATACAAACTGAGAAGCCATGGATTTGATCAATGCCTCACGACATACAAACGGATTTATGGGAAATACTCTCTGCAGCAAACTCCTCACTGCTACAAGTACTCACTGTGCTTCTGAGGCAATTTTAACTGCACAAATATCTATCCATAGGAGTATTCTTTCACCTTTGGCAAATTCAAGTCCATACAAATTTTGGGAAAATGAGACTTAGAAGAAATTAATAAACAGATGATTCGCAACTTCATAGTTTCTGTTGCAAAAATGTGGCAGCAGTAGGAATCACAGTCAGAAGAATATCAGAGCTGTCATCAAATACTTGTATATAAAGAGGCCTAGGACACCTTCTAGAAATACTTCTCCCTTGTGTCTCAAAAAAACAGGACAAAACAAAGCAGAGAAAATTTAATTTGACAAATTCTATCTTGAGTCATACACTTCAGGATCCCTCAGGTCATAGAGTCATTGAAAGTTGAGAGTTGGAAGGGACCTTAAAGATCGTTTAATCCCAATCCCCCTGCCATGTTGGCATTGTTGGAGGAGCAATAAAAATCAAAGTGTTTCAATACTGATTGATCTGTTATCTCAACCATTTCAGCTTGTTGAGAGGCAAAGACCAATGTCTCAAGCTTCTGTCCTACGAGGTATTATGTGAAAAAATGCAGGGCTTTGATTTGCATTTTTTGATTGTACTTTGCTGATGATCTTGTGAACAGTCTGGTGTTCATGTGTCAAACAGATGAGAACAAAAACTGTGAAGAAGAGGAGCAATGCCAAATAATATTCAAAATAGAAAATAATATTACGAGCACTGTTTTCACACAGTTATCTCTCGTGGGTCTACTCTTTTGGAAAGCAGGAATCAGGAACCATGCAGAGACATCTGGAAGCATCTGGTGCTGGGTTCAGTGATTTGTTAGCTCGTAGTTAAGAAATGTGGCAAGTCAGCCTTTCATGGTTAGCTAGGCCGAATTAGAAAGATGGATTACCTGCTGATCCACACTGCTCAGATATCCTGCATGTACCTATAAAACACGTACTGCCTCCTGGGCACACATAAAAACAGCATAGTTTTAACTTCAAATGTATCCCAAATTTTTCTTAGCAATGTTTCTCAGCTATAGTCAATATTTTGTCCCAAAGCATTTCCAGCAAGAACTGGTGAGTTGGCGCCCCTGAGATCCTCATCCAAAAATGTGGAAAAGTCTAGGTGTGAAAAGCACCAGAGGGCATTAATTAATAAACACCTTATCAGTCTAGTAAACTCAATCCCTTATGGGCTCAGAGCAGTTACCTAAACATTCAAAAATGGGAGAAATGAGTGCTGGTTTTCCTGTCTGCTGACCCTATGCAGCAAGTGCAGTTCATTTGTTTTCTAGTGAACGTGAAATTCCATCCAGTCCTCTGGGACCAGGGCAAAAACCAGTATGTCTCAGCCAGCAGCAGGGCCCTGCAGAGCAAATATAGGCATGTCTTTTTCCCCCACTTAAACCTTGTCCATCTCCTTGTACCCACACACTTCTGAAACCCCATGCAGTGAAAAGATACTCCTAAAAACTGTCATATACATACCGAACGTCATACACATTCCGTATGTAATACACATACTGAATTCTCAACCTAAAATTTAACCTCCAGCAGTTAAGCACCTTTTCTGTGATCAATAAAGTGCATGTTGGCTGTGTAAGATGGCAAAGACCCCAGGAGATGCCAGGGATCCCAAGTATGCAGCACACCAGTATAGGGTCTGACACCAAGATGGAGTTGCTTTCTGTCCATCTGCTGCATTTTACATTTTGGCAAAAAATTGAGAGAGGTTTCTTCTGCAGGTCACCAAAGGCAGGAGGGTTGGGAGAGTGGGATGTAGTGTTATCACAGCTCTTCTTGTTTGCATAAAGTTTCTCAGCAGGCTGAGGGAGAACTAAAGCTGTGTCTATGCTTATGAATAACACGTCTTTGACCTGAGGAATTTGAAATGTCTATTAATTTGCTCCCAGAGAGCAAGAAGTGGCCAAATGACCATCAGTCTACAACTGGAAGACTGGATTTTAAAAATCCATGTTTAAATGCACTGGAAGTCAATTATGTCCCAAGCTGAAAAGCAGATGTGATAGTCACGTTGCTTTTGATGAATGGAATACCAGAAGTATATTTGCATATCTGTCAAAGGTAAATAAGACAGTTTTGTAGTTAATGATTTCCAAGCATGATATGCCATAGATTTTGTGCCTGCATAGAGTGGTTTTAAGACAGGATGTCCATGGATTCAAACACTTTGTTTATTTACATCCCAGTTTGGCAAAGCAGTATTTTTAGTGTGCCTTTTGGCACACTACCCAGAAGGTATCCTTAGAATGGGGTCATTCTTCTTTCTAGGCTAGATCTTCCCTGCATGTATGTAGAGAATTGGTTGGGTCTATCAGACACCAGGATTTCCTTTATATTCATCCCCTTTCTCAACCTGAACATACTGACTTGTGGAACAGATTCTAAGGAGACTTTGCACTTCTCCAAAGATACAGGGCCCAGCAGTTTGGCCAGATCTGTGGCATAGCTGCTGCAGGCTGGACACTTCTACAAGGCACAGCACATCTGACACGTGCAATAGGTTTAATCTCACAGACTTTGTGTTCAGAGCTGGCACCTACACGTGCGCTACCCCCCGCGTCCCTCTACGCTGTTAGGAGAGAGCAGCAGGCACAGCTGACCGAATTTAGATGCATTTCCCTATACAAGAAGTCAAACCATACAGCAGGTGTCCAGCTGGCTTCTGGCCACATGGCATCCCATGTGGAAGTCTCCATGTGGATGACCCCCAGCTTGCTGTGGTTTGGTGTCCCTGCACAGGCACGCAGCTGCCAAGGCCAGCTTGCCCTCAGCCCAGCAGGGCCGCAGCTGTGTTAGCTCAGCGCCGCACCTGGGGCACAGAGCTCCCCGGGGCTTCAGCCTGGGACTGCCTTCAGGGCTCACACAGACATGCTGGGTGAGACCTGCTGAATGCTGAATGTTTGGCAAGATTTCTGTGAGCTCTTGGCTGGGTATTGAAAGCGAAGTCCCTATTATAGGTGATCAAAACCAGCAATCTCTTTGGAAAAGCATCCTGCCTGTTCTGAGGAAGCCAGAGAAACTGAAATAACATCAAATGTACTGTAGAGGACTGCTTTCTCAGGCTTGTTTCTCTAATGTTCTTATTTCTAGCAAACAATTGCATAAATGAAAGTACTGGGAAATATTCAAGCAGGAAAATATCTTTATTTTTAGGAAGGGCAATACGCTATTTATCTCAAGCTGGCCTAAGCAAACAAACTTCAAAAAGACCTCAGAACTGTAGCTGCCAATTTCAAATACTGCTTATAAAGACAAATAAACAAAAGCAAGCATGCTTGGGTTGGGTTTGGAAATGACCTCAAGGAGCAGAGGGCTGATGTTTCCATGGTAATGCCATGCACTTCCAACAGACTGCTCTCTGATTTAGAGACAAAGACTTTAAAATGGATGGAAGTGGTTTAGAGTATTCCCTGTATGGTAAAAGATGTAGAGTTTCAGAGACTTGCTATAACCTTAAGTCCCAAACCTCTTTTTGTCTAAACTCTTCCTCCCAGATGGATAAATATTACACATCAATGTGAAGCTGTCAAGAAGAGACATTGCTTCACTCAATTTGTCTGATCAATGCATCGAAAACTTGGACTTAAATTATCCCTGTGTCCTACTTTTACAGGTATCTATGGCTGATATGATGCCTGTTATATCAGAGGAACAATTTTTCTATTTTCTTTTCCCTGTGCTCTGAAGCAAAGCTTCATAAATGTTCAAGTAGAGTTTGTTTTCTTTTCTGCCTCCTTCTTTTCTTTCATTCCGTAAGAGAAAATGGGGACTTCTAAGGGTCCTACAGTTCCAAAACTATTAATCAATCTATGTCAACTGATAAATATTATTATGCAAATAATTCACAATATGTGTCACAGCTCTCCATAAATATTTTGATTGAGAGATAGCCTCTCAGGCCAGATTTCACACTCCTCAAACTATGGCTTCCTTAGGTTTATGTCTTTTGACAATATTTTTACCACCTTTGCAGAAGAGATCTGACTGCAGAAAAAATGAAAACTGGAATGCACAAATATATTTTCAAGATTAAACTATATGGCAAATTAAATTTCATCAAGATAAAGCAGGTAAACAAACTGTGGTACATCAGCTTAACCAGAGGTAGCTATTTATGTGCTTGGCCAAAACCAGATGACAAGTAATGAGAATTAATTATATTCTCTTCCACGGAAGGCTAAAAGAACATGATCAGGAAGGGTTTCTAAGACTTGAATAGCATATCATAAATGATGCTAGAGTAATTTATCTAACCTCTCGGCATATGAAGAAGTAATGTGTGGAGGATGCCAGAAACTAAGAAAATGTGCATTTTTTCCTCTCGCCATCAAAAATCACCCTTCTACACAAAACACAGTGTTTGCAATACAGGATCGAACTTCTTGGTATTTTTGGAGATAGATCTTGGATATTATGTTAATTAAGTTAATTGTCATTTCATCACAAACCTATGAGTTCATCAGGCTCAGCTGTGCCCAGATTGCGTTCACTTTTACAGACCTTTCTCTCTAGTAGTGAGACTCCACTAACTAATACCATAATGTTTGACCTTTCCCTCATGCCTGAAAGTCCATATAGCTCCCTGAGGATCCTTCTCAGACCTGGAAGGAAGCACACCTTTGGACTCTCTCTAGCAGCAAAGACCATAACACTTCTGGGAGCTCCAAACAAGGCTCTACTGGCACTAAACTTAGCAGTGACTTGGCAGCTGCTGTGCCATGACAACTACTTTGAGTGCTGCTCCTTAGATTCAGTTCCCCACGTGCACCAGCTGCTTCCTCTTTTACAATGCTCCTGGGGGATAGCACCATCTTTTTCTTCTGGGTTTGTTTTGGACCAGATGTGATGGGATTCCTGGTCCAAGACTGAAAATGGTATCATGGATGTAACACAGGCTGAAATGTCCTAATGCAGATCTTTTAACCCTGAATACACATGCTTTTGTGTACCTCAGCTCTTGGGAGGAAACTCTGGAAATAACAAGCACTGGTGCAGATCCAAGGGAGCCTTTTATCATGGAGGAGAGCTTTTGTGTCACAAGTCACAAGTTGCAGTACTAACTAAAGATATGTGCCATGTTTTCTTACCATTAGATGAGAGAGTCAATGGCTGCATCTGAAGTACTGAATAAAGCAGTGTTGGGACCTCCTTAAGTGGGATACGACAGCCTGTGTCCATGTGCTGAAACACGCCCCCCATATTTGCCCAGAGAAGGGTAGTCCTGTAAGAACTGCCTCATGGGAGCACATCCTAATAGATGCCATGCCCTGAGATGTGCCTGGTCATTGGGAGGAAAATCACAGTCTGTCAAGGAGCAAGATGAAGGCCTGAAACCACACCTTGCCTTTCTTCAGCTGGCCAGTGCAGATGTGACCACAGAGAACGCTCTGTGTGTGTTACCAGCACAGCACTCTTCTTTTGGGAAAGCAAACCAGAAGAGGCAGGTTCACAGCAAACACCCACCCCAGCAGAGCTGCACCACTCCTGCGAGCTGGCAGCAAGGAAGGAATGGAGGACTTGGTTCTGCCCTCAGTTTGCAGGTGCAGATCAGGAACAGCTACAATGAAATTGAACTGCTTGAATATAATATGGGAGTAAATTCATACTCTGTGTATGTGAATTGTCTTCCATCTTCAGTCCCATCTTGCAGCCAGACCAGCAGAAAGGTTTGAAGAAGCAGGAAATTACTACAGGCTCCCCAGCACTTTCAGCATGCAGCTGGTTCTTGTTTTTAAGTAATGTAATCATTAAATCCAGATGCAGGGCGGGAGGGGGGAATAAATGCCCCATGGGTGCAGAGATTTTCAGGAGATCAGCAAGGCCAAGATTTGATTGGACTTTTCAACTTGAACTGAAACAAACTTTGTCCCTCAGGGAAAAAAAATATCTAATAATTGTGAAGACATAATTGTTAATGCAGACCTGACATTTTGGCCTTCTAATTGTCTTCACCATTCAGAAACAGACAGTGGACGGAAATGTTCCTCACTCAATTGCCTACATAACAATTTTGCAGGGAGGGTATTTCCATTTTGTTCCAGTCCTGTTTCTGCTTTGTGTGCAGTAATTTTGTGCTCCCAGAACATTCAGCAATTTGAATCCCTCAATTAGCTCAACACTTTGACACTTCTTTTTATAAATAAGATGTTGGCTCAAGCTCTGGAACAACCAACCAATCACTCCATTATCACTAGTAGGGCAAGGAGCAACAGAAATCTATCAGAATAATTGAGAATGCCTGAGAAAACTTCAGAGCCCAAAGGAAACAATCTGGATCCCATTTTCCCTTCATTCCCTTGTCCCTCATAACATTGATTGTCAATATCTCATTTCTGGTTTACAATGACGCAACTCATGGTTTAAAGTACTGTTTTAAAATAGTGAGCATCAGCACCTTCCAAGTTCTTTGTGATCGATTGAATAACATGGCGGGGAAAGGCTACGAAAAAGATACCCAGATGACTTCCCCACATCTCATTTTGAAGAGGGGCTCTGACAATGAAAATAGAGGGACCCGGACTTGAGGCAGATGTCTTGAGGAACTGAGAAGTGTGTCTGCTAATAATAGGATGTAAACTGGTTCCCAGGGGATCTTAGCAGTCTGTGCAGCCCTTGCCCTTACACTCAAACCAACGATGTAGCACTGACCTGCACTAACCTGTTACTGCTGGGTGTGTGGACTAGATGGAAGCTCACTCGTGGCTGCAGAGCAGAAATACCATCAGTTGAAACATAAATGAGATTATCATTATGACTGACTAAAGAATTTTCATAGACACCTTTACAAGCATTCCAACATTTCCATTGTCCATATTAACTATCATAAGTAAAAAATTATTCTGCTTAGACCTGCAAAACCAAGAAAGCTTTTGGGCAGACACTAGATGAGCACTGCTAGGACCACCCACCAGCTCTGAGGCCTCAGAGAATATAACAAGCTTTAGATCTGTATGGGTGGAAAGAAATATTGCAAAGGCAGACATTGGGACAAGAGTCTGTTTTCAATTTAGAAACTGTCTCCCTTCCACAGTGTGTGGTGTAATCGTTCAGCTGCAATCCTTGGTCTGGCGGGAGCCAGTCCTACCACTGAGTAAAGACTAAACAACTGAAAGAAACAAGCAGTACAAATAGATAGTATTTCTGCTGTCCCAAAGAGTCTGTGGTCTGAAGACTTTGCCTCCTAGGAGCTATTATCAAAGAAAGTGTTTCCAAAACAAACCAGATAAAATTCTGTGCACAAGAATGGTAAAAGGCAACTGGGTTTTCCATTTATGTTCGTCTCGACTTCTCACAGCTCTCTGGGATAAGATTGGACTAATGATTCATTTCTAAACCTCATTTTTAAAGCCTGTTGTAGTCATCTCCTAAGATACATTGTTTTCCAAGCAAGCAGCTTGCCTGGCTGGATAGAGGGACCTACCCACACTTGGGAATGGAAGTAAACACGCAGACGAGACTCAGGATTGCTGGCTCTTGCTACCCAGTGCTGCACAGCTGTAACTACAGCCCGCTGCAGACATGCGAGTGCAGGTCCCAGCAGTGACATGGCCACAGCACAGGGCCAGGGCGGGCTAGCCCCAGCCACCAGCAGGGACATTTGGCACTACTGCTCACAGGGCAGGTTCTGCAGGTAGGGGAGGTGTCACCGTGTGGGTCTTCATTTGGTACTGCATACCTGCTGTTCTGCCATAGCTTACGCTGGGCATGAGAAGCTATGGGTGCTAAGCTATTTTTCTGCACAGTGCAGAAAAATACCTCATCCTTGATTTCAGGGCAACCCAGGAAAATAAGGAATAGAAAAATACAAAGAAAAGCTAATCCTGGTTTGATCAGTGCAATACAATAAGAATCCTCTTAGCTCATACAAATGCAAGAAGACACACACCATTCTGAGTTACCTGAGCTTTACACTTTTCCCACTTTTTTCAAGGGTAGGTGACCTCAAGAGCCACAGAATACAAAAAGTTCTGTACTGAGAGCCACAAAAAATATTCCAGGAAAGTCTGGTGTATCTTAAGCTCTGACAGCCACCTCAGGGATGCTGTTTGTAAGTGACAGCAGAAACACCACTGTTGTCAATTCACAGGTGTGGCAAATAATTTTTGGAGTGCTAAATGACATTCCAGTGTCTTCATATCAGCTCTGCAACAATATTGCAAGACTTAGACAAGAGGGAGATATTTAGGATCCAAAAATTCATGAATCTAGCATAATACACGTGGCACAGGGAGACTGGACAGGGTGAGCAGGGTGACACAGGGTACCTGAGCTAACAGAGGTTGCTCCTGAGGTCAGCCTGTGTACATCTCAACAGCTTTGCATAATGAGGGAAAAATTCCTCAGTGAAGAACAAGAATTTATACACAACACAACAAAAACTCTCCTCTTTAATTTTCTTTTTATTTTTCAGTCTTTGAAGGGCACCATCAGTGCCCTTCAAACATAGCTTTGTGTTTCTGATTCCTTATATTGCTTTAATTATTGTTCAATGTTCAATTGAACAAATATTGTTCAATAATTGCTTTAATTATTATTCAAATGAAGGTGATCCAGGTAAGCTTTGGTGAGTTATCAGAATTACTAAATAATATACAACATGCAAAACCACACATTTATTCAAAAGGTCATTGATCTTTGTAGGTATGCTTCTGTTTCCCATAGGTTATTTATCCAAATTTCATCAAAGCTTTGATATAAAACAAATTGTCTAAAGCTTTTCTTTTCTTCTTTACTCTTTTTCTTTTTTCTTTTTCTTTTCTCTTTTCTTTTCTTTTCTTTTCTTTTCTTTTCTTTTCTTTTCTTTTCTTTTCTTTTCTTTTCTTTTCTTTTCTTTTCTTTTCTTTTCTTTTCTTTTCTTTTCTTTTTTCTTTTCTTTTCTTTTTTCTTTTCTTTTTCCCAGTAAAAGCTATTCCTTTCCTATAAATACACCTTCTTTACCAAATAAGGATTATCATTTCTGGTTAACTCATCCTCTAGTACAGCATGCAGTAAGAATCTGCCAGCTCCACACCCGTAGCTTGTCAGGGACAGGATGCAGGCAGGAATGCTGACAGCTTTAACACTCTAAGGCAAAAAACCAAGCACCAGGACAGAGAGTGAAAGAACAGACTGGAGTTGAGCAGCGTGTGTGTGGTCTGCTATGATGGGGTTGTGCAGTGTGCTCTGGGGAGACCTGGTGGCTGTAGTCTTGCTTTCCCCTCCCCTCACCAAGCCTAACTCTCCAGCTACATATGCATAGGAAATACTTTTTTTCTCATTGCAGGGATGCCAAGAAGGATTTTATCGTACCAGCTCAGGAAAATGCTCTCCTTGCAACTGTAATGGAAATGCAAACAGATGCCTTGATGGATCTGGAATCTGTGTGGTAAGGAATTCCCCTGTTCTCTGATTGTCTGACTTTTAACACCAATGCTCAGTTTCAATATACTGCAAAAGCAGTGTCTGTACCACAGGAGCTTTTTGCTGAATAAGAATCATAAGTAGGGGCAAGATCAATACAGTAATGAATTAACCTGACCAAAATTAATTCTCACTTAAATTATCTCTGCAGATTCAAAACACTTCCCTCATGCAGTATTCGTGAGAGTTAGCATGTGGAAAATTTTTAGTCCATCAGAAATATGGAAAGAGTTTTGTGTACCTCTGGGGAAAAAGCATGTATAAATTCAAACACATTTCTTTCTCCCCTTTATGAATACAGTGCTGTGTATAATACAAACAATTTACAATGGTGAGTGACCCCTCTGAGTGTATATACATGTGTTACCCTAGCAGTTCAGCTGCATGGCAGTCTCCTGCTGTGAATGAACAACATGAGAAGGTTGAAACAATATACCAGGGGAAGAGGGTGTTGAATTCCAAGGTACTGTTACAACTCCCCATATGTTCAATGTGACTTGGAATCACCTCATACAGAAAGCCGTGTGTTAGTAATAGTAGTCAAACATTTGTAGCTCTAGAGCAAAAATCAGCCCAGTAAAACTAATCCCAACTACTAGCAGGCAATCAGGGCATTAATACACTAAAAAAATGATGGAAGTTAATACTGTATTTAAAACACATAGCAAGAGCTAGGCTACTCTTAGCAAGAGCTAGTATACTCTTTGCAGGCTTGTAAAGCAGGAGTAGAGCCCAGAGCCCCTTGCTCTGCCATGTGTTACTTTTGACAAGTCATAAACCTTTGCCCCCAGTTTATCTCTTCATAAAATGGACTCATAATATTCACATACTTTGTATCATTGCAACCACTATGAAGTTTTCAGTTATACAAATACATCAAGTCAAGTTCCATGGCATATTTTCTACCATTTTTATTTCTGTGGGACGAAGACAGTGCAGCTGTTCAGCACAGGAAAAATGACTTTGGCTTGGCCACTGTAATGTGCTTAGAATTGTCTGGTTTCTGCAGAACACATATTGGCTTTGTTTTTAATATTAAATTCTCAAAAGTGGTTTTAGACTGCCAGGCATTCCCAGCTATTCTCTTTCACATGCACAAGGGTTTTAGCTCATGGGATCATTGCCCCCTTAGTGCCAAGTGGCAGTGATGCCAAGGGGAAACTTCTGATGGAAGACTTGGGAGCAAGATAGGGAGCTTGTCAAACATCTGCTTCTGATGACTCTGGTCACCAGAAAGCTTCAGGAGTAGAATATATGAGTTAGAAAGTGATTATATCCTCAGGTTACAAACACAACAGAAGACCTGTTTCCTGTCTTTTACAAAAATATGGCTGAAGTCAAGGGTTCAAGACAAACAAACAAAAAAACCCCAGAAAATTTACAGTATCAGGAAAAATTATCTGAAAGTAAAAGTGCATTCCTAATTGGTGTTTCTTTTCTTGGAACCAGCTAGGTAGTAAGGAATAAAACTGAAAGCTAAACCCTAGTTTACTGTTTGAATTCAAATTGCCCTTTGATAGCTTATCTGAAGGATTTTAAAAGCCATTAAGCTCAGGTCATTTACTTCTGAATAAAAAGGAACAGTGAAAAGGCTTAAGTGAAATAAAAGTGAAAGGTAGAGGAAAAGTGCAGAATGAAAAGGAGGTTTAAAGGTTTGGTAGCATAAACCAGAACCAGAGATGCCCATGGGGACCACAGTAACAGAACCTTCCTGAAGATTCAGAAATTTCCGGAGAAGTTTGGAAGACTAATGAAACTGCTAAACAGCAAAACATGACTGAGAAAGCCTGGGAGAAGAAAAGCTGAGAGAGAGCAAGAGCAACTTGAATTACAGCAGGAAGAAGCACGTTAGAGGAATGAATTAATTCAATTTAGGAAAAGGTGACTTGATGGTTGGTAATGTGACTTGCATTAGAATCAGTGGACAAAGCCGCATTCCCTAAGAGCTGGAGAGGGACATGTATGGATCTGCCCAAAGCCTGCTGGGGCAGAAATGAGTCAATACCTCTACAGCTGGGAGTTTCTGTGAAGAGATAGGGCCATATGGTATGGAGAGCTCACCATTCTCTCTATTCTTAATTTTTTAGGCAACCTACTCCAATAATTCTTGCCATGGAAACCACCACACCTGATAATTAGACAAGATTTTCTACATTCAGTTTTTAATGAGCTGTTAAAAAATTAAATTTGTATTTATCCCACATTATTATTATTGTTGTCATCCTCTATTTCCATGATTACAAACTCGCTATCTCCCCGCTTCCAAGACGCAACAGCGTTCTGAAGTTTTATCCCTTATGGACTCTCCACCATAACCACATCTTACCCTAACCCTGAGCCATAGATCCAAAACATCTTTAGCAGCAGATGTTTAGAAGAACTGGTCTTCCCCAAAGTTAAAGTGTCCTATATCTGTATGTTTATCAACCTAATGGAATGATTTCAACATTAAAAAAAGCCATCGCTTTTTAAAGTTAACTGCTAACAATGCTGGAAGCAATAATAACATGAAAGTAATAATAACACTGTGTTTGGTTGGTAGATATTTTTTAATAGTCTAAGTAATAACTAAGATCTGAATAAATAGACAAGACAGTATGAAAAGGAAAAAGTACTCTGCTTCAAAAGGGATGAAAAGAAAGGGTCAGGCCCCATACGATGCTCTGAGGCCATCATATTATGCAAATCCCTCAAATCAATTTGGCAAATGTAGTTCCCACAGCATACAAATTAATGAAATTTTCATTGCCCTGTGCCCTGAATTCAAAATCAAACAAAATTAAACCCTTTTTAATGATGCCTTAAGGTAGAGTGCTCGTATCTTTAATTTCTGGTGACATATATATCTTGAGGTTCTGTTTCAAAACTTCTCTCAGCTTATTCATAGAGTGCAAATCAAATCCACGAGTCATTAAAAGCTTATCAAATGACACAATCAATGAATCAACATTGAATCAATCTCCTTAGGTAACCAGACAGAAGAAATTATTGCAGACAGAGCCTTTCTTGCATAGATGTCCACATAAAACTGGTACAGAAATCAGTCACGTGGTCCTGTGACTAAAACTGAAGAGACACACGGTCCATTTTGTTAGGATAGAAAATCACCCAAGTGTTAGAAGAAGAACAGCCATCACAGCATAAGCTCTACTAATGAGATATTAAAAGAGAGATGTCAAATAATGCTTTATGACAAAGACACTATCTGGTGATGCGTGTAAGGCCAGTAGGGGAAGAAATACCAATTCATTGTGATGATCTTGGACTTTGGATTTTTAACACAATTTTCTCAATCCCGGCTATGAGAAGAAAATTAAGTCTCTTTTCAGGCTCTAGCTTTTGATTTTGGAAACATTCATATATGAGATATTAACTGGGTGAAACTGCAAGAGATTCAAGTGTCCATCTGCAGACCCAGGGATGTGCATTTCCCCTGCATAAAGCCCATCATGTTTTGCTGCTAGTAAGATAGGAAGATATGAAGGAAATGTTTTACCTCCTTCACCATCCCCCAGACCGCACCCCACCAGCAACCTACAGCTGAGCTACTTCTTTAGAGTACCTCCACTGGGGATTCAACATTTGAAAATTCAGACATGGGAGTGGTCTTCAAATGGCTGATCATCAGAGGGGTGTGATGGTCACCTTTGAAAAAAGTGGCATATGTAGGTGAAACAGCTTTTCTAAAGCAATGAACTGTCACACTTGCATAGGATTGTGCAAGTAGTACAATTCACAGGGCTTTACTATGCTTAAAGCATTGATTGCACAGTCTAAGGAAGCAAGTTGCTTGAGGTGGCTGCAATATATTATGGCAATGACTCCAAAAGAACACAACAAAATGGATTGAAAGGTTGAAAGTTCTTTAAAAATACCAAGCTGTTTATCCAGGCAAAATTTTTGTTAGACTGAGTTATCAGTGTCTTACATGAGGTGTCTACTGTTAATGGAGATTAGGTCTTCCTTGTTGCATGAGAACACAGAACAGAATAAGTCTGGAGAAAGCATTATAGCAGAAGGTGGAGGTAAATTTCTTGTTGTCTCCCTAGAAAGCTCTAAGTAGTTTGTCATCATTTCAGTTCCATATATTTGGTTGGTCTTTATATACGGCATCCAAATACTCATAAGGAAATAAATAAATAAATAAATAAATAAATTAATTAATAAATAAATAAATGTGAGTATTTTGGAACAAGAAAGACCAAATGATCCTAACAGTGGAGGGGATAAATCCACTAGTATCCTTTCCAGCCTTTTATGGAATTTTTTACAATAGAGCATATTGTCATGTAAGTGATTTGTGTTTAAGAGTTTGGGTTTACAGCTGAGTGGAAAGGTTGGAACAGATTTGGCAGTTTTGCCCAAGAGGATAATATGTTCCACATGGTTGCCAAGGCTGGTCTGGAGAATTGCCAGTGGATCTGCAACCATCCATCAAGCATGAGCAAAAAGCCGTAGGGAGTTAGGAAAACTCCCCAGCTCGTTAGGTACTTCTGCCTTCACCAAGAGCCTTGCTGCTTATAGCTCACTGCTTCTTTCTGTAAAGATGAGCTGCAGATATCTGTACAGCATTGGTCACATGTTTGAAAATCTAACCAGAATGCAGCATTAGAATGCAGTAATTGTCAAAAACATTAGTGTTAGTCAACACATTTTCTCGGGTAGATATTTCCCTTCCTCTTAGCTATGTTTAAACTTAGTATTTGTTGTCCTACCCAGTTTACTGTTGAAAACATGCAACAGTGACCCCCAATGCATGAGCATTTCGTTTCCACTCCTGCACAGCCAGTGTAAGAGGCATGAAGGAAATCAGGCCAGGACTGCAAGGAGGGGCTGCTGCTGCTCTCCCACCTGCTCAGCCACATTTGTCACAGTTAGCTGCCACAAGTGATGGGTTGAGAAAGTAGTGGGCCAGGTGTGTTTGACAAGGCATCAGCTCCCACTTCACCAATACAGGACAAGGTCTATAAATCAAAACTTCGACATAGAGGGGGTATTTTGACCCAAACCACATCAGGAAATTTGTTTTGTAGCTATTCTTTTTTTTTTTTTTTTTTTTTTTTACTTAGACAGGTGTCTTTACTTTAGTAAAAAAATTGCACAATACTTTATGTTTGCTTTAAATGCCTCATCTCCTTCTTCCATGAAATATGAAATTCTGAAAACTAATACTGCATCTCACCCACAATGGCTGGAGACAGAAAGCTTGAAACCCTAAACCTCATAGATGGAAAAGATAAAACATGTACAACTCTTGGCTTTCAAGTCCTTATGATGCACTCTGGTTTTTATTATTATTATTTTGGGATAGCAGCAAATTCTGGTGTGCTGGCATGGGCAATGCTATGCAGTTCTGTAACCTCAGATGTGAAAGCATATATGCGAAGTCTAAATCTACCTCCAAATACAGACTGTGCAGCCATGTAAGCCACCTGCATCTCTTTACCTACATAATTTATTTCTCCTTGTGCAATCTTCTGCATTAACAGTTGTTAAAAGACTATCTCTCAGAAGGACAACTAATAAGGGAGAAAAAAGGTAAATAAAATGACAATTCCTAATACATTGCAACAATAACTGTTTTCATCTCCAAAGTAGCAAGATTGTCAAAGTTGGAGCACCCTTCCAGAATTCACAGACAATATTTAATACCCTGTTATTTTGGGGGATTTTATTTGTGGTTTTAGAGGGGTAGGGGGGTTGTTGTCGTACTAACTTACGAGAGGCAGGGCTGAGTACTAACTTTTGATTGCCCCTGGAGTGTCTCGATGCCATCCAGCAGTAGGTGTCTAACAGGTGCTCTGCACCACTCTGTGGCAGGTCCTGTCTTTCTTCAATTTTAGAAGGTACACTGAAAATCCATCTGCTACCTATTTCCTATGGAGAACGTCCAGACTGCCTAAATTGCACTTTTTTATCCCTCAGATGACGTAATTTCCCTAAAACTGCATAAATGGCAGATCTAATGAAGCTGGTGCCTTTGAAGACCATTAGAATGAACTCTTTTCTTGCAAGTTCAGGTTCCTAAATGAAGTTGGGGCAGATTCATGCCTCGGTTTTTCAGTTATATTAATTTACACAAGCATGCTTGTCTTGTGCTGGGAAATTCGTCCTAGTACTATTGCCTGAAGAGAATCAACAAACTTTTCATTATTATTTCACAAAAATGTATCTACTGGGAAGAACTGCATCACATGAAGTGTTCTGTGTTCTCAGAACAGTAGTTCCAGCTTTACTTTCCAATCAAATGGCTCTAGGAGCTCAGTGCTGACAATCATTTCCAAGTAACAACGCACACCCCCACACCCACTCATAGCACCATTTCATGTTCTTTTCATGTGTGCACAAATAATTGCAGTAAGAGCCAGGTAAAAATGCTCACAGTGATTGTTGGCACTCAGTGAGAGAGCCAGAGAAGAGCAGTAGGACCAGCTAAGACATTTTCTTACACAGGCAAATACAATCCAGCCACTCTGTCATCAGACAAGCTGCTGGTGTACTGATGGATGAATGATTACATGATGTACATTCATACAGAAGCCTTTAGAAGCCAGGCTGCTGCTGAACATCCACTCAAAAATGATCCACAGAGAAGCAAAACACTTTTCTCAAACTACCACGCCAGTGTCACCCAGTGCTGAGAATCACCCAGGAGCTGCAGGGAGGGTGCTCTCTCTGCCTTCAGGAGGGTCTCTTGGGCTTAATGCACTCAGCAGTTTAGTTGTAGATGTAAAATAATGGAACATAAAATATAAGGACAACTTTTCTATCACTGTAAAAATATGGTTCTAAATACCCACTGAAATTCTGTCTTGCTAAATAAGATAAAGTCATTTTTACATAATCATTAACCAGGGAAAAAACTACAAAAGTGCACTCAGATAATGGGGTTAAAAGAGAAACCTTTTTCACTTCCCTCCAGTCTAGGTGAAAAAGCACAGATTTGCAGAGCAACATTTGGTGTCCTGCTCTGCTCATTGCAGTCATATTTGAGCCTTGGAAACCAGCAGCAGATTTACTCTGTTAATACACATGTGTTGTTTGGAGAGCTGGGGATGAACAAGGTGAAGTGATCAGACACAGTGAAGGTTACAACCAAACACACCCAACCCTCTGCCAGTGCTGCAGACACAGGGTGGCTCAAGAACTTCAAGTGCTCAGGGCCCACACTCTCCTGTCTCTCTGGTGGTACATTAACATCATTTTTTCACTGGATAATGAAAAATGCAAAATATTTTTAAAACAGTATTAGCCCTCCATTAGCCTTCTAGCTCTCACCACATACCCTGTGAATAGTGCACTTCTTCCCTCCTCCTCCCCTTCCTCCTATTCAAACTTCCTCCTCGTATTCTCTCATTTTAGAGGCTCTTATTTAAAATAACCTTCTGGTTTTCCACATACTAAATATTTTATTCCTTACAGCAAATATGACTAAGTAAAACCACCTTTAGCTCTAAAACTACTAATGGCTAATGTATTTAAAGATCCGTGGAATAATTTTTTTTTTCTTTTTCTCATCACATTCTACTTGCTGTAGAGTTCTCTGGCCAAATGACAGCCTTGTACAAAGAATAATTTCTGGGCAATGGGTTCTCTATGACTATAAAGTATGCAGCAAGCAAGACAAGCAAAGTCTTGTAGAATCAAAAAGGATCTGAGCCTTGCAAGGTATCCTGATAAGGAGTCCTAATTGGGGATTATTTATGGAATTCAAATAAGAAATATTGGTTAAAAAAAATAGATATGTTTTCACAAGCAAATCCAAAAACATCAAAGTTGCCGGGACAAAATTCTGCCACTAAACCAGTGTCACAGCATGTGGATACAAAACTAATTTAGGAATGCCTGTGCAAGTGAAGCTTGACCATTTATTTTCATTAAATGTCTTTCCTAATTACATTCCTCTCTTCTTATACTCTTTCCTTCAAAGAACACACCATGTTTGGAGAAGAGAGTTTCAAATCTGCAGGGGCTGCTGCAGATGAGCAGCTGGTTAGCTGAGCTCACCCACCCCACCCCAGCGCTGTTGAAGACGCTCCAGCCACAGAGACACCAAGGTGCCCCTTGCCCCAATCTAAGGAGCTCCCTGCCATTTGGAGCCCTCCTGAAACCCCACACACAACTTCCCTGTCAGTTCCTATCTCCTGGACCAGGCAGCACAAGAGGTCCCATGCAGGGCCCCACTGAAAGTCTCTGCAGCCCATGTATGATCTCCAGCAGAGACAATGGGAGGTCTAGGCTAGGAGAGAACCTAGACTGGTTCCCATTTCTGAAGTCTCTGTTTCATACTCCACCATCAGCCACAACTGGTGTATTAGAGTATGTCACAGGCACCCTCCTGAGTCCTTGGAATAACCACTTATAAACCTGTTGCCCATTAATTCATCTAAGGAATCCCTTTTTGTCACTGCAAGTAGTCTCGCCTCCTGGCAACAAGAAGCAGAAGTTTATGTTCTGTGTAGGGAAGTACCTTTTCAAGTCAGTGACTCTCAGTTCTTGTATTGCAGGATTTGGGTGAACTATTGTATTGCATTCAGCTTATTTACAAACTTTTGAATTATATATAACACAAACACACCCTCCTGCCTTTCTGTGCCAGCTGAGCAGCCCTACATTTTCTGTCACGTAAGACACTGGTGAATACTGAACAAAACTCATAGGTGGCGATCTGAACAGTGACTCTTCCCACGCTGCAAAGTTACTGTTCTATCCTACCCTAATTTCTTACCCTCTGTCAGCTTTCAGTTCACAAAAGAAGCTTTTTTCAACTATCCTGTCAACTTAATTGTTTTTTTGTGGAAGTCCTGATAGATTACAACCTCTGATTCTCCTTCCTACCCTTCCTTATTTGCACCATTATGCAGCAGATAGTGAAGCAGGAGTTCCTGAATCAGTTGATGCTTACTTATGTACTCAGAGGTCTTCTTCTTTATTATAGACATTGTCATCTTCCCAGGGATGGAAATCACATCTGTCAGTTTGCAGTTTCCAAGACCCATGGTATTAGCTCAGAAGAGGAAAGAATCAGAGAAGCTAGCCCAAACCTACTGCAAACATGCACTGAAAGAATAGCTCTCCACATTTGTCTGCTGTTTCTTTGCTGTCTTAAGCCTGGCATAGCTGCTCACATCTGTACTGTGTCCATACAAAGTGCTGTAACTGCAGAGTTCTGATTCAGGGACACTACAAAACTGCTTGCACACTTGCAAGAGTGGAAACCCTCTCTGCACTCTTCCTACTCTTCTAAAGTAGCTTGGTGAGACAGCACCCTATGCTCTTTTCCAGAAGCAGTCTTTCTGAAATCTCTGTCTTGACTCAAGTCTGTTGACAGTATTTACCAGCAGATACCTTTTGTTTCGTTTTGGAGTCATTAAAAGGGATTTTTCCCTTCTGGCACATGCAGTTCAAAACAGGGCTGGAAGCTACACCTGAGTAGCTCTTACACTTCTGCTCCAGCGCTTGCCACCCTCATATGTCTATTTTGTCCTGTACAGCACCTTGTCAACCCTTGCTGCTGGTCCTTGTAACCATTTATAGTATTTTTATTTGTAGGTGTGTCATCTTGTTTGCCCGAATCTCTCAATACCTTGCAAGGTCAAGGTGTGGCATCAGTCACTCTTCTGCTTGGCCAGATCTTCAGCTAAGTGATCTCTTTCTGAATTAGGCAGCACCTGCATTTAACATTCACCATTCTGTCTCTTTCCACTGCAGGACTGCCAGAGGAACACAACGGGACAGCACTGCGAGCAGTGTCCGGATGGCTTCATTGGTGACGTTGTCAGGGGAGTGCCCACGTTCTGCCAGCCCTGCCCCTGCCCCCTGCCAGCACTTGCCAAGTATGTAAAGAGTCTTTGCTTCTCTTTGATTTGGCTTGGATTTGGCCCTTTCCAAGGTGGGGCCAGCATCCCTTCCTGAATGCAGGAGACAAAGGCTGCTGCCCTTGGCAAACACAGGGGAAAATAAGAGGCCTACCAACTGCTCATGTTTATAACCACAGGAAACAGCATTTCATTTAAAAGGTATAAAATGTCTTTAAATGCTCATACCAACTCTTACCAAGAGGGAGGAGAATGAGCAAGTTCAAGTTTACCCTTTTATATAGAAGAGATTATTCAGTTGTCTGGTTGCTTTTTAAAGTCCCTTAAAGAACAATTCTCAAGAAAGGTGGCATCAGAGATTTATGTGGCTGAGACAGACAGAAAAAAAAAAGACAAAAGGAAAGTTTAATCCATGTCACCTGAAGGGTAAAACCAAACACAAAAAAAAAAGCATGACTTTTCAGTCCCCCGACTCTACAGCAGCTGGATCTGGTTAGCACTCTAACAGTTCAAAGAAAAGTGCTGGAGCACCCTGTGACAGGTACAGTGACCCTTCAGCTGATGCCCAGCTACTTTTGGGTAAGAAACTCTGAGGCCTGACAGAAAACCAAGGCCAAGTCAAAGAACTCCAGATTTTGTGTGCTTTGTGCCTTCAGAAAGAAAACCCAAAACTACAAGCCACAACCAGCCACTAGAAACAATTAGTGGCATGTCAGTAATGCAGCTGAAAGAAATTATCAGCTTCCTCTTGCTCAGATTCATGCTCTGGGAGAGAGGTATCTATGCAAATCCCACCACAGGGAGATGCTAGTAAATAGTTGCCAACAGGCTGACGCTGTTTTTCAGGGAGCTAGCCATTCCTCTTGTGTCATTTCCCATCCTGCTTTCAGCTGGGTTTCAGCAAAGGGAATTTCATCCTTACTGTATTTGTTTGCTGTTGCTATAAGATTACTCACACAACCTTAAGGTGGGATGAGCTGCATTTTGCTCAGCTTCTCAGGGCTCAAACTGGCAAAGGAACAAAATCACTCTGGCCAAATTCCCTCAGATCCCTTCTTGGCTTTTACAGTGAGCTGCAGACATGTGAGTAGGGCCACAGGGTGAACAGCTATTGTTGCAAAACTTCAGCTTTGCCTGGATTACAGAGAAAATCCTCCAGAAACAGTGGAAGAACCTTGCTTTGCTTACATGTAGAAAGGCTTAGGAGTGAGCAAGTCCACAGACGAAGCAAACTATTACTTCCAGCTTCAGTAGAAGCTGTAATGCCTGAAAAATTAGAAACAAAACAGTCAGGAGCAGTGCTTCTCCCTTGGCAAAGTGGTTTTTGTAATCTGTTGGGTACAGAGCAGCCACTTTGGTGTAAGAAGCTGTTCTCTGAGCCACAACCTGGACTGCACATGCCTGAGGCTCTACCACATGAGCCTCAGGCTCTACCAAGCAAGGTCAGTCAGGCAAGATCTGGTCTGTGCTCCCTACATCTCGATTTGCCACAGCGTGACTGGGTCTGCATTCACCAGACCCTGCCTCATCCTGCAGCCCCAAGGCTCTGCAGAGGTGCTCCCTGAGAGCAGAGTTGGATGGCCCACCAGGCCACTGAGCAGGGCTCAGTGCAGTGGGACCAGCAGGGACTTGGGCTGCAGCCTTTCTCTGCCAGTGCTGTGGGAGATGGAAGCAGAGGCCAAGGAGCATTCCCAGTTTCAACATGCTCCTTAGCTAGGGACATTATGCCTCTCCTATTCCAGGCCACTAGGGAGAAGGAAACCCCAAAGCCAAAACTCAGCAGCATGGGGTTGGGAAGGGAGAACAAATGTTGCAAGAAACCTGAATGCAGATGCCTCAATATTAGCAGTAATACATGGCTCGGACTTGATGAGCCTCAAGGGTCCCTTCATCTCAGAATATTCTATGTTCTAAGACATTGTCTCCCATTTGAAACTACACCAGTAAAAATCCACTTCGTTTCCTTGGTTTTCCCTCAGAAAGTCCTGAAGGTAGTAATTAAAGGATGTCCCATCCCAAGTTGCCTCATACCCCTATTTAAATAATGTGCAGAAATTGCCTGTTCAGCTTCTTGCATGAGAGAGACCTGACCACAGAAATAGTCTTCAGCTGGGGCTGGAACAGGCAAAAAATAATTGAGCAACATTAAGCTTTACTAAAGCTTAACTAAATTCAAAGAAAATATGTTCTTTATTAGTTGGGGTTTTTTTCAATTTTCCTTCATTATATATAAAGAGTAAGGCAAAATAATAACTCTACCAGAAGCAGAGAAGCATTAAATGGCTTTAAAAAAGAACATCCAAAGGATGTTGTTTTGTTCCCTGTCTTACTTTGAAAATAGAGTACCGAATCCATAAACTGACAGACTCACCAGATAGATATTTTTTCCAGGAATTCAGCAGTGTCTCTAGATTTTCTGCCCAGACTATCTTCATATCTTCTATCCTGGGAACTTTTGGAGTAACTTTTGGACATTACACATGAACTGTAATGTCATCTCTTTGGAACAAAAAAAGGAGGATGGAGGTTGTTTCACAGTCCAGCAGATGTTACTTCTTTTCAAACCCAAGGGGATTAAAAAGCCTTTTTTTCCCCTAAAAGTTCACAAAAAGTATAAAACTTGAGGAAGATTTCAGTCTTACTTCATAACTTAGATCCACAATGTGGTTTTTGTAACTATGTGAAAGAATTCGACTTTGTTAAAGAAGAGGAAGCCTGCCAAACTATTATGACTTTCTCAACATGTTCTTGTAAAAGCCACACAGCAGTTAATTTGTAAATTCTGTGAGAAGAATCTCATTTTATGTTCTCTCTGGTTATATCAAATATTTTGAGACAGAGCAGAGCAGAGATCCAGACAGATTTTTTGTCTCTGGTTGTCCAACCATTTGAGAAACACTGGCAGGAACTGAAATCATGCAGGAATTCTCATCACCTTTCAATGTTGTTTGTTCCTGGAACAAGCAGTGCATGGATCATGCACTTTCCCATTGCTCTGAGTCTTTTGTCCTGTGTGAAATGGATGCAACCCAGCCACAGCTGCCCAGCACCGTATGGCTGAGGAGCTGTGTTTTAGCAACCATGGGCCTGCAGCTGGAAACTGCTGCCACTCACTACTCTGGTTGCATACTAGTGCTGGCAGAAATTTATTCACACATATTGCAAACTAACTAGAAACATCTTAGGACTGTATCTCTTTTTTTCCTGTAAATGTATTTAAGCCATGTCCATCATCGTGTTTGAAATGCATATAAAATTTGCACTTTCCACATCTGGCTACTGCTGTTTCTTGGGTCTAAACATTTGTTAAAGCCTGAAAACAGAAGAAAACAAACGAACCCATGATTTAGAATCACAGCAGCAGAAATTACAGCCCAAGCCATTACTGCAGTCAGCATCACTACTTGGCATGTTGCTCTCAGAAGAGGCCGCAGACTCTTTCCAGGTTACTTGGAAGCTTACTTACTTTTACAGCCTCAGTTACTGTAAACTCAGTTATTCTGAATGAGGACAGCATTACTGAGGTCAGTTCTCGCCACTAAGAACTTCCAGATTGGAATTTGAGAAAAACTGTAGGATTTGCATAAGAAACTGCTGCACCCATTCCAAAATCTCAGTTCTTGAAGTGCTCACTGCAGTGTCTTCCACAAAGACACTTGTGGAAGTGTCTATCCCTTGGGATAATAGACAGGAAGCAATTAGGTTCACGTGACATACACATTTGTCTTAAGTCCCTTATCTAAAGTGTGTGTATCAAAACCTGCAGATGTGTCTGATCTGCACTCCAAGACAATGGCTTTCATCCATATACATCTGTATTTATATAGTTCCATAGTTCTATACACTAATTAGTACTTCCTGAACTAGTTTCAAGTCTAAAAAAGGGGTATAATATGAATTATGTAAAGATCTTAACACCCATTCAGCAATGAACAACCAAGAGCCAGAGTTCACAGTGACAAATATCCATACTGCAACAAAGAAAGATTCCCAAGTGTCTGTCATTGCCTGGTATTCTAACTATTCATCCTAATGAAATTCCAGCTTTGCAGTCTCCTGTTACAGAAAAAGTGGAAGTGTGCATTGTGTCTGCAAGGAAAACTATGCAGGACCCAACTGTGAAAGGTAAGAAACTCATAGGATGACTTGCTGGTCAGCAATACAGAAGTCCAGATTTTTTTCATGGAATTTTCCCATACTGGGGAGAAATTGTATGCACTTGTTTTCATCAGGTAGAATTGTGTCTGTTAAATGATCTCATTCAGTTCCCACTAAAAAGCACTAAAATTTGCTGTGGAGAAGTGTCAGCATAACACAGACGTTTACATACAATGTATTTTGATCTAGTTTTTCACTTTGTGTACCTTCATGTGGTGATCTTCCTAAAAGGATGCAATTTAAAAACACAAAATACAAATCAGAAGCAGTAGCTGAAGTGAAAAATATCCACTACATCGATGCCTCTTGCAATTCATCCCTCTAAAATATGTAGCAGGTTTGTACCAAATAACTTTTACAAAAGCAAAGGAGAAAATCCACTATCAAGTCAAATTCTAAAAGCAGATGCAGGTTTTTCAGTTACATTTTAAATGCACTTCACAGGCATAATTCAATAAAGTCAAGCAAACAATTATTGTGTTGCTTTTCAACTTTCCCTTATGTCCTTAAACAATTTCTAGTAAATATTCCCTAAATAACAAAGGACACAAATAAATTGAACTATATGGCAGAAATTACTTCATGTGCTGTAAGAGGCTCTCTTACTTGTTATGAACACATGTGGATGATGTTTGAATGAATGTCAGGGGCCTGATCATAATTCAAAAATTGTCCTTGAGCAGCCAATAAATTGAAATAGCTCTAACACAAAGACTGAGGGATATAGAATGGCTCAGACAATGGCTTCCTGAACATCTCCAATTGTTTTCCCTTAAAGCCCCTGAAGTATTTAAGTCTTTAGTCAACTATAAATAATGGGCAAGCCTGGAATTCAAATGATACTTAACGTAGCTGTCAGAGAAGGGATAAAAGAGATGCTTAAGATGCAAAGACAAATCAAAATGAAAAAAGATGAACAATGAGTAAAGGCTTTTATCCTTACAGATGATACATAAACATCAGTCTATTACCTCCACCTCACTAAAATCATGACAGCAACAGTGAAAGCAGATGGCACAAAAATAAAAAACCCACCCTTGTTTACAAGCCCACAGCTGTATTCTTTTGTCCCTTCAAAATGTCAGGTTTATACACAAAGGATAATGCAGACAATTAAAAGGTCATTGAGGTTTCTTAATGGTTATTAAAATGTCAACCCAGACTACAGGCAATACAAATCCTATGAAATGGGTAGCAGTAGCATAGAAACAGCAGAAAATAGCATCAGCTTTGTTTTCTAATGGCCACTGCCCAGCCTGACACAGAGCATCTCTCTCAAGGCAAAGCAGTGTAGAAAAAGCTACAGAAAGAAATCAGTCTGTCCTGGTCACTACGTTAAGACCTTGGCTAATTGCTGGGGTAAGGTGCAAGCAGTGACAGATAGGACTTGCCTTCTGGTAGGCTCCTGGTCCTACTCCTATTTGTATCAGAAACGTCCAAAAGTGTTTCAAAGCTGGATGATGCATTGCTTGCCTCTGCCCACTTGCTAAAGAGCAAGTCCCTACTTGGCACACACTGCTGCTGGGCACTGCCAGAAAAAGGTGGTGTGAATTCACAGAGACCCTGCTAGGAATTGGGAAAACCAGCTTCTCAAATTGAAATTTAGGAATTAATCATTTTTTCTCCTGGACTTCAGCAGTAAGGCATCAGTCTGGTAACAGATGCCATGCAGATTTTGTTAATGCACAAATGTTAAAAAGAACAACTGAACAAATTACATTTTACTGTCCAAAGCAAATAAAAGAAAAACGTTATTTTGGCATTGCCAGAGAAGAGGAAGTTAATTTCTTACTCACTGATAATTACAGGAAGCAACTATGGCTGCAAAGTGAAACAAAGACAACTTTGCAGTTTTATTATGGGAGAGGAAATATTCTTTTTTAGTTAAAAAAGGTCATTTATTGATACAGTCTAGGAAAATACATTTACTCCAGATTTCTTAACATTTTCAGGCCATAAAGTGCAGAGATGGAGCAGAATGTTTCCAGTCAGTGGCCTCTGCTCTTCTCACATCCTACCCACAATTCAAAAGAGGTTAAATGCCTCAACACTATGAGATGTGCTGAGTGGCAAAGGGAAGGGAAGAGTGAAGGTACACATTTATTTTCAGCTCTGAAAGTTTCTTTTTGCTTTAAAGAGCTGCTCCAGATGAGAAGTTTTGGCCAATAAAAGTGAGTCATAGAGTCATAGAAGAGTTCAGATTGGGAGGGACCTTAAAGTTTATCTGGTTCCAACCCCCTGCCATGGGCAGGGACATCTTGCACCAGATCAGGCGGTTCAGAGCTCCACCCAGCCTGGCCTTGAACACTTCCAGGGATGGGGCAACCACAGCTTCTCTGGGCAACTTGTTCTGGTGCCTCAGGTGGTCATAAAAAGCAGCACTTGTAAAATAAATCCGTGGGGATGTGAGGAAATATCCTCTACATTCTTGGCAAGTGAACTGAATGGTTTATTTCAGAAAAGAAGAGGGGAAATGGCCTTGTCCTGATGAGAGGGCAGACATTGCAGGCCTGGTGAGGATAGCATGTTGTTGTTGGTAGATGTGGGCAGTAGTGAGCAAAAGGCTGGTCTGACCCCAGATCTGCTCAGTGGCCTCTGTGAACCTGGTGGCCACATTAGGCAGATGATCATTTGGAAAATACAAACAAAACAAAAACTACAGCAAAACAAAAACCTGAAATCTTAGAAAATCGTAGCAAGACTTCTGGTATGACTGACTAGTAGCTTTACCCATCACTGCCTGCTCTAACCCCCACGGGAATGGGGAATGATTCAACCAAATCATAATCATAAATGACACTCTCGACTCAGTGTTGCATTCAGCTCTTCAGAGGGTGCACAGAACTCCTGGCCACACTTTAATTCTTTACATCTGGGTCACCCAAATGATAAAATCTGCACCAAAGATTCTGGCAGTGCTGTAAAGAGACAGAAAGAGCCTTTGTCATTGACAAAAGCAGCATTTGAGGCAGCCAAGTGGTTTATATTAAGATGCTTAAAATTTTATGTGTTTCTATTGTGAGGATTTGGGACTGGAACATGAACAAAGCAGTGGTGAGGAAATTACTCTATTAAAAAAAAACAAAAAACCAGAAAATATAGAAACAGATCGAAACTTGAAGCTTTTATCAGATTTCCCACATTTTCATGGTTCATACATGGCAGAATCTGAATTTGACTGTGATCAGATTTTAGAAGACAGCAGACCTTGGTTTAGGTACCCAGCCAGAATCTGGGAAAATTAATCTGAACTGCCTGAATTGCTCACCCTCTATACTTACCAACAGCAGACAGAAAAAACAGCATCTTAAACAGGACTTTGGATGGGAGACAAGGACAACATGATGATAAAACAGAATGATCTACAATAAATACTCCTTACCTAAATCATTGCAGTAACTATTCAATCCTCCAGTTCCTTCAGCCAGAAATTGTTACACCATCCAGTTATTCTCCTCCTGACAAGAATTCTTCATTTCCAGACTCATTCCAGGGTATGAGTCTCTGATCTCTGAGCTTCTGCATCATGGGCATTAGTGCTCCATGCCCACCCCAGTACTAGTTCTCCTCGTGTCAATGGTTGTTTTGCAAAAGCTCCCCTTGCTTGTAGGATTAAGCACATTCCCTGATATCAGAAGAAACATCTTTAACTGAGACACTTTCTCTCCAAATAACCAAATCTATTACTACCTCTCTGCTTAGGGCCACTGATCATCCAGGAATGTTACACATCGCCAGTGTGTCTATACTCTGAAAAACCACCACAATATCAACATGTCTCTCATTTTATCATGTAGAAATTTCTCAGCTGAAATGCTTCCCAAACATGAAAGACATGATAAGAAATTTGGACCTATTTCAGGCCTTTGCTGGGGTGCCTGGTACCCACCTCCCTCTCTCCCTCTGCAAACCAAGAGAGGAATCCTCCCTGCCTGGTGACTGCTCTCAGCCTTTTACCCTCATCCAACAGGATAACATCAAACAGATCTGAGAAACAGAGTCTGGTTCAGGGCCTATTCTGTTTTGCAAAACCAGAAACCACCCCAATACCTCACCACAGAAGTATTTCTATAAACCTTTCCTAGTCAGTACTTTTTATGTACATTTATAATAGAAATAAGGTCTGAACTTCCTCTAAGTTTCAGCATCCTGAAATGCAGCCTCTTACCCCAGTTTCCTATATAAGACAATATAGTTAGTGAGATACAGAGCTGAAAGAGACCAAAATAAACACTGCAGAGCTGCCTTGCTGCCAAAGTAATTCTGTCACAGATTTTAAAACAATAGGGAGCAAATCATTTCATTGCTAAAGACACGCACAAAAAATAAATTAATGCAGACTGGTATGCTTGAGATACCAGGGGTTTTCAAGAAGGGGAAAATATATAAATACAGATTGTACAGATATAGAAGTACAGATTGAGATTAGAGTACAAAATAGCTTCTGTAGGAGTAAAGCTCCTAATTAGCTCTCTGTCCATTAGAAGCTGCAGACAGTGATCAACTCCTGGTAACATAAATAAGGTCAGAGAGAAAAGGTGTCGCAGATAGGAATGTCATTGTTCACCATTGCCAGTGTTGCTCTTCCTTTCAGGTGCGCCCCTGGTTACTATGGGAACCCTTTGCTAATTGGAAGCACTTGTAAAAAATGTGACTGCAATGGCAACTCAGACCCGAATCTGATTTTTGAAGACTGTGATGAAGTGACCGGCCAGTGCCGCAACTGCCTGCACCACACCAGCGGGTTCACGTGCGAACGATGCGCTCCGGGCTACTTTGGGGATGCCAGATTCGCTAAAAACTGCACAGGTATTGTCTGTAGTTTGGTACAGCAGAGCTGAGCAACAGGCAGCGCAGCACGGTCTGTGGATGACCTCCCAGAAATCAGAGATGTCTGAACCAGTTGTCAGATACCTGTGGCTCTGGAGGCAGGTGATGGGATACTGTGGATGCCTGTTCAGCTGAATCATACCAGGTGCCAGAGAAATATCTCTTTCCATCCCCCATGAGCAAGTCTCAGACCCCAGACTTCAACATGTCTAGTGCCTAGTCAGGTTTAATGGAGGCACTGTTCTATTCTCCAGAATTTTGCTTTAAATAAGGTTCTCTGAGAGCTCTTCGAGCAAAGTCCTCACTTTTGTGTTTGTCCACACCATGACCACTCAGGCTGACGGTGCTTAAAGGCTTGAGAGTATTTTTTATAGGAACAGGATCATCCCTCCTGTCCTGACCCAGTACCTGTGGATATTCTCAGTCTCTGGTAACAGAGAGAAACAGATATTCTCCCACGCTCATCCTGGGAAAGTTCAGAGAAAGAATTAAAACAATTATCTCATCCTCTGCACCTGCTGTTTATAGAAAGATGTTTTCAAGTAGGTGGTGTTCCTTTGACCAATCGTGTGAGAAGTGCTGCTGAAGACCAATCAGGTCTTAGCTCCACTATGCTGTCTATAAGAAGTGTGATTTTCTGTTAATAAAAGGTTCTTTGCCTTCTGAAATCATGGAGTCAACATGCCGCCTTCTGTCCTGTCCCCTATATCATCGGTGACATTTTGGTGACCTCCGACATGTGCCTGACAAATACCCACTCACTTTCTGCTATTTTCCACATTGGTAATATATTCTGCATTTCCTACGAGTCTGTGTAATCTTGCTGGTTACTGTATTTTCACACAAGAGGTGACTGTACTTTCAGGGTCTGGTAAAGTGCTACCCAGAGTACCTCAACAAAACATAACTGCACAGAAGGGTCGCAAAGTTTTGTCTCCTCTAATATTGTCCTAATCTACGTGGAGTTCAATCTAAACAGGGCTTTGACCTCATACCTTTTATCCTTGCTTTGGCTCTGGAAGAGAAGTTTACATCCTCTTTCAAAGCACTTAGGAATAGCCTCTGCTAAAGGCAAAATGCAGGTGCTCAGAGCAAGGACCTTGGGGCTCCCTCCCAAACTCTTTGGCAGGGATTCCTCAAGAACACAAAGGAGGGAGACAGATTATTCCTACCTCAGCCTGACTCAAAGGTAAGACAGTTAAAGCACACCCTCAGCTTGGACCTCAGAAGTGCTCCAGGGCCTCCAGGTACAGAGCTACAGGCCTCAGGGACTTAGCAATGTCTTGATCCTTCTTGCAACTCACTGTGTACTTGGACTTTGTTTTTTACTTCCTTATTATAAAGTGTTTTGGGACACACAGGATTGAGGCTGTGAGGGTGCTATGTAATCAAATGCCCTTTGTGCTGCTATTTTGTAGGGGACCACATATGATGCCATGATGCCACTACTGGTCCTTTCTGGTTTTATACTCCAGTGACAGCTAGAATTTGAGTGTGCATCTCCAGGATGTGACTCACATGGCAAAGTCAAGTGGTTGAATTCCATTTATGCTGAACAGGAAGAGATGGTGCTCATGCAGAGTGATCCCAAAAGCCAAAGCCCTGTATCCCAAGCAGCTAAAAAGACATAAGCTGTGGGAAACAGCGTGCCCCGAAACTCACCTCCTGCCTGGATTTAGGTAGCCAAGTTCTCAATGAAATTCAGTATATCTGTGATTTTGAGGTGGCAAAAGAAAATCTTGTTTATAAACTTCACTGCCTAATTCACTTCACCTGAGATGACTTAACTGCAGTTGTCCAGGAAAGAATGATAGGATCCAGTCTGTGGGTCCTGAATTCCATGAGTCAGGAGGAACACACCCAGCACTTCAACTCTACAAACCACAGCAATCGTGCCCTGCCCGTGGCCAAAAGCTCCAAGCACCTAAGAGTAACTTTGCCAGAAGTCTGGGAGTAACAGGGCATTCCAAGTGTCTGAGCAGGTTATGCAATAAGTGATTTTGGAAGGCACCTCTGAAAGTACAGTTTTGAAACTCAAATCAAACTTCCATCACCTCAGTACAGTTTTTTTTTGCACCCTTAAGGAGGCAGACAGGAGTTCTCTATACAGGCTGTTCACACAGACTTCAAATCAGTGTGGTAATTCTCTTCGTTAGCAGATTTCCTTGCAGTGTTTCATCTTTGCTAAAAATAAAAAGTGCTTGGGTGCTTGAATATGTTGTGAGAGGTACAGCTTTTCTCTTTTCAGAAGTGAATTTAATCTTGAAGTTCACTCTAGCAAATCCTGATTTTGCAGTATTATGTTTCAGAGAATTACACACTTCTTGTTTCATCTTCATTCTGCTGAGCACCACAATGTGCTGTACTTGACAGTACTGTGCAGATTGCAGTACATCAATACATCCATGATATTAGAACTATTTGTGTAGTTCCCAGGGAAAGCGTTTCCTTTGTTTGGCTTTGTGGGACAATTAGGAACTATTGCTTAGAATTGATTCTGAAATAAGTCTGAAATATCTAAAAATAGATGTAGTGGTTTTGTTTAGAGAAACAAAATTATTGTAACAACCAAGACAGTCTGCATACATGGTTTCCATAGAGCATCGCAAAGGGTATATAAAACAAGAAAAGGCAAGAGAACTAAATGAACAAACAGCTCTATCAATCTAAAATCATCTTTTTTTCTTTTGAGCAGAAGATAAAACCTGGGTAGCTGTGAACAGTAGTTTTCAGCTGCTTTTAATTTTTTTTTTCAACCACATATTCTTTAGCCATGCTTCACAGCTCTCCACAAATGGCCCTCAGAAATAAAGGTAAGTTTTAGAAGCTTTCCCCACCAGCAAACTATGGTATCATTGAAAGTCTTAATTCCCTACTCAAAATGTGGTACTTCTTAAACCAATAGTTGAAAAAATGGTCCAGACTGATTTTGGAATTAATTTGCTATAAGATTTTGTGTAGCAGACTCACAGGTATTCATTTAAATAAGAAGAAACTATTTCATTTTCTTGAGCACCAATCTCATTGAAATTTTAACCTTTTAAGTTTAATTTTGCTACCTGGTGATAGCCTAGTCCCTATGATATAGGTAAAGAGAAATCTCTACTTTCAACTGAGACTTTCCTTTCATTTCTTAAAAAAGAAATAACAAATTAAAAGTAATCATAGATCCAAAAGCTGGGAGGCACAGATTGTGATACGATCAAAATGCTGACTGTATCAGAGAATTCATAACCAATTTCTGTACTTACATTGGTACAAAACCTGATTAGTTCTACTAACACTGGTCCACTTACACAAAATTATTCTGACGTTAGTGCATGATGTTGCCTTTGAAGTTGTTTTACATATTTTTACTTAACAAATCCTTGATTGTTCAGTGGGAAATGTAAATACAAGGGCAATTAATGGATAACAATTAATGGGCTGCAATAAAAAGGCAGTAAAATATTTTGTTATATGAGGTTCTGCTGAAACTGAGAATCACAAGACCAAAATAAATTCCAGATATATTGCAACTTCTGTTCTTATGTTCTGCTTGAGTTTTTGTTATTGTATCAAAGTGTCCCAAGAATATTTTAATCTTTAAAATAACATATTTTAAAAGGCCAATTAAACCTTGAAAGAGGTTTAGAGATGTTAGATTAAAAAATGGACTTTTTAAAAAGCCACTCCTGCTGGCAATAAAAATGTTGCTTTCTCAAGTTTGAAAAAATATAAAACATAATTTATTCTTCATTGTAAGTGGTAGAAGATATTTACTTTTTGATATGTTCAAGCTGACAGCGTAACTGGAGTCCACTATCAATCCCTGATAGCTGCAAAGCCTTTTTAGTGACAGCCTGACAGAGTGCTGATAAATTCCACAGGGCTGTGGAGAGATTTGTAACTAATAATTAACTTTAGTTGCCCTGCTTTTCTTAATACATCTCCTAAATGTCACCCTCTCTAGACATTGATGTACAATGGCCCTTTTGGGCAACTCTGGCCTCGCTGACTCTACTTGTGACCAAGCTTTGAACAAGTAATTTCAGCAGAGGTGTTCTCATTCTGTTTTCCACTTCATATTTCATTTGTTCAATTTTCACCAGTGCAAGAAACACCTTTTCCAAGTACTGAGAGGAAAATCAGTCCAAGAAGTTCTTGATATTGGTTTGAATATCCACACACAATCCTAAGTATAATAATTTCACTAGTCTTGGGAGGGGGAGTTGTTCATTTTGAAGATTCTTCTTTCAAAAGTCCTTTCTTTTTCCCCTAGCGTGTAACTGTGGAGGCAGAATGTGTGACAGCCAGACTGGAGAATGCCTTGCAGACAGTCCTGAAGCTTCTACTGACACAGACTGCCCGACCATCAGTAAGAACATTACCATGAAAACACCAATAATTAATGTTGCTCTTATATTTAGAAGCTTACAAATACTAACTTAAGAGCTTGGTACTCCAGTGGGCTCAGGATTTTGACAGTGGTCCCACAGGGCACTTAAGTGTGTGAATATACACAATGTCCTGCTGATTGAGTCCTTCAGCATGTTCTCACACACTTGTCTGAGTACAGGCATATTTCCAACTCTGTGATACAGACTGCACGTTCAGGTCCAAACTGCAGAGCAGTAGGGAAGTATCACCAAAGCCACTTCTGTAGACCTTGAGCCACTGCCTGAAAAATAATATTCTGGCCCTAAAAACTGTCCTCACAACTTCACCTGTGTCATCTTGCTTATTATTTATGGTTTTCTAGTTGTGGTTTATCTCCATCAACAACACAGCCACTAACCCCAGCAGGAACAGGGAGAGAATCAGAAGGGTAAAAGCCAGAAAACTTGTGCACACACAAGCCACACACACTTTTGCAAGCAAAGCAAAACAATTAATTCATTCACTGCTTTCCATGGGCAGGCAGGCATTCAGCCATCTCCAGGAGAGCAGGACCCCACTGCACATAATGTTTACTTGGGAAGGCAAATGCCATCACTCCAAATGTCCCTCTGCTTCCTCCTTCTTCTCCCCACTGTATTTACTGAGCATGATGTCACATGGTCTGGAATATCCTTTTGGTCATCTGGGGTCACCTGTCCTGGCTGTGTCTCCTCCCAGTTTCCAGCACATCCCTAGTCTCATCACCAGCATGGTAGTACAAAAGGCAGAAAAGGTCTTGGCTCTGTGTAAGCCCTGCCTAGCAACAACAAAAACATCTCTACATTATCAACCCTATGTTCAGCACAAATCCAAAACATGGCCCCGTGCTAGCCACTGAAATGAACTGTGCAGAAACTTACCCCAGTCAAAGCCACTACAACATCTAATATAGATTGCTGCCGTTGACAATTTGGCATATATCCATTAGTCAGTTCCTTTCCCACTATCTCCCATACTCTAATAATAGGAAGCCTGGGGAGTTTCCAGTAGTACTATGTTGTAGCTATTGGTAACCACAGGTATTTTTTAAATGTTAGTGTATTTATACCTATGTATACCTATATACCTGTATATAATGCAGAGCGTGCACACCAGGGTTCCTGAACCAACTCCCAAGAGGGATCATGTGCCTGAAGAGCAACCAGAAGGAAAACATCTGGGACCTGCTGAAATATCAAGCAAAAGTGCCTATAGGAATCTGTGTTTCACATTCACCTAAGTTTCTTGCATTTAGTGTTGGCACCAGTGTCACTATAAAGAAGGTGGCATTGCAATCCTTCAGCAGGAGCAAGGATATAGTTCTGCACAAGCACTCTCCAAGCATATTATAGCTGTGTTTTTAGAAGTTGTCCTTGTAACCAAGAGCCTTGTAACCAGGTGGCCAAGAGCCCACGTGCTGGACATCCTTATTTCTCATACCACTAAATTTTAAATATCGAGTTTGAGGTTCTGACAAAATGCAGTTGGTTTTTTTGACCTTCATCTGTTGTCCTTCAGGCCACAAACATGTAGAGCCTAGGGAATAGCCAGGAAATACCTCTCCCTCTCTCCCAACTGATTACAGAATCCCTGTGGCAGCCTTTTTGAGCAGTCCCATCTGGTGCTGCTCAGCTAGAAATGTCATTACTGTACTGTGGGACCTTGGAAGTGGGAGGATGAAAGTGAAAAAAAAAAAGGGTATCCATCAGCAAGCATCAGGGACAAAGAGAGTGAACGCCATGGGTCAAGAGCACTATTACATGAATTTAAGATATTTGCTGTTAACTGGCACAAACACTGAAGAAAAATTATGCTGTCTTATTTTCTTATCAGGCTGCGATAAGTGTATTTGGGATTTGACAGATGACATCCGGTTGTCAGTTCTGACTATCGATGAAAGCAAATCCACTTTACTGAGCATTTCTACAGGTGTTGCAGCTCAAAGGCGTTTGAATGACCTGAACCTCACTATCACTCATCTTCAGGTACAAATATTGATGATATTTCAGTTTTTCACATAGTTTGAATCTTTGAATTTCCACTCCATTCCTCTAAATTTGAATCCCTGCCCTCACTAGAGAAGGAGTTTGTTTTCAGATGCACTGACTTGTTTTTTCCCACACACAGGAGGCAATGTCCAAAAAAAAGAATCATGCTATGCTTTGGACCATCCAGGTTGATGATGCTGCAGATGAGATGAATGATCTCCTCAGAGAAGCAGAAACACTTGATGAACAGGTTTGTTTACATCCTTCTGCCAAAGCTCTTTTTCATACTCACCTGTTGGCATAAGAGGTGAGTATAGAATAGTCCCAGTTGGAAGGAACTTAAAATTATTAAAACCTGTCCAAGCAATTGATTGCTCCAACTGTCCAAGCAATACAGGGCCAACCAAAAGCTAAAGCGTGTTGCTTATCCTCTATTTTAATAAGATAATATTAAATATCTTTCTGTTGCTACAATATACATATATTAGTAAAATACATCACTCTATGTTATTATCAAACATAGCCACAGCTGCCATAGAACTAGATTATATTTCATGCTTATTGCAAAGTGCCAGACCTTATATTCACTTTACCAATTCCTTCACAAGACAAATTAAAATTATACCTTAAACTAAAACTCAAATATAGGAGCAGGTAGGGAGCAAAAAAAGCAACACAAAGGAAAGTGGAAGAGAAAATTTAGGTTTGTGTGGTTTTAATCAACACTTACTTAGCAGAAAGGGCACATAAGATTTATACAGACTATGCCTGTGTTCAAGAGAGCTTTGATTAAATCACCTCACACTCACAGCTCTGTATCTGTGAATATCTGTCAGAGCTCACATGCCTCAGCGTCCCTCTCTATAGCTGGTGGGCAGACTGATTAAGGCATTAGGTTTTCTATGAATATTTAGTGAGTTTGGATAATAACATTTCATTTGCAGTACTATCTGGGGATTTCTTTCCTCCTTCCTTGATTTTACTGTCCCTGAACAAATAAACTCAGCGTTTCCTCTGGTCTTTTCTCCCTGGTTACTTCTAACACTATTTCCACATCAATACTTGTGGTTGCTTGTCAGGCAGGGAAATAATGACCCCAGATTCTGACAGTGGAAGACCACAATAGTAACTCTGAATATATTGAGCTCTTTGCTATTTCAAGGTACATTTATGGAAAATGGGTGCTAGGGCCTTGAGTGGGTTTTGCAGAGACACGCAGCATTTTCTGTTCAGGGCATTTTATGTGCACATCCCCACATCTCAGGGGTTGCTGCAGATTCTGACCTAAACCACAAAGTCAGGGTGAAGGGACCAACAGTAGGAAAATCTTCCCACTAAATGTATCTCCTGTAACTACCTGCAACTCCCAAAGTCTGCATGGGATGAGTTTTGAGTAAAACCGCACGTAGCTTGATCCTGAATATTTGGAAGATGGGAACCAGAAACATTTCTACTAACCCTTATGCTTATTTTATCAGTCTCGTAACCCTTACAATTTGTTTTATTATGCCCATCTCTTTTAGTGGTGGTGCCCACCCTGGCCCTGCCTTCAAATTCCACCTGGGGCCTCCACAAACCCTAAGTAAGGGAACACAATGCAGAGTGCAGCCCTCAACACAAATGTAGTACAGGACCATGTCTGTGCTCTTCAGAGTATTTTCAATTCTCAGGCTTTTTCTTTTCTTTAACAAGTTGCAGAGCTGGGGACTTCACCTGAGGGAGACACAGATCTAAAAAGAGTTGGGAGCTTGACAACTTTTTCTTCATTCTATTTGCTTACTCAGGAAAAGCCATACCCAGAAAAATGAGCCAGCCCCACTGAATGCCTAGGAGACTCGGCAGATAGAGTTTCACAACTGTACATAATTTATGAAAATTTCATTGCAGCAAATGATGGATAAATATGGGACAGGTTTTAATCTCTCGCTCTGCAGTTCTGAAAACACTGACAAGACAGGTCTTCACTTTGAACACATTTAAATACTACTTTATATGATAAAAAGGACTTCCACATGCTCACCAGGAAAGCAAAATGTGTTTATACTGCTCATCCTCACATCTGAAAAGAAATCTAATGTTTACCTCTCATGGTTTATTCATAGGGAAATGAAGCATCCAGCAAAGGCCGACTGGTGCAGAAGGAAACCACGGAGATCAACAACCGTGCTTCTCAGCTTGTGCAGCAGCTCAATAATATAAGAGATAACATTGAAGGTAAATAGATTCATTTCTGGTTCATCTCAGTGTCAATAATGTATTAATGAAACCTCCATGTATTAATGGATCATCAAGAATTTTTACTGTCCTACATATCAAAGGAAAATCTTTTGATATATAGGAAAATATGTGATTTATGGCAACAGTAAACACCCTCTCAAGCACAACTGCACTTAAAAAAGATTTCCTAGTCAGAGATAATTATCTTCATCTGGAATATCTATGACATACCCTTATCATCCTGAAATATAAAAATGAGATTAAACCAATTGCAGCCTCTTCTTCAGTACCTGCAGAAAGCAATGAAACCCCAAATCAATGTACTCGAAAACACCCTTGTCCCCTGTACACTTGTGACATGAAAGCCTCCATCCTACTGCAGAACAAGTTTCCCTCAGTCTTCAGCAAAGCCAACATTAAGCAAAAGCTGTCTATGGCACCAGAATAGAAATGCTGACTGGTAGTTGAGGGTAAACAGCCCTTTTCCAATGAAAATATTTGATTAATAGACCTGATTAGTTCTATCTTGGCAGTTATTCCAAGCCATCTGGCAACTTGTGTAAGGAAGAGTGGTTACATATCAACTGTTATCCTTGCTTATCCTTACCTCCATGAGTGCTCCATTACTTTCTCTCAGGAAACATGGTTAATATGTCCCATCACACAAAAGAAGGAGGCTAAGACCATATAGTATGTTATATTTGTACTGTCTTCTTACACCTCTGATGCTAAAAAATCATTGATTGGGCATCTGTCACATTTTATTTCTACCATTTTTGAGTTAGTGTCAGCATGAGCCTCACTGTACATCTCTAACAATCATGGTTGATGTCTGTGGATGATCCTTTTGTATCACTAATTGGTTTGGAGCAGGAGAGGAACCACATAAGGCAGATATGCATCTAATTTGGCACACAAATAGCACAATCACATTAAGCTGTTATAGAAGAAACAATGTCCATGGCTGTGAATAGAATGAAAACAGCTGGAAACAAGTAGGTGAAAATTATTTCCACCATGCTCAAAACTGTTCTTCTACAGAGGCATCACCCATGTGCACACACACATGTGCCAGAATAAGGAAAAAGAACTCCATGGAGCCCTGGTCATCATCAGTTACTGCTCGGTACGAGTCTTTAAAGCTTCACTAATGAGCTCAGGGCCCAGCAAGAGCAGGCATGCAGACATTCTGCCAAAGAATCAGTGGTGCCACAGTTACACACCTATTTTTTATAAAAATCTTCCAGAAGAATAGTGCTGGTTTTGCCAACTTTCGTTATCCACAAAGCTAGTGACAAGTGCTAGCCAAAGGTGCACACATCACAGGGCATAAAAGAGGAGGTGATTGGTATTCAAGGCCAGGGAGTGAGAAGTGAGTAAACTTTGTAATGATTACACTGGGAATGGGTAAACTCAATTTCAGCTGCAGGGATACAACAATGTTTTTTGAACTGAGACCAAAACCTTGAAATAGTATCTATTTCCAAACCAACTAGGCAGCATCAGGCCAGAAGCCATATGTTACCTCCTTAGGGTGTCTCAAACTTCTGGAGACTGAAAATGAGGTTACTTCAGTCTCCTTAGCATTGTTATTATTTTATAAACAGCAGCACTTAAAAACCATGATCCTAGATGAAAGCCCCAGCCTCCTACATGCCACAGAAGCCAAAATAAAACTATTACCCCAGCCTATAAGAAATGTCAAACAAAATAATGCACACAACCCACATCTGCTTAATCCCATCCTCTTGTGATGAGACTGCCACATGTGACAGAAAGTGTGATTTATTTACAGATTTAATATTAAGACTGGATTAAACATAATAATTATCTACTATGGAGTTGAAGATAATTAAAACTTTCTTTTGCCGTCAGTATCATCACAATTCACAAACGTAAAAGTAGTCCACAGTATTTATTTCTCTGTAGTCATACTGAATCGACCATCTGTTCCCTTTTCCCCCTAGAAATCAGCAGCAAGTCAAAATACTATGCAATTCAGCAAGAGCTGAGCCCTGAAGAAATTGCCCAGAAGCGGAGTGCGGCTGAGGAGATGCTGAAGGAGATCAAACGTCGAAAGCCTTTCACTAATCAGAGGCAACTTGCAGATGAGGAGAAAAATGCAGCAGAGGAGTGTGAGTTTTAATTCAGTTTTCCTTTCAGCCATGTGCTGATGCTCAGCTGGAAGATGTTGGGCAGCTCTACTGCTGAGCCCCTGAGGAGGACCAGCAGGCACTTGGCAAGCACCAGCTGGTGTGCTGGAGATGCTGCTGCTCCCAAATTCCTGCCCCAAGTCCCTGCTGGTGCTTGGTGCTCCACGTGGCAGAATGGGGAGGAAAAGATCTGTGTGTCTGTGTTGCCTGTGTACTGCAGCACCTCAACAAAAGTTGCTTAGGAAGGTTCATGGCAGGGCTGGAATTGCTCATGTGAATGTCTTCCCCCTTGCCAGCTCTGCCATGGGGACAGCAAATGCCAGCAGAGAGAGAAAAACTGCTGGCATGGGAAAGAGTGGCAGCCTAATTCTCACAGCTTAGTTAACATGAGTCAGAACATGAGGCATAAAGACTGTCTTCTCCAGAACAGGCTGCCTAGGTTTAACAATGAAAAACATGAACAGCAGGGAAAGACAGACCTAGTTTCTTTTAATAAAATATATTTCAGAGGGGGAATTAATGGGATTAAAATGAAATAGTAAAATGAGATGCATCTTTTCTTCTCAAAAGAGGAGGGAATACTAAAATCTACGTATATGATCCCTCAAGTGAGCTTTACAAAATGTGTTTTACTGTTGCCTGAGTAACAGGAAAGAAATTGCTGTATAGGTAAGTTTTGTCAGAAATCCAAGTTTTGGATTTATTGGCCTCTTATTTTTCCCCCAGTGCTACAGCAGATTGAAGCATTTCACGAGAAGTACAATGACACCAGATCCCTGGTGACTGATGTGCTGGAGCAGCTCAGCGAACAGGATGTGAAGCTGTCAGACCTGGAGGAGGCATTAGGCGAGGCGCTTGACTATGTTATACAAACAGAGGATATAAACAAGGAAAACACAGCCAGGCTGCAAAGGCAGGAGGTACTGTGCACTACATTTATCATAAGTGTTGACTGTGAACACTCCATCTCTGCCATTGCTTAAAACAGTAGATTGCACACCATTCAGATTCAGGAACCACCACATGAAAAAAGAATTTCTTGGACCACCCAGCAGGATGAGTTTGACTCTCCAGTTCTAAGAAACAACTTGTGGAAGAGCAAGGTACTATTATCTATTTGTGGAGTGACAATAAATGAGAAGCTTTGGCATGTCATGCCTCATCAGACCCAGGAAGAGATGGATACTTATGCCTAGACTGAAAAGGCACGTTACAGTAAAACCCAAAAAGCTTGAAATTTCAGGTAGCGTGGCTGCTATAAAGGTTGTGGTGGGATTACTTCGTCCAGTTATGTCCTGACTTACAATGTGGGAGGGCCTCATGTTCACAAAACTAATTCTATTCTAAGAAAACACTTGTAAAGACTCTGCACTGCATTTGTGCCCTGGGCTGAGTGCACTCATACTGCCAGACCCAAACTTCCTCTGAACCACTTTAAACAAAATGCGTCCCCACTGTTTCAGGAGGAGTTGACAGTTGTCCTTGAATCTTCAAGCACAAATCCATTGTTCCACAGCTCCACAATAGGTACCTTGAAACTGGGTTTCCTATTTGCTAGGTGAACTTGCTAGCTTAGCTATAAGGCTACAACAGTTTTCCCCTGTGTCCTGTCCAAATGAGCAGTTTCAGGTTTTGAACAAAGTAACCACTCTGGAGCAGAGCTCAGAGGTGACCCATCCCCTGTAGCCTGGAAGTTGGGCACCTTTGCCCGTAAGTGGTGGCATTGAGTTCAAATCCCACATGGCTGATGAGAAAACTGAATTTTCACATTTCATATTCCAGAAAAGTACCCAACCCATCAGCCAAACAAAAGAAACTATTTTCTTCTCTTCAGAGCAGTTCTGTGATTCTTTCCCTATATTTATAAATTTCTTTTAAGGAATGCAAAACCAGAATATCCCGCCTAAAACTTCTCATTTATTTTTTCATCAAGGAAAAAAACCTACAAAGAGAACAATACGGGGCTATTCAAAGCAAACTGTTTTCATTTCAATGGCTGAAATTGTTTGTATTCTGGAGGAGAGGGCATTAGTGAGAAATTTTGTGATTTAAAGAATGATCCCACAAATTCAGGCCAGCCTCTGTGTTTCATAGCATCAGTGGCTGAGTTTTGAGTTCTTGAAATTTGCAGTGCTAGAAGTTCATGCTGATATGGAAGGTCTAAGAATTCAATAGAAAAATCAGGAGTGCTCCTCTAGTGAATTCTTTCACAAGAGCTTGAGATGCTTAAGTACAAAGCCTCTTCTGTTGTTCCATTGTTTCATAATTACAGTGCCAAGCTGCAGCTTGTCTCACAGTTATGAAGCAAAGCCTGAAGTGTGTAGTTGCATTTGTTCACTGTTCTTAACCATTTGGATCTCCATCATTCCTCACAATGAAGGCAGATGCTGTGCAAAAGAGATTGTCCACATTGGCTTTACTAGTGACAAGCAAAAGAGATCTCTGTACTGTAAATTTTAAAAAATTCCAGAAAAATATAGTCTCCAGATGGCTATGAAAAATCCATGTTTAATTAGTCTCTGCTGTGCACTGAATAGTGCTTCATTCCAATAGCTTCTTAGGCTGTAATATAAAATGAAATTAATATTTTTTAAATCTCCCAACACTTCTTCCACAAAAAAACACCGAACAAACAAAAAGTAATTCACATCATAATATGTAGCAATTAGACATGTCTTGGAAAATCAGACTTCCAATATGTCAAAAATATATTTAGTTCACCACTATCTTTTAATTAACTCTAGCACATTTAACAAAAATGGTTAACACTGTATTTTATCAAAGCACGAATGGTATTGGATGTGATTTATGTTTTGGGCTTTCTTTTTAGAAACAACATGAGAAGATAAAAGAGCAAATGGATGAAGTGAACAGCATTCTGCTCAGTGCCACAACTATTTTGGAAGGACCACAAAAGGTCAATTCTGAGTTAAGTGAAGTAATAAAGGTAAGTGCCTTGGTGGCTTGTTTAAATGATACATCCTGATTTTTTGAAGTCAAATGTTTAGCTCACTAATGGAAAAACTCTCCTTCTTTATACTGCTTCAGTGAAATACTGGTTAATATTCCCCAAAAAAGCAGATGGCTTTCTTGGATGAAAAGCTCTGTTATTTCAATTTACTGCCTAAAAAAAAAAAATTATTCTAGTATAAGGACACGTTACTGTATGCAAAGCTTAATGAAAGATATTGCTGTAGAGTTCTCAATTATTTCATTACAAGCAGCTGCCAAAAGATGTTCTGGTAAAAGACTGCATTGTATGCTAAATTCCTTTCCTAGTGCCTATGAGTGAACATGGAAGAACACTAAAGATTCCAGATATCAGCATTAAAACCAGGCACTGTGTCAAACATATATAACCAGATTGTCATATAGAAATCCTTTTCTGGAACCATAGACTACTATCCAGTGTTTTGAAGCAGACATGGTCCTGAAGGAAATTTGTACAAATTTTTGGGGTTTGGCTTTTCTTTGAAAAGATGAAGAAAATTAAACTGGGAATTTGCTAACTAAAATATTTTCCAAAGCTGCTTTCTTTCTTCATGACCTATTTTAAATTTTTGAAATAATTGAAAAAAAAATTTCCACAAGCATTCATTTTGTTCACAGTTGCCCAAATTTTCTTGACATAAAAGCATATATCAAAACTCATTAATTTTTCTCTGAAAAAATAATTTGAGAAAACAGAAAGACAGCTTACTTTGTAACCATCCCTGTGACCAAGCAGTATCTTGAGGTTTTTCTCTGGTGTTTTGTGCAAAACTAATTGCTGCAGTTTATAATTTTGGGTTCCCCACTGCTGTGAATAAGTTCACACGTAGAGGATGTTCACACTTCAGGCAAGGAAGTACCAGGAAACATCATACATTCTCCATCCTCATCAGCAACAAGTATTTTCACATTGCACTCATTCATCCTCTTTCCCTCTCTCCACTTCATGCTTTTTCATGTATTTTGCAACACATTTATAATCACATTTTGCCACATTTATAATCTTCAAATACATTGGCAAGCTTGTTTACTGGAGAGAAGGTGAATGCAGGCCATTTGGTCTTTCCACAAGTATTTCATAAAAGGGAGAAACATGGCTAAAGCAAACGGATTTTCTACTTCTCCTTGCCTATACATACATAGGTAGTATTTTGGTGGACTGATTTACAAATTAGACCAATCCAAGATGTTTTAGCATGAGGAATCTCTCTGTGCAAGGAGGCAGAAAGGGGACTTCCCTCTGAAAGGCTTGTCATTGGCACAATTTTGGAGCAAACATACAAGACATATAGTAAGACTTTTACCATCTTTCTTTTTTTATTTTATGCATCTCTCTCCAATGCCTTCTTAAGTGATTTCTGGAATTTTAGTTGATTTTCATCTTCCTGTATTTGTCTCCACACTGGCATTCACCATTAGATCTTTCCTCTTTTTCTCTTAAAAATGTAAAATAAAACAACTATAACAGAAATAAAGGAATATTATAATAACATAAACAGTAAAATAAAACAAAATAATCAACATACAGGCTTGATTTTTTGCAACTTTCATCTTCTTTCCTCCCTTCCCTGTTTTGTTCAGAATGCATCAGGGTTCTACGCAGAAATAGATGGAGCAAAAAAGGAACTGCAAGAAAAAATAGCCAACCTGTCCCTGTTTGATGATGATTTGGTAGAAAAGGCTATGCATCATGCACACAACCTAAGAAGACTTGCTGATGAACTGGATGGGTAAAATTTAACTTCAGCAGACTCTGTCCATACAAGTGCCACTTACTGAACAGCTGAAAAGACAAGCAGAAGCACAGTGACAATAAATAGGCACTAAACAAATCAGGGTTACGTCATGTGTAGAAGGACTTGTCATGGTCCACAGAGAACAGCTGAAGTTGAGCTAGGCAAAATCTATGAAACTTTTTAAAGAATAAGTATATATCTTGTATGACCTTCTCTCTAGTCTAATTGGGCATGTTCTCCCCTTCTTATTGCAAAAGAATAGGAAAGGTGGATCAGTGAAAAGTAAAATAATAAATGCAAGATTAAATGGGGTCTGCAGAAACTGCTCATGTTAGTACGTTGATTTACATTAAAAAAATGTTTAGCATTACAGGGCCCAAAATGAGCTTTGAGATCATTTTATTCCAAGAAGAGTTTTAAAGATGGAGCAGTTCTCATCCTCAGTAGGTTTTGTCCCAATGAAACTGGCTCACAAAAACGTCACAAAAACTTGTTTTAAGTCTTTCTATTTTGCTGTAAGATACTAATTTCACCAGTTTACTAAAAAAATAACTTCTAGATAAATTTAATGATTTTATTTGCAATTGGGACTATCCATGGAAAAATCACTGCTGTAAATTAATTTTTAAATAAAATATGTCACCAAATTCTACCTTAAGTAATACCATGTGCATATGCTTTGTTAAATAAGCTTAAAACTACTCTTCAAGTATATTACCTAAATACCAGTTGTTTCTTAATATTCATATGCCCTAGATAGAAGATCAAAATAGAGAAAAAAATAGCAGATGGTTTTCTTTTATGCAATTTTATAAAGCTGACATCTGAAACTGTTCTATAATGACACACAAACTACAGAAACACAAAAGCCAAACAATATGTTCAGTCAGAGATGAGCTAACTGGGGACAGCAGACTAACTTGAAAGAAAATACCCCATATAGCTACCCTTCCTCCCTTACCAAAATAATTTAAAAATTATTACCAAGTCCAACACGTTAGGAATTTCACAAAAAGCAAACAAAAGTAATTACAAAATACTCAGATGGAACAATGCTGACTCTATTATTTGTTGAGAAGATTGTCCTGCAGTGAAACTTTAATCCTTTAAAACATTTAGCCTGTCTTCAAAACATCTTGGTTTTATAGGTTTGCTTTATTAGCCTGTTAGGCTTTTATTTGATAGAGTTTATTGTTTTGCCTTAAGGAATTTAGCAGAAAATTCTTGCAATAATGCTGAATCTGGAAATTTAATAATCTCTTGGTGTGCAAACACTTTGAAGTGAATGCACACATGTGCAAATACATCTGTATTTAGAATCTATTTCTAAAATAGACTTTGAAACCTGCTTATCACCAGAACATTAAAAAATAATATTTATTCAAAATTCTTAAGAGATGAATGTTGAGCCCTGAACTATCTTCTCTTTGGAATCTCCCCTGCAGACCAGTTATCACCTAATATGTAGATCAAAACCATGCCATCAAAGGTTTCTTTCAGTTTTTAAGTCTAACTTCCTGCAAATTTTCATAACTAGGGGTAGTTCTTCATCTGATTCTTCCCCTTTTCCCACTTACCTTTGGAAAATATAAACAGGACAGTGACACAGCTATCCTGGTCACTGGCACACATAGGTCTTTCCATTCATGGACAGGTATTATTCCTGAAGAAGGATTACTGATAGACCTGTTATTCTGTTAATTTATGGAATATCTAATCTAGAAAAAAAAAAAAGGTAAAATCTGAGTAGTCATTTGTTGCTGCTCACATAAATGTTAAGGGCAAAATTCTAAGAGTTAAATGGCAGGGAAGACTCTTCTATCCACACTGTTTTCACCTGCTTCAGATTGGTCAAACACCATGACGAGAGCACCAGTTAGGCCAAGTACATTTATGTGTGTGATTATGTAGTCAGAAACTACTTTGATTCAGCTTGGTTTCTTTCATTTTTTTACTCTCTTTTTAACAGGAATTTGTATGGTGTTGACTCGAATGGTTTGGTACAAAGGGCAATCAATGCTTCAAATGTGTATGAAAACATTGCTGGTTATATCGAAGAGGCCAATAAAGTTGCATCGTTGGCACTGAACACAACAAACCGGGTCAAGGATGTAAGTAATTTTCATAAAACCAGCTTTTACTTTACAATGCTTCAGGGACTTCAGGCACCTAAGTGTAAAGAAAAAACAAATTTAGCTTAACTGGCAGCATTGAACTTCTCAGTGCACAATTTTTTCCTTTATTATTTCCTGAATTAAATCCCGTGTAGTTAATTATTCTTCCAGTCTGAAGTCCCCTGGTATTTGAAAAGACATGAGAGGTTCTTCTGTCCCTATCCCATAGGGTGATGCTGCTCTGTGTTGTCATTCACATTGAGACATTTCTGTGAAATTACAGACAGCTCCCTGCTCCTGTAGGAACCTGAGCTGGAATTTAGTGCTTGAGTCCTCCTACTTCACTCAGTGCCATGTGGCAGGAAATGTGGTCAAGACATCACTGTGTCTCATAGAAAATCAGGCTGAAATGGGACAAAGCCCACTCATACACTCAGTGTAAGGAGTAGGATGCTATTTTTTTCTCTGGCTTTACTGTTCAAAAACACTTTACATGTATTTTTTGTATGCCTGTAGTTACCAATCTGTATACATGTTATTTACCAGCAATTTATTAGTGGGACAGCAAGAGGATTGGGTAGATTAAAGGGGTCAGAATTGGGTAGATTAAAGGGGTCAGAACCCCAGAGGGCTGACCCTTGAGGGATTTCAAGTCCAGCCCTCTTTTTGCAGCATACTGCTGCAGACTGCAAGGCAACTCCCCATGAAGTGAAAGCATTCATTACCTATCTGAGATGACAGCAGAAATGAACAGTCACAGTGCCTAAATAACATGCAGCATTTAGTCATATTGACTAAACTGGAGCTGATAAATTAAGAGGATTTTCTCCATCTTTGTTACTCAGTAGTGTTGTTTGGAAAACCATACATTTCTCTAAACTTTCTTAAAACAGAAAATTTTGCTTTTCAGACTTTTTTCCAACCCAACTGCCAATCTTTAATGTTAACAAAGCAAATGAAACTGCAGTGACTTTGCAGTTGCATTTATATGCAGGTAAAACATTGTCCACAATTAATCACAATAAAGTGGAATATTTGATAAGGATTATTCTGACTTTCTTTTTTGGAACATGCTTGTAGGCTGCAGTTGGAATTGATACTCAGGTCATTTACCATAAAGGTAAAAGTGAAGAACTTCTCATCCGAGCCATGCAGCTACAACGGACAGCACATGACAGTAAATATACATCCTTTCTACTTTCCCAATCAGCTTATAGCCATGCACATTAAAATAAATTTCAGAAGCACATCACTAGGCAGAACTACTGCTGCAACAGAATAGGTTATTGATTTAATTTACCACACAAACTACTTGAAAGGGCCATGGGCACAGTTTGAGTACCTCATGTTTTGTCGTTCTACTAGATACTGATAGTTTATTTCATTCATGAAAAGTCCATTTCAGATACAACTATCATTTTAATATGTGGCCCTGCAAACCATTGTTCACTGGTAAATATACTCAACTAAGTAATTCAATTAAAAGCAAATCACAGCAGATTAAATGTTCAGAAAGCTGGATTTCACCAGTGGAGGGTAATAACAAATGTTATAGTAGTTTGGCCTTTCTTCACTGTAAGTGAAAGAAAGATCTAGAATTACAGAATTACCTTTTAAATTTTTCAGGACCTTTTGAATCCCTTAAAACTATTCCTGTGTACAAGTTGCAGCTATTCTCAGCACTTCTGGTAAAGCAAGGAGAAAGAGTACTGTCTGAAACACAGCTCTCCAGGTTTTTGGAAGACACCCTGTGGCAAGCAGGGGTGCTGCAGGGCTGTTTTTTCCTTTGGATTATGTAAAGTCAAGAGTGCAAGTACGTCCTAAATTAAAAGGCCGTGGTATATTAAATGCCTAACAACATACCTCCCTAGGACTGAATTTAGCTTTTCAGATGCCACTTTGATGCCCCTCAGCTGTACCTCCCCTTTTCTCCCCACAGGCAGCAGTTACAGCATTGCAGACACCAGCTGGCAAGTCAACGGCACTTTTGCCAGAATGAGTGCCCTGCGGAGCCAGCTGATGAGAGCCATCGCAAAAATGCAATCAGCAGAGACAGGTTGGGAGAGGAACTTCACCTTTATCATGCTTTATCTTCATACATTCAAGAGCACATTCTTACCTTTGAATATGGAGTTGCTACTAAGAGTTCACTGTGGACACTTAAAAGAGTTTGACTGAAACTACTAGACCTAGATATCAAATATCCAGCTTTAAGACTTTCATAATCAAATTAAATGTTTTGTCACTGAAATTATTAACATTCTTCGTGAACCTTGTGCTGGTCTTGGCTACAGTACAGTTAATTTTCTTCAGAGTGGCTAGCATGGGGCTGTGTTTTGGATTTTTGTTGAACACACAGTTGATAATACAGAGATGTTTTTGTTGCTACTGAGCAAGGTTTACACAGAGCCAAGGCCTTTTTTGCTTTTCATGCTGCCACGCTGGTGAGGAGACTGGGGATGCACAGGAAGCTAAGAAGGAGCACAGCCAGGACAGCCGACCAAAAGAATGTTCCATTCCATATGATATCATGCTCAGTGTATATAAACTGGAGGGAAGAAGAGAAAAGGGAGGGGGAAGACAGAGAGTGGGGAGGGAGGGGACACACAACACACCTGAATAGTTGAAAGAGTTCATTTCCTATCATTCCCTGTTTGTTCTGCAGGGGAGGCCAGAGAGCGTTTGGAGCAAGCTCAGCTGAAGACTGCAGAGGCTGTAAGTGCTACCACCACAGTAACACAGGCTACGACCCCCATGGATGAGAACGTGAGGTTGTGGTCCCAAAACCTCCAAGACTTCCAGCACAATTCAGAGGCATATGACAGTGCTGTGCATTCAGCTGGGGATGCAGGTATGGTGACCTGAAGTCTGCCATTCCTCAGTGTTAAAAAATCAGGGACTCATCGCAATAACAGGTTGTATGAATTGTGTACATTGTATATTCATCACATATAATGTTGTTTTCTTCTTCTAGCATTTTACCTCCATGAAAATTTTCAAAAATTAGCAGTTGTCTAGGTCTTGACTATATTTTAAATACACTGGGTACTCAGGGACTTAAAAAATTATTTAAACACTTAAGTGCTGAAGACTTACTGAATTCTAACTCATTTTTATCAAGGTACCAAGGTCACGTTGAATGGTAAACAGCTTGTTTAAACACTTCTTGCTATTATGGTTGGTGATTTAGGGTTTTTTGTTTGCTTGTTTTTTAACACTGAGAGGCATTTGAAAACAGAGCTCTTTTGTCCTCAGGAGTGCAAACAGAGAAGAAATGGTCCCTCATTTAATGAACTTGTAGCCTAAACAAAGGGGTCAAAGAGGATAAAGGAGGAAATAAAATATTTAAGTGGGATGATTTCTGGAGAAGCTTGTAAACATCACATTAATTCCACTTTTATTATTGGTAACACTGGAAACATTGGAAAACTTATGAAAAACTTAAGGCGAATAAAAAGACAAAAGAAAAGCTAAGGCAGACTACAAAATTGAAATGAAGATGATAGGCAAGAGTAGAAAAAGAGACGTGAAGATGAAGCTGAAATGAAATTACTGTAGAAAGAAGGAAAAGAACAATCGGGGAAGAAAATAATCAATCTAGAAATGAAAATTTTTGAAATAAAAAATTGATTACAGCACCACTATTTATTGCTCCATGTGTTCTTGACTCTGCTCAGGAGGCTCACTGATCCTAAGATATTTATGGCTGGGGAGGTTGGAAATCCAGAACAAGTCATTTCCTTCACACATTTGATGATAACATCACCTGCAGACCTGTTCAGAGATGTCTTGCCTCCTAAAAGTGCCCCAGAGAAATTCCATAACTTCATTGACTCTGTCTGAATCCAGAAAGTCTGAATCTCAGATCTACTGCCCTAAATCCTTTCTCCTTCTGTCAGGAAGTTTGCAACTCAAGTGTCATTTTACTGCAAATGGTGTTATGAGCACCAAACCCAACATTGCTTCAGTGTTCCAAAGTCACAGTCTTCCCTCTCAGCTGGGGAATCCCAGGAGTCGTGTTATTTTCAGAATTCCATGATCAATAAGACCCTTACCCCTAGTATTTTTGGTTTAGTGAGTGCTCCCAAGAACTGGTTTAGAAGTGGTTCCCTTCACAAGAAGAAATTCAGTGCTATTCAATATCCCAGTTTCTGGCTCCAGAACTGGAGGAAACTCAGATTTCTCTGAGCTTTTCATCAAAAGGGAACAGTGAACCTCTCCCTCTGGGAATGGATAAGCTCACTGCTAGTCACTGCACAGAGCTCCATAAGAGTGTAGTTAATATAACAGCACTTGTATTGGATTGCATTGCTGTAAAATGTTTTTCATCACCATAGAGCACAGTTTAGGCTATGGGCTCTAATTACCATGTAAAATAATGCAAATGTGGATATGATTGGCCTCCCAGCAGGGAATGGTATGATGAAAAACTTTCAAGAGAAACAGTGTGCTTTAGCTTACACATGAAGCTGTTTTTATTCACCTTTACACTTGATTTACATTTAACATTTTCCCTTGCCAGCCTGGTAGGTAGAGCAGCAACACAGACAACATTTGGCTCTTCGTGCTCAAAATGCCAGCAGGCATTCAGGACTCAAAAAAATCTGCTCATACTAGCTGTTGCACTGGAGGAAATATTTCCAGCAGCATTTGAGGTGCTCTGTAAGAGTGAACAGAGTTAAAATGGCCCAGCTCTTCCTTGGTTACGTTCCCAAAAAGGAGCAAGAACAGCTCCTATGTGACGTGCCTGGAAAAAATATCTTCTTTGTGATGGTGGGTTTGCAGCTAGGGAGACACCTTGAAAATATTTGTTCATATCCGAGCTCCTAGAGGGCCTGCTGACCACAAACCAACTGTTGGAGAGATGCTAATATGCAACCTACAGCAAAGTGTGCCATAGTACATTTGTGGAGGAAGCTTTTCCATGGCATTTTTGTTCTGAAGGCATTTGATTTGTTTGTTTAAAGGTATGATGAGGTGTTTTTGCCAGAAAAATCAGGTGGAAATAGCTGAGAAGAGAGATTAGTGCTACACAGGAGGCTGGCACAGGTAGTGCTCCAGACAGATGTGACTGTGATTCACAGCCCAGGAAGACAGATGCGGACATGCCAGGCATGGTGGAGCGTTCCCAGATCAGCTGTGTATTCTGCCAGGAGAGGCTGATCTGACTGGAGGAATGCCCATCAAAGTCCAAAGGAAAGTCACAACAAATGTTCAGACAGGTGCCAGGAACACCAAAACACCTGATCCTCATGCCAATAACCCTACCAGAGCAGCTGAAGCCTCTAAGCTGGCATGTCTGCACTGCCCTTGAATAAAGCTTGCACTTGGTGTTCGGAAGGGTGAGAGCGTGTCTTGGCTGTGCAGTTTGTCTGAGAATAGTCCATGTTGCCATTGTGCAGGGAACTGGTGGGCTTCAGCAGAGAGGGTGGCAGACAGTTTGAGAAGGAAAATGTAAAAGGAGAAAGTGTCTGGAAGATTACAGTCAGGGTATTTCCTCCTTGACAATTTCCCTTCTATTCTTTTTTCTATTTTACCAGTGGGTAGGACTAGTTTTCTTTTCCACTCCCATCTTCATCCCAAAGACAAAAATCAAAATGTTCTTCTGTGTTGAAGAACGCCATTATAAAGGCCAAGAGGAAGAGATTTATATTGAGATTTCACAATAGTTCTAGTAAGTACAGATGTTAGTTTTGTGTTTACATGTTATAGTAGCATTTCAAGTTTAATACATTAAATTTCAAACAGAAAAGCCAGGTTTTAAGACATTGAATCAAACACAATTCCAATTCAGTTGCAGATTATTAATTTTTTAAAAAGTGGCTGCAATTTGCTAAATCATTTTCTGAGACTTCAGTATTTTTGACTTAAAAATGGAAAAAGGTAAAGAAAACTTCCTATAAGTTGATTTGGGTTTTGTTGGGGTTTTTTAAGTAGAAAATTTAACACTATTTGGCATCACCATTTTTCCCAAAATCTACTGTAATTCTTTGAGGAGTCATTAAAATCATGATATTTTAATGTACTGTAAGCTTTATATAGAACAGCTGATTACTAACTCCCATTAAATAAGGCCTTTCAGGACTAAATGGGAAAAAATTGAGGATCTAAAGTTCTATATGGCCCACTCCTAGACTGAACTTGGAAAGTAAAACACAAATGAAAACATCCAAGCAAATACAGGATTGGCAAATACAGATTTTTCACTTTATCCAAAAACAAGCAGACTTGTAGGACTCCATGGAGTCTTCTCATACTCTGGGCTGATATGAAGGAGGCTGAGGCTTATTCAGTGCAGACTGGAAGCACAGAAAAGTGGTTGGAGTCTGCTTATCCTCCCCTGTTTTTTATACAGTTGCCTATATCTGATAATTAGCCCCTTTACCTGCCTCTCTGCAGTCTTCATCCAGAGCTGTTCAAGACCAGGTTGGGTGGGGCTCTCAGCAATGTGGTCCAGTGCAAGGTGTCCCTGCCCACCACAGAAGGGTTGGAACTGGGTGATCTTTAATGTCCCTTCCAACACCAGCCCTTCTATGAGTCTCAGACATATGACAGGAAGAGCACAAGAGCAGGTGGATGTAAGCTGACAACCCCTGAAATATAACTTTAAACCCTACAAATCTGGTCTTAACCTTTACAGTGAATCCATGTCATTAAAATTAACTCTGAATGCTGGATCTTTCTTATATGCATGTAGCTTGCAGCCAAAATCACATTTCATTATACTCAGCTACTTGTACCTACATTTAATTACAGATGAAAAATGATGTGATGTGTAAATATCCTTCAAAGGGCAGCATGTCATTGGAATCTGATGTGATGAAATTGGATTATAATTAAGGGTAGTTATTTTTCCTTCTTGATAATTTTTCTGCTTGTCTTCCTGGGAGAGGACTTCTCTCACTTTGAACATGACAGAGCCCCTGCATTTCCCTTTGATAACAATGACACTTGCACATGGGCCACCAGAGGACACAGCAGCGAAAGACCAAAGGTCCAGGACTCTAATTCATGACCCCTGGCAGATGCAGGCAGGAAAGCTAACGAGGTTACCAATCACAAGGGCTGGGGCAGGTACTAAGCACAGCTCAGATGTACACACATCACCATCATCATCTAAGGTCTTCTGTTGTTGTACACCACAGGCCTGTTATCACAGAATGAAATTGGCAGTGTTCCTGTCCTGAGAGTGAAGCAAACACATCTCCTGTGCAGCCACTGCTGCTGTCTGGGTGATGACCTCTGGGAGACACACACAGCTGAAAGCTGAGGAAAACAGCCTGTACATCTCCCCTACAGTGAATTTGAAGAGCTCATGAACCATAACCCTTAGATGCAGTTCCCAGGTCAGACACAGATATCCAGTGAGATGCTGAACAAATAATCCTTCTGCTGCAGTTGCCGTAGATGTAAAATTAGGCTTAACATTCATTTGTCTTGAAGGAAGATTAAAAGGTTAAAACTATTAATGTTTGCAGAGTTCCTTGAGGAAAGTAAGAGGTAACACACCACAGTATTACCTATGAGTCCTAAGGAAACATAGTGTCCTTTGTGCATGCTTATTTCCAAAAACTTTAGCAAAACTAGATTCTTAGAAATCACTACCCTTTCTGAAATCACTGCATCTCACACGTCACAGTTGCGACTTGGTCAGAAAGCAGAACGAGACGGGTGAGCTAACCCAAGAGAATAGGATGGAATATTCCCGATGCAAAACTGGTCTTTCAAAGAGGAAAAAAGAAATCTGTCTCTTCTTTTCTAACTGCAGTGAAGAAACTTACAGAAGTTTTCCCTCAACTCCTGGACAAACTGCGCAGAGTAGAACAGAAGGCACCAGCAAACAATATTTCTTCCAGCATTCAGCGGATCAGAGAGTTAATTGCTCAAACCAGGAGTGTAGCAAGCAAGGTAAAACTTTTGGATTTTGGGACTTTTGGTTACTAGTGCTAATAATCAAATCTTACTATAACCTCCATTTTCTTGGGCTATGCTAGAAGCCCAGACCTGGACATTGTCACCTCCCCAAAACTGGATGAACAAAGCACATTGGAGGTCATTAAAATATTTGCAGTTACTATCTGCAAGACTTTGACATTATCATAGTATTCATGGTAGACTGTTGTTACTGCAGTAGCAACTTCAGAATAAAGGTTTGGGCACAATGTATAAAATGGCCAGAACAACAAAACCTAATTACCTACAATTTGTAGGCAAATTACCTACAAAGCTAATTACCATGAGTAATAATTACAGCAATTTAATGTAAGCTTTTCTGAGATGATGGCATTTATTTTCCTTTTCTTTTTCTTTCTTTTGAATTAATTTTCTGCAAGAGAATCCTTGGCTCATACATATTTAATACAGAAAAAACCACTTTCATTACCATACATAAATAATGAGGGTTTTTTCTCTAACAAGAAAACCAAGGTCAAGTATATTTGAATTCATTCAGAGAAATAAAAAATTCAGTGCATTATTGTATGTTCACAGTGCTGGAATATAAATTGGAACAATCAGTTTGTGTGTAGTGCTTGACTGTTCTTTAAAATTTATATATTGGTATATTGTGTTTAAACTTGAAAACATTACTTCAGTTATGTTGAAACCATTTTGAACTAAAATGAACAGTTTTACAATTTTTTTAGCATCTCATAAATATCACTGTAGATTCAATGATATAACAGGATGACTCATGAACAGAAAATGGTCATACTACTCCCAAAGCAAAGAAATAAATTATGGGCAGAAGTTTTATAGCTATATAAGAACTTCATTATGTGCCATACATAGTAATGTCGCACTGATTCAACTAAGCACACCTCTATCTCCCACTGAAAGGAAATTTACTTTATGAATATGCTTAAGCAGAGTTCATTAGGACCTTCAATTAATTTAAAAATAACTTCCTCCATATTCTTTACAGTGTTTTCCAGAAAAGATTGTTACAAACATGCAATTTTACGTGCCAATATATAGGTGCCAACTCCACTCTTGCAGTAAGCAGGGCTGCTGGCTCAGTACTGTTACACACTTACCTTAAGTAATGACCCCAGGCCACAACATGTGTCTCACTTTGCACATTTGCAACCGCAGGTCCAAGTTTCCATGATGTTTGAAGGCCAATCAGCTGTTGAAGTCAATCCAAAGATCAACGTGGAAGAACTGAAATCTTTCACTTCCATGAGCTTGTACATAAAGCTTCACAAAGACAACCCACAACTGTCAGCCTCTCCAGACAGATTCATTTTGTACCTTGGAAACAAAAATGTAAGAGAATAACCCAGTTAATTTTTATGCATATATTTAAAAAAAATTAAATCAGTTTGAAATTTATTTGCCCTCAGTTTTTCCTCTCACTGTTTCCTTGTGTTTCAAAATTAGAGGTGTCTACTGTATGACCATCATTGATTTTGTGACAACCAAAGAGCAAGGTTTCCTGAGACCCCTGTCCTTGAGACTTGTCACCCCAAACAATTAAGGATTCTCTCTAAAAAGCAAATTAGACTGCCTGGCAGTGTACTGCTTTGTTTGTCACTGCTGTGAGCCACACTTGCTATCTCCTCTGCCAATACCAAGGTGCTCTGAAGTAGTTAATGTCACCTGCCTGGCTTCTGTGAGATCTGCTTTAATCAGTTCATGCTGCTGACAGTGTCAGTTCCAAATCTCTGAGGTCACAGGCCCACAAGATAAGCAGGCTTCTTTATCTGTGGCTTGTGCTGCTGTTGTACACTCTGGACACTCTTGATCACTACTTTGAAATAACTGTTCTTTAAACTGTGGTTCTGAAAAGAAAAAAATTCACAACTCACAAGCCAGGTATCATTCTGGCAATCTATTACTTGGGAAGGTAAAGAGGCATGCTTTCATTTTTAAGCTTTCCTAAAAAGAATGTCTACTGAATATAAATCAAGTGAAACACCTCTTGGCAGAATATTTAATTGCAGCATAATACTTAGGCTTTAGACTATTTCCTGCACATGGCGCTGCACACTAAATAATGATGAACAGCTTCCCATTGAACATGACTAATTCATGGTCAGCAGATATCTCATGACCTTGAATTTACCTCAGTCAAAATGGCTATAAAGTAAAATATCAGGGACTTTTTTTATGTACAGTTTGATGTGGTGAAAGCAACCAATTAGTAAATGAAGGTTTTGTTTCTATTTAAATAGCTTTCGGCAATATTTCAAGGTGTCATTCAGTTTATCAAAGCTCACCCTTTACTTATGTCCTGCATTAAATCTCTTTCAATGTTGTATCTCTAATATCCCTCTCCATTGGTGTTTTAGGCAAAACATTACATTGGTCTTGCAATTAAAAATGACAACCTTGTGTACATTTATAATCTGGGAGGCCAAGATGTGGAGATACCTCTGGATGCCAAGCCAGTCAGCACCTGGCCTTCTTACTTCAGCATCATCAAAATTGAGAGGTAAAGTGGTAACATGTATTTCCCCAAAATCAAACAGTTAATAGGAAAAAATCAAGCAGAAAAGGCTGTGTCAGAACTGCCCATCATGACTTTTCAGTGCCTGGTTCTACTCCTGCTGAAATAAATGGAAATTCTTCCTGCTTTTGAAGAGCCAAGACCCAAGGGGCCACAGGGAGGAAGAGATAGTGTCTGTGGTCCCTCCCTTTTTTTACCTCCTGATTACTAGTCTTCTCTAAGGAAATTAAACCCTTCCTGGTGTTGGAGGCTTGTTTGTTCTTTTGTAAGTCTGGCCAACATGAAATTCTCTTCTCTTACAATTCTTTTCTGCAGGATTGGAAGACATGGCAAAATGTTTTTAACTGTGCCCAGTCTTAGCAGCACAGCTGAAGAAAAATTCATCAGAAAGGGAGAGGTTCTTGGTCCTGGCTCCCTCCTTAATTTGGAACCTGAAAATGCTGTTTTCTATGTTGGTGGAGTGCCTCCAGGCTTCAAGGTTGGTCAGATGAATATTCTCTATTCAGGATTAGTAGTGTGAACTAATCTTGCTGGACTTCCATTTCAACACAGAAATGGTAGATAGAGAAAAAGTCCTCTCCTAAAAACATAAAAACAAAGGAAGAGTAACTCAATACACTTATGCATTCCTGAGCTTGGCATTTTTATGACTACTAGATATATGCCATGGCAGGAATTTTGGATTAGCCGTGGGTGGAAACTGCCTGGGAATAGGACTGAAAACTGAATATCAGTTTCATACACACATGCACATACAAAAAGTCATCCAGCAAATGAACCCTCCAGGTCTGTTTCAGAGAAGAGCAGAGGAAAAAGAAAAGAGGAGAGTCAAGGAAACATGCAAAGGGAAATAGGAAGAAAAGGATTCATGGTATTATTTGATGGGCATATGGGTCCTCACTTCCCCCTTAAAAAAAGACATCTCACATTTTTATTTATTAACATAGAGTCTGATCTGTTAAAAACTTTTTGCTTCCCTGTTACATACTTTGCAAATATGAAATGTACCTCTTACCCAGTAGAACTCCCATCCTTAACATCATTTCAAAGAATAGAAGAAACAAAGGAAAAAAAGAAAACATGATCATTTACCAAATATATCTGTGCTGCAGATAAAAATGCAATTTTCTTTTACATCTACTTATATTCTGTATTGCTCTATTACCCTTACTATTGTATCATAAGAAGATGGAAATAATGAGAAGATGAAGAAAAGCTACTCACACTGATCAAACTCTGAAGTAAAAGGGGCATTATTATTATCATACCTGTTTCACAAGGCAAAATATTTTAATGTAAAAAGAATGGTCTAGGTCTGTTAGCTTTATTCTTTTGTATTTTTCCCCTCACCAGTGTGTCTGTTTAAATTCCATTTTCAGTGACCTTTGTTACAAGAAGTTTCTACATCCTGCTAGCTGTTCAAAATAATACCTACTGAGGATTACCCACTGGCACAGATTTTGAATCCCAGTCTCCTGGGTTTAAAGAGCTCTCTCATTTCTCTCTCTTTAATTATGGTATGGAGCTATTTTTCTGGCTGTGAAGGATATCTATGCATTAGATATGAAATATCTACTGAGTTATTCAAATACATTGAGTAAGCTCTGTTATTAGTCAAATCTTAGCCTTTTTCCCAGTTTCCAAGCATGCTCCCATCAAAACTACAAAAAAAGTTTTTGTTTGCAGCTGCCCTACCTGGCGTAATTCTCTCTCTGTGGGACCATTTATGTGCTCCCTTGTTACTTACAGCCCAAAGGCCATATCATGGTAAGGACTGTGAAGACTATTCACAGCAGTATCAACCTTTTCTTTCGAAAATACGAATTGCACAGGGACAAAACTGAGCCCAGGCACGAATGCTCTCACAACACCCAACTAAAGAGCACCACCTTTCTCCTTTTAACTCTGTCCTCTGCACAGCTCCCTCCTAGCCTAAACCTACCTGGCTTCATCGGCTGCCTGGAACTGGCTACCCTGAACGATGATGTGATCAGCCTGTACAACTTCAAGCGCGTCTATAACATCGACACCACCACATCGCCACCTTGTGCCAGGTAGGGGACAGTCCCATCCTCACTCTGCCGCTCCCGTTCCTTACAAGCACCAGTCCTGATGGCACATTCCTGCTTCAGATTTAAAAAGTGAAGGTGGTATTGAGTAGTCCCAGAAGGAACTCGGTCACTCTTAGCTCCTAATAGCATCGACAAGTTTAAATTATAAATATATATATATTTATAAATATATGTATGTATGGAAGTTGGATTCATTATGAGTCCCTTTTAGCATGAGATATTCTATGATTTTCCTGCTGTCTCCTCTAGCTATCTCACAATCTTGTTCATGTCTTTATAAAGGAGACTGCCACATTAGCTGGAGCTTGTTCCAGGCTCCCTCCTTACCCCACTGCTTGCCTAGGACAGAGCTTCTCCTGACTCGAATCACATTGTTCCAAGTGACACAGCCACAGCCAGTCAGGTCTAGTAGGCCTGATAACCTTGATAGTCCCACCCCCAGCTAGGAAAGCTTATACAGAACTTTCTTCCTGCCCTACACTTAAAGTTGCCACAGATATTCCTTAGATAAGCCATTCCCAAACTGGGAAATGCAGCTCCTAAAGTAGAAGTGAACATCATATGCAGCTGTAGCATAGCACAGACACAGCAGGCATTTTGCTCACACAACAGGTAGCAAGAGTGGAACTTTTCTCTGGAAAGAAAAGGAGAGTAATTTGCAGCATGCACTGGGAAGAAATGCAGGAAGTATTGGGATTGAGAAAATGAGCTTCTCACACCATTCCCACAGGGAATGCAAGCTGCTGCTCTCCAGAACAGAGCATACCAGAGTCCATGCTCAGCTAAAGTTCTTGGAGAATGAAAACTGATTTCTGCACAAACTGGGAAAGCTCCTAATAGAAATATCTGTGTATCCTTAAAATGGGGAAGTGCTGTGGGCCTATCACTTTACAAGGATGAGCAAACAATTTTCCTGTCCTCTACCTATAGCACAGGATAAAAGCACAGTGTAATGATGAAGGAGTTAGATGCAACTTCAAAGCTACACATTATTTCTCAGGAAAAAAAATTGAAAGGAAGTGATCAGTCTCACCATTGCCAGGCAGAAGCAGAAGTTCAGAACAATTATTTCAATAAAGTATGTAAAGGCATTTAAGTTCCCCTAAATTAAAATGGGTACAAGCCAGCTAATCCTTCCCTGCTTGTTTTTCCATAGAGATAAGTTGGCTTTCACTCAGAGCCGGGCTGTGAGCTACTTTTTTGATGGCTCTGGCTATGCCTTAGCCAGAAACATTGAGAGAAGGGGAAAATTCAGCCAGGTGACTCGATTTGACATCGAAGTTCGAACACCTACAGACAATGGATTGATCCTGCTGATGATTAATGGGGTGAGTACCAAGTCCTCCTGGTCCTTTTTCCATTAGCACCACAAGTTCTCCAGTACCTAAAATCCAAAATGTTTATGTCCTCACATTTGACTTCTGGGAAGAGGAAATACTTTGTGCTTGTCTGCTGCATGTATTCATTAGGAGGGAACTGGAACTTGCTCTGCAAAGGCCTCAGGAAGCTGAGGTTCTGAGTTGGACTCTGCTTTTATCCAGAGACAGTTAGGACTTCAAACTGGTCATATCCTTGTGATGATACTTCGAGAGGGACTCCAGTTAAGCCCAGTTGTTGTACCTTTATTTAAATGTGAACGCTCAATCAAAGCTAGAAGAAATTTCTGTGAAGTAACTCCCAAAAAGCAGCCACTTTGTGGTAGCTGCCGCTTTATAACTGTGCCTCAGGGTGTACTAGAGTTAAATATTAAAGTTACTGAAAATAGAAAGGCTTGATTCAAATGTCAGGAGCTTTTCTGAAGTGTGAGAGTGATGCAATCTCTATAAGAGTTTGAAGACATGAAAATATCCTCTGAAGAAAAACACAGATTATTTTTTGGTCTTTGGGCATTTCCACATCAAGCTCACAAGTTCCGTGTGGATTACAACCTAGAAAAGCCACAGAAAACATTTTTCTATACAGATGCAGTCCACAGACAGACACTTGTGTAGACACCTACATGTAACACTGCCTTAAGCATTTAGAAGAAAAAAAAAACACTCCTATTAGAAGAGCTACTCTCTAGTGTTTGCCTTTAGAGTAACTTCCAGAAGAGGGTCGTGGGAAGCAATTTGCTCTGCAGCATAGCATGCGACCACTAACCTTCATTCTTAGGAGGTTTTGACTAAGCAGCTGCTGTTAAAAGTTTAAGAGCCTTTATTGCAAAGCATTTATTTTTCTTCAAAGCAAAAGCACCTAGAGGTTTCTTGGAGATGTATGCACTTTGTATTTGGCAGTGGAAACTGCAATCAAGTTGGATATCAGCTGTGGGAGACCATGCCTGCTCACAAGCACTTTTAGAAAGTCTGTGTAAGGTGGTCCATTATTCAATGCTGCAAAGACAGCTCATAAATATTCTGAATGCAATTCTTGCTTCATTTTCAAGTTTGTGCTGTTCAGAACAAACCCAAGCCGCAGTTTAATTTAAAAGTACTAGATTAAAATCTACTCTTACTTCTTTAAGTAGTGACTTCTGAAGGTGGGCTCACTTATGTCAAAGACAGCAGTTCTTGGCCTGCAGTAGTGTTTTGAGAATAATTGTTCCCATGTTTCCATTAGCCATGAACACTAGGAGAGAAGACAAAACATTAGCATTAAAAGCATTAACCCAGATGCACATTTGCTGTAAACTTTTGTTTCTATTTCTTTATGTTTAGTTTTGGAACAAGACTAATTTTAGGGTGCGGATCTTCATTTCAAGCACTCCCTAAAGATTTTCTAAAGTACAGCTCCTGTTTATAAAATTTAGGTCACCCAGCCACAGAACAGAAACTGAATCATAAAGTAGGAACAGTCAAGAATTCTAGAAACCAAATACATAGTAAATACACTCTAGCTATTGCTATCATTTCAGTAAATACACCAGTGCTGATCAGGGCTGTGAAAAGACAAAATCCTGAGCAATTACAGACATTGTGATAGAACCTGCTAATGCAGACATGGCCATCTGAGCACAACATTGCTTTTACCAGTATAATATCTTTCATTGAGGGCATGTGGTATTATTTTAACCGTGAATAGGTGTGTTTACATCAGGAATACCTTGCTGGTAAAGAACAGTGACATCACTGTGCTACCAAATACTATTTCTACAAAGAAACAGTTCACCAAGTCTTCCAAAAAGTGCCACTTATAAAACAATTATGTGTGCATGTGCATATATATACATGTATTATGAATATAAAAATATAACTACTGTGTTACAATTTTGCAAATAAAAATTCATTTCCCAGCATGCTTTTCCCAATGTCAGTCTCATAATGCTGTTTATTAACTTCTTTTAATTGCTGCTATGTAGTCCTTTTCTGACTGCTGTTTTGTTTTACATAGAGCATGTTCTTCAGCCTAGAGATGCACAATGGTTTCCTGTACCTCCGCTATGACTTTGGTTTCAGCAATGGCCCTGTGCTTCTCGAGGACTCCATGAAGAAGGCTAGGATTAACGATGCTAAATTTCATGAGGTACAGATGTGGTTACTATCACAGCCATTTGACCAACTATCCCAGAGGCTCCAAGCAGAAATAATTGCTCCAATGCCCATGAAAGGTGCAAAAGGATGAGGGTGCAGGTGGTAAAATGGTAGAAAAGGCGGAAGAGTAGAATCCATGCAAGTCCCACCAGTACCAAGCAGAGGAAAGGGAAGGCTGTCCCTGCCTCCTCATAAATCTGTGCTTGTAGACAGATTGTGTGTATTACTAGCCAAGGACAGGACCATTCACATGGGAGAAAGTTTTATTAATTCCATATGAAATTATATGAAGGACAATTCTCTATATCTTTATATCAAATACAAAACTTTCCTCAAGTAAAACCATTGCATTACAAGAATCATGGCATTTCCCACTTCATTTGAAAAGTGACTTGATTTGGTAGCAACCTTTTATACATGCACAGTATTTTAGGGACTTTGGCAGATGTAAAATATCTACTTGTATTTAGTTTCAGGGAATTTGCTGTAAGCCAATGTAACTGTGATAGTAGTAAATCCCACCCGCAGTGAGTTGCTTCTCCTGCCTTTTACTTGATGTCAATTCAAAGTCTGATTCATGAACAAAACTACAGCTATAGATCTGTTCATGTTTAAGTTAAGAACAATTAAGTTTTTTATGCTTTGACAATGAAATAAGTTTTTTTAAAAGTATGCCCTAACTTTTGGATAAATCAATAAAGCATTCTGATGTTTACAGAGCTTATCTGTTTACCACAGTGCAGAATTTGATACATTTTCTTTATTCTTATATATTTCTACATAAGATATAGAAATATATAAGAATAAAGAAAATGTATAGAAAATAAAGATATAGATATATATAAGATACTATTTCTTCATTCTTAATTGAAATATCCCGAGGATTCAGTCATCAGAAAAATGGCAAAAGAAACTTCCCACTAGTAATCATTGTCAGCCTGTCCCAATTCACAAACAAATTCTCTGTTAAATGGGAGGAACTTTTCAAACAAAAGGTATAAAGGTGCAATCAATTTTGCAAGATCACCAGAACAGCTTACAAAAGACAACATTTTTAAAAGTATGCTTTTCTTTTCAGATTTCTATTATATATCACAATTCCAAGAAGATGATCTTGGTAGTAGACAGAAGACATATAAAAAGTGTGGACAATGAAAGAACAGCAATGCCGTTCACAGATATTTACATTGGAGGAGCACCTGCTGAGATCTTGCACTCCAGGTTGGTTTACAAATGGGATTCAATGAGTATTTTCAATTAATCACCATATGTAAGTGAAGTTGTATGGCCTGTCCTTAAGGGGTAACAATAAAACAATTTCTTTGACATTAACCTTATATAAAACAACCCTTCAGACACTCTTCAAAGTGTCTCTCAGAGCTAAGTACTGAAGACTAGGCTTGATCCAGCACAGTTAAATTCTACTGAAACTCGCCCAGTTTTAGTAAGGGTAACAGAAACAGTTGTGTTCTTAAAACAAAAATGCATTTTCAAAGAACGTGTTAACATATAAAATTGCTATTGCTCCTTGCTCTGCAAAAAGTGACCAAGACACTCTATCAATTGCATTTTCAAATCTAAAGTTGATCTTTTTCGCACTAAGCATTTCAGTTCTGAGTCGTCTCAGGTTCTCTTTGGATCTAATTCAGCTGGCTCTGTGTAGGCGTGGGAAGAAAAGAAAAGGTCTCATTTTCCTATTGTACCATTTGACAGAAACACAGTTTAATCTCAGTAGACTGTGTAACTCTCATTTCCTGCCATAGGAATCTGCCGGACCCCAGGGTCGTGCTCTGAGAGCAGACTGGCTACTTGAAGAAGAGTATGCTCTTCTGACAGGCAGTATTCATTCCCAGGGTCAGACAGCAAGGCCAGAATTTTCAGAAGGGCTCCAGCTGCTGTTTCAAGTGTCACAACTGCTAACAGGAATAAGGAATATCCTCCATGCTAAAAGAAAAAAAAAAAAAAAAAAGAAAAAANTTCCAAGAAAAAAAAAAAAAAAAAAAAAAAAAAAAAAAAAAAAAAAAGAAAGTTGCACAACAGTTTCTAGGACTTAGTGGTAAATCTCTGAAATTTTATTCTTTATTTTTTGTTGTCAGAAGAAACTGTTGAATTGAAAAATATCTGAGATACAGAGTACTTAATCTTTAAGCTTTTAAGATAGTGACAAACTTCATGTAAAGAAAAATTATGCCTTTCAATCCCATGTAATTATTTGAACATGCAAGCAAAGCAGTGGGCAAGAGAGAAACAGAGTATAACTTATCTGTCCTTTCAAATAGTTCTTTACAAAGGTCTTTCATAACAGGCTATTAAGAAAGCTAGTGGAGTGGAGAGAGAAAAGACTGCAGTGGATTGGAAAGCAGCTGGGAGAGAGAAAATAGGACATAGTAGTAACTTTTCAATGTTCACAGTATAAAAACTCTACAGCACATGCTCAAAGGATCTCTCTCAGGGTTGGTATTAAATGCATTAACGATCTAGAAAGAAAGTACAGAAGGATGGTGAAAATTACTTTCATTAATCAAGCCTAAAGAACACTGTAAAAGCCCAGAAGGACCTAGAAATCTAGGTAATTGAGCAGCTCAATGGCAGATGAAACTTGTTCACAAATATAGGACAAAAGATGAATCACATGAATTATGCCTGCAGTTTTCCAAGCATATTGTGGTTATTCTGAAAAACACCTGGAAGGTACTGTCAAAGCAGGAAAAATAACATCTCAATTAACAAGCTGTATCAGAAAAAAAAAGACTATAAGCATTGTAAAAATATTATCAATTATAATGTTAAAAAGTATATACAGAAATTATTTAAGCAGAGCTGCAACTTTGTCTCTGATATTGTACTCAGCTTTCATTCTCTTGACAAGAGTAGACAGCAAAAAGTATGGGCCAATCGTGGTGGCATCATTCTATTTTCATCAGAAGCATAAGTTAGTATACTACTGATGATGTACTACTCTCTCTCTACTGCTGCTACTACTATCTACTACTGATATTTATGTTTCCTCTTTGCAGACAGACTCACATTTAATCAAATTTGTAGGGAAGCAGCAGCATGGGGATACTAGCTCTAGTCTTAGAGTAGTCTAATATTCTTCTAAAGCAGTGTAATTTTCACTCACTTCAAATGCACTTTTCTCTGTCAATTGCCTTTTTTCTCCAAATAAATGAATCTGGAAGTACCACTATGCGTTGTTTTACTCCCACCTCACTCACTGCATAAAGCAGAGAGCTAAGGGTAGGTAGGAGCACTGGGGACTTAATTATTAATTGAGTTAAGAAATTAACTCAGAAGCCTTTCTTTAAGTGAAAGCCTTTCTTCTATAGCTTGTTTCTAGAAAATGTTGTGGCATTTAACAGAAAGGTAAGATTATAGTGGCTAATGATACCCCACACTTTGGTCCAAATCCCAGTAAGGATGACAGAAGCCTTCCTGTTGATTTTGACTTCCTGCTGACTTCACTGAGGAGCAAATTAAGCTGCTACAGCACTCCTTATCTCACCGTATTTCAGACATGTACATGTACACCTGCACTACTTCACCTGATGGTCTGGTTTTGCCAATGCAAAAAAATAGGCATTTCCAGATCTTGATTCTTCTGCCATGTTCCCAATATCTGCCTTCCAATGAGACAACTCACAGACAAGGAGTGCAGGTAGCAGATGTCAACAGTATCATGTCACGTGAGGTGAAGAGAGTCACACTGCTAAGGTACATCTTGCTTAAAGGACAAAGTTTCCAGGTAGCCAGGTCAAAACTCTGGATTTCACATCCACTCCTTCAGTGTATTTGTTCCCTAGGTATTTCCTGGACTGGTACACAGTAGCTCCCATGTAATTTCCTTGCCCCTGTCACAGACTCACTGTGATTTTACGCAAATTACTTCTTCATGCACCTTGAGAATTGTGAGGATAAATTCAATTATAATCACCCTGTGCTGTAATGTTGTGGTATCCTGGTAAGGTGTGGAGTTAAAAAACTGAGAGTAATGAGTAGGAGCAGTTGGGATACACTGCTGTGCTGTCTACCTCAAACCTGACATAAAAAGGATCCTGGAAGCCCACTCACTGCTCTCATTTAAAATTATGTAAACCCACACATCAGCAAGTAGAATTTACTCTTACTTCCCTGACCTCTGTATTTTTCTTAAGAAATAGAGAACCATTTGCTTGCAAAGGCAAAAATGGAGCTTGCAAGTAAAAGCAAGACAGGAAACCTAAATCAGAACTTCTCTTCAAAGCTAAAAAAATTGAGATAAAAATCCATTTTTTTATTGTAAGTAGTTATGAATACATAATATTTACTACAATTGGTGCATCTTGACTTTTCAAAATATAGAATGGGGTTCATTAGTTGTTTTACGTAACGATGCAAGAATTGGGCAATAGTGAGGCAAATGACTGAAGTTCTTCCAGACCTTTTAGAACATCTTGGTAACAAAATCCTGATCAGAAAGGCATGGGCTATCTAACTGCAGCTTGTTTGGCATTGTTGTCCAACAGCATTAGTTCACATCTGGCAGGAAGTATCGGCTTTAAAGGCTGCATGAAGGGTTTCCAGTTCCAAAAGAAGGATTTCAACTTGTTGGAAGAACCAGGGACCCTGGGAATCAGCTATGGGTGCCCAGAGGATTCACTGGTGAGCATAACACCATTTGTGACATAACAGCAAATTTTGACAATGGATATAGCTGGGAGCTTGAGTTTTACTCCAAACAATGGAAAGACAGTCTTCCACCAAGGAAATGACCATGCACTCATTGACTGGCAGAGGTGGGGGGGTTTGTGTGTGTCTGTTAAGTCTGCTGACGTAATACCCAATTCTCACTCTGAACTAAAGCAGTTAAAATTCTTCTCATATGTGAAATTGCAATGTGAAAGCTCAATCTGAAATAAATTATGTACTGTATTCTGAATGGAAATATTCCAATGTAATTTGTTTTTTCTTAAAGATACGAGGAGAATCATCCTTACATGCATCTGAATACAGATGTGTGAAATGGAAAAGACAGCAAAATATTCACCCTTCAAATGAGCTCTCCCCAACACCCTCCATCCTACCCCAGTACCCAACACAGCACACAAAGTATATATCATGTGTTGGAGCTGTGACTCGGTGCCACAAAGCTCAGACAGGGGCATGAGCACCTCTGCTTCTACTTTTCATGCTATTTAACATCAGCAAACTTAGGATGGGGCCAAGATCCCAGGAAGCTGGGAATAATTTGACTTAGTCTGAAATTGCTACACTTTCTCAAGATTTCCCATTATGTGAGGGAAAGCCTATATAAATCAGGTTAAGATGTGCAGGAAAATTTGTTTTTTAGAACTGAACTGGCTGCAACTGTTAAAAAAAAAATAGCTTCATTCTTTGTATTATTGGAATGTTTTTTGAGCTGTAATTGTAATTTGGTTTTATTTAATACACAGATGTCCCGCAATGCATATTTCAATGGTGAGAGCTTCATTGCATCAAGCCAAAAAGTGTCCCTCTTTACTGAGTTCGAAGGAGGCTTTAATTTCCGGACATTGCAGCCCAGTGGGCTGTTGTTTTATTATTCTGAAGGAGTAAGTATCTACTTTTTACTGTTTGTTTTATTTTACCTTTTCATTTTTCCCCAGGAGAATGCTAGGGGAATAATACAATTTCTCACTTTATGGTTTCATGATAGAGAACGTAGTCTACAATGTAGAAGCATTCACTGTTGACCTAATTTTTACAGTTTGCATCTGATCTACAGACAAAAACCAGTAATGCTTCGACATTATTTTGCTGAGATGCTGAGAACTGGATCATATGCCTAGAATTAACATGCATCCACTTGTGCTCGCTGAAGTCCTTAGGGCAAAAATGCACAGAGCATCTTGCTGTGCTCCGCAGCACTGCAATCCCTATTTGGACCTGCAGGTGCTACCAAAGTACAAATAATATTAAGGACCTGACATTTGCCATCCAGACAATCACCGAGAAGCAAAGTTTGTTTGAATTAGTGGCACGGCATTTTGAGCATTGCCGAGCTGACAGAAATCAGTCAGAACGCTGCCTATATTCCCAGATGGCACTCAGACCTCCATGTGTGACCGGGAAAAGCTGCACTTGAGAATGGCTCCTTGCAGCTATGGGAAGCCAGGCTGCTCAAATACCCCCTCAGAAGCGTGACACGGGCAGAAATATGGACTTGAACTCGCAAAATGTTGTGTGAGACAAAGCGATCCCAAGATCCTGCAGGCTCAGACTGACATCTGCAGCGAGCAGGAGCTCAGATGACAGAACATTTGCAACCACCCCCAAATGTCTGTTCTGCTATGCTTGCAGAATACCATCAGCAGTGCAGCAGAGAAGGCTGCGTGACACCGATAAGCACTTCTAGACTTTCACGTGTTGCAGCCTGGAGTATTACCTTAAATTGAAATCAGTAACCGTGTCAGCTCCCCACACCGTTTGCATAAATGAGGCCTCGAACACACCACTTCAGGTTTTTTGACTCAACAACAGCTCTGATCCTATGAGGTGCCAAGTGCCCTACTTAACAAACAGAACTTCAGCTATTTAGCACTTGGCAGAACGAGACAGAATGATTCCTACCCGTGCACAGCGGCAGTGCTTGCTCTAATGGAACGGAGAGTATTCCTGCTAGTGGCACAGCGATCCCGTATGCCTGACCCAGACAGCACATCTTATCTCTGAGATAATTTTGAGCGATTGAACAGGTCCGATCAGAGGGAATTAGAAAAAGAAAAAAACGCCTTGGTCTTACGACAGCAGGAATCTCACAGTAACAGCTGCTCAATACAGTACCAGGGTACCAGAAACATACATGAAATGTAAATATCATACATTTGTGCAACATGGAAGGAGCTCAAGTGGCAGGTACATGAGACAAAATCAGCAGCAGAATTCCCAGAATTCAGGCGCTAAAATTTATTTTATAAAAGAATTTATATTGCAAGAATATAAATTCTAATGGTATCATCTCTTGCTTTGCTTCTCAGAGTATATCTTTTTGCAAATTAAGCACAAATGTGGAAAACAGCCAGAAAAAAAATAAATACAACAGGAAAATTCACAGAATTGTCATTTTTTTCTGTGTAATACTTACTTATCAAGATGCTTTTGTCTGTATTTCAGTCAGATGTATTATCCATCTCTATGGAGAGAGGTGCTGTGGTTTTAAATGCAAGTGGAACCAAAATTCAGTCACCAGACCGAAATTACAATGATGGAAAAACCCATTTCATCATTACTTCTGTCACCCCAGAAAGGTAAAGCAGTCCAGCATCTTTTATTCTCTACCTTTAGAACATAAATTTCTTATAAAGTACATCATCATTTAACACTCCCTTTAAATGTGACACTTGAGTGGGGCTTTTTTTAAGTGACCGATTTTTAAATGTGATTGAAAACTGGCCAGCTTGGGCCTGAAATCAAGGTGATGGGACTTTTTATTAAAATTAAAATAATAGTTTTTTCTGAAAGCTTAGTCCTTTTTTGTTCTCAGATAAGAAAACAGTTTAATAACATTTAAGGCTAGCAAGAGATTACTTTTTTAACAGGATTGATTCTTCTAATTTGTTAAAACAATTCCCAGTTTACCCTAAAGTAATTGAGGTGTCTTCACATAAAGCATTCATCTGGGATGTACACAGTGAAACATGCTAAAAATATTTTTAGCACTGGCAGCCACAAATGTGACTAAATACAGCAGTAGGGAATAAGTCTCTCTCTGTGCTCCTCAAAAGACTTGAAAGCTTTGGTTTATTGGTATGTTTTACTATTGTCTATATGTTTAATTTTTTTAGAAGGTCGCATAATCAAAGCAACTTTCTTTAAGAATCTTAGCTATGAGATACAAGCATTCATTCTTTCCTAATGGAAATTATGTTTTGCACCTATGACTTCTGACATCCAAGAATCACAGTTTGAAAAGCTGAAGGTGTGAAAAGGTGCCTTGGAATAACCTTGGGGATTGTCATGTTTCCCTAAGTTTGCAAAACAAAATCCATGTCTGATGCTTTAGTATACTCAGTTTCTTAATAAAGACAGAGAATCATTCCTGACTTCTGCAACAGTTAGGGGGTTGCAAAACCAGATTAGGTAAAAAGCATTGTATAAGCTCAAACACAAATACACTGTGATGAAAGAGAAGGAAAAAGGGATAGGGGCATAAACAATTAGCATGTACTTGGATCTTATTTTACCCAAATGGTGGCTCCATCCCTCCATCAGCAATCCCCTAGTTTATCTTTCTTCACTGTACAATTTTGGACTTCCTAATTAACTGCAGGGTAATATTAAATCCCTGGACCTCTGTACACAGTTTTGCCAATGCACTGCTACTTGTTGCACAGCTGAAAGCAAAAAGCTCCTCTCATGCCTTTGAGCACTACCACTGAGTGATGTATGAACTGAGTGGAAAGTTTTGGGTGCGTGGAATGTGCTGCCTGACCACTGGCACCGGTGTTTCCAAAGGCAGCCTGCAAAATGGATGCTTTGCTTTTGCAGGTACGAGCTGACTGTTGATGACAAGAAACAGAGCAAGAAGAACCCAGCAAAGGACAGAGCAGGGAAAAGCCCAGACAGCATCAAGAAGTTTTATTTTGGGGGCTCTCCCCTCAGAACACAGCAAGCCAACTTCACTGGCTGCATAAGCAATGCCTACTTCACTAGGTGAGTAACATCCTCCCAAACACATTAACAGGCAGTCCCTGCCCTGCCTGACAGCTTGAATAGTAGCTCATGAGAAGTGATTTATTGTCACAATAAAAATTTCTGTCTCATTTTGTGAGGCTAGACAGCATGTGTGAATAAGATTCTTACCTTATTTGCCATGGAATCTGTTGGCACAGATCTGCTAGGTTAGGATATTGTTAAGGTGGGAATAACTTGATGAAATAAGCTTCCAGTACTGCAACTGCTAATGCTGCTGGTGCAATGAATAATTTGCATAGCTGTAATTTACATTTGTATTATGCAGCTTTCAGGTCTGTCTTTGAAACAAAATTATATTAAGGCATCTCACAGAAGCTGGGGAAGTTAGGACTTTGGTCATGCAAAAATGGTCAGAATGTGTTGATCTTAATTGCTTTATGAAATGTTTTTATATAGATTTTAAAGTTGAATTTGATGCTGCAGATTGACACTCTCTGTTTATGCCAGCATGTATACAGCAGGCAGATGTAGTATAGGCTGTCCTCATTACTCATATATTGACTGATCAATCTGTACTTTTATCCATGATCCAAGAATGAAAACCAACCCATTCAAATATAATTTAAACTATAAACGTAAAATTCTGAGATTTTTATGCAGACAATTCTAACACTTGAGAAAAAAAGCTGCTCTTGTCATCTCCTCTTTGAAACACAGGTTGGATCAAGAGGTTGAAGTGGAAGATTTCCAGAAGTACTCTGAGAAAGTTCAGGCATCTTTGTATGGATGCCCTGTTGAATCTCCTCCAGTTGCTCTTCTCCATAAGAAAGGAAAAAACTCATCAAAAGCCAAAGGAAACCGTAATAAAAAGGTCTGCTACAAATTGCTCCAGTACCACTCCAGAGTTTTCCAAAATTCTCCAAATTATGGATCTAAAATGCATAAAGACAATGTCACATATATGAACAGGATCCTGTTCCTTTATATATCCTATCACTGGAAATTATTGCTCTGGCACAATCTATCTGGCCTACACTTGCATCATTCTCTTTTGCTAGAACTCTAAAATAAAATACCTGACTTCTTCAAAACAGTACTTCAGAAACAAGCCTTTTTGATTTCCTCTGTATTCTGAAGGCAAAAAGCTTGCTCCTGTTCTCATCTACTTCTGTATGGCTCTCTACTGGGTACAATTAGCACACATTAATATAAATGGGGAAAAACCCTTCCTCAGGCATGCAGAATTTTTAGTCTAAGCATATCTTCTCATGCTTATAATATAGCTGATATCACCAAAAGCAGAAAGAAAATTATTTAATTAGGAAGACTGCAAAAAAAATTAATTGTAATTATGTTAGCTACACAAGTATTTTGTTTATCCCTTGTTCTGTCCTAGATCAGCATTTATAGTAGATCTGTTCAAGGAAAATTTGACCTGGAAACAATTCTGGTATTTATGTAGGGAAACTATATATTACTAGATCATATATAAATGATACCGTTATTTTGTTATGTCCAATCTTAGCTAAAAATTCTGGTTAATAGTTCTTTTTCTATGAAGGTGGGAAGAGATAAAGACAAGATTTCACAGCCTTCATCTGGCCTCAAAAAACTGTATCAAGTGAATTTGCAAAGAGAGCCTCAGTGCCACTTGCCCATGAATCCCAAGGCAACTGAACATGCCTATCAATTTGGAGGAACAGCAAACAGCCGGCAAGAATTTGATCACCTACCAAAAGATTTCAGTCAAAGGTAAAGTGACTTTAGAAATAAAAATGAAATATGCTGGGGATAAGAAATATGTATTTCAATTTTTTTAAGGGATACATTTCTGCTGTTACCCTGGCTTTTTTCCTTTATATCTTAGGCTAAATTTTGTGTCGAGCCTGTTGTTAGCTTATATTAAAAGGTGCTTCAGTTGAGTAAGAGCAAAACATAGAATGTGTTTCCAGTTACATCCCTCTTGTGGAATCTTCATCTGCATTGCAGATTAACAAAATGTGTCTCCTTGCCTATTTGTGTGAAGATTTTGAGGATGTTAGTTCTGTACAAGCAATGCACAGTAACCAGCCTCTTTACACAAGAAGTAAAGGCATTAAAGCAGAAAGGAAGCAGTAACATGCTGAGTGGACCTTGTCAGTAGTTTAATGGTTAGAAATCTTCACAGTGCAGTAGGACATAAAGGTATGAAAACCTTGTCCAATTCAAGCCATAATGGAAATCTAAGTAATAATGAGTCCAGATACTGTTGACATTTAATATTCATGATCCCACAAAATATGTCATGCAATATTCAAAATCCAACAAGGATTTTGGTTTATTACTTTCCATTAAAGACTATAAATTCAACAACACAGCACTTCGTGGAAGCATACCAGACCACTAACTCAGAAAAAAAGACTGTTCTTTTCTGATTTAAATTTAAAAATCATTATGTTCATTTTAATTCAATAGCATTTAACTTAGGGCAGTTCTGATGGTACCCATATGAAGGAAAACCCAGACTCTAATAGCTTCATCCCACCTTCATTCCTACAACACATATTAATTTGCCAAATGTTATTAAAGCTTTATTATTGTAATGTTCATTTTTTAAAAGAAATGAGTTGTGTCATTTTAACACAACTGATATTGGCAAGGGACTATCTGTGGAATGTACGCACACATGCCATCGGGAATGTATAGATCCTTGAGACAATATGAGGAACGGAAACTAGGTTAGACCTGACATCAGAAGAAGGAGGAATCAGTTCTGGCACTGTTCTACACCAATACAGCTTTGCCATGTTTTAGACCATAAGTAATAATAGCAATCAGTCAAGAAATTTTCACTGTGACAATGTCAAGCCAACAATGGTATAACTTCCCATGCTGTCTTGGACTTCACAAGAAACTACAAGGTAGGGGAAGCTTTGGTCAAGTCTGGGATAACATTAAACATCAGATCTCCGTGCCATCGCACTTAAAAATTTCCCCAACCCTGCTGTTTAACATAAAAGGAAATGTACTGTCAGATTTTGGTGGTCTGCATTGAACTTATTCACTAGAGATTTTAATTTTTGAAAATAAGTTCCTCGCCAGGCAGCTTCTTCTCCAACCTTGGCTTCTGCTCAAAAAACCATCACAGAATGTTTCTCAGAAACACCACTTCCATAAAGGAGATGAATATTTCTTTGGATGAAAGGAAAATCTCAGTCTTCCTCTGCCTGATGTTTGATTTAAATTAAAAGTATCTGCTTTAACGTTAATACTGTGTTTTTATGTGCCAGAGCTCAGTTCTCTATCAATCTGAAAACTCACTCATCTCATGGAATGATTTGCTACGTTTCGGATCAAAAGGAGACCAACTTCATGGCCCTTTTCGTTGCTCATGGCCGACTCATTTTTATGTTTAATGCCGGTCACCAGAAGATAAGGATTAAGAGCCAAGAGAAATACAATGATGGTCTGTGGCACAATGTAAGTAAAAGAAAGCAATCATGATGGCACATGCTGTCAAGGCTGCAGTAAAGACACTGCTCATGTGACAGCTCAGGGAGTGTTCATTCAAGCATTCATAAACGCACCTATATGTTGAGAAACTTCCATCAATAATTTTAGATCTTCCACGCATCATTTTATTAAGTCATTAACTAGGGACAGAAAAGTGAGTCAGTTATAAAAATTCTGCAATTCCCAACACTAACAGCTGAACAGAAATGAAGGAAACAAGCAGAAATGTAAGGTAATTAAGAGTTAAATGAATTATTCAAGGAAGGACTAGAATAATTTTGTTCAGCAAATGTCTTTGAAGTGCCTAAGAAAGGATTACAGCTGTCTTAGGCTACCTCAGTAGTCTATGCAAATAAAAAGACAATTTTAGGAGTCAAGGTGAATTTCCCTCTGTAGGTATCTCTCCTCATTAACTACAGTTACTAAACTACTGACTTGGGCATTTAAGTCTTTAAAGCAGGTTGGATGAATCCATACCATAAAACTAATGATGACTGTGAAAATGCTAACAGTGATAGGTAGATCTCAGTAAACCTAATGACACCTTAATTACCTATGTCTTGTACACCAAAATGTAAGAAAGGCAGCAGTTTTACTTCCTAGCCTTCATATGAATGTGAAAAAAGAGGGTTGTCCAGCAAAGAACACTGGCAGTTAGGAAAACAGGCATGTAGAGTATCACTCACACACTTTTCTTCTCAAATATCTCATCGTCTTCCACTGCACAGCAGCGATCCCTTAACAGATTAAAGTAATCTTCCACATTTGTTTCCTCCCTTCCTAGGTGATATTTATTAGAGGCAAAAATATTGGTCGCTTGATAATTGATGGTCTCCGAGTACTAGAAGAATCCTTTGATGGGAATGTGAATACTTGGCAAGTCACTGAACCACTCTACATTGGAGGTGTAGCTCCCGGAAAAGCTGTAAAAAACATCCAGGTAAAGCAGACCTCTATCTACAAACCCCATACCTCTATGCAAAGTTAATACAAAAGCTGACTGTAGGGATGTGATCAGACAAAAGATTATTAAGACCTTGACCCCCACCCTGCTGAGGAGCAGACAGCTCAGTTCATGTAGAGAGAGCAAAGCTTCCACAGGGCTGGGCTGGTGGTAGCTGGGTTAGGCTTCCACAGCCTTGCAGCAGCAGCTGGGAAAACAGTGGTCCATGAGGGGCAGAAAAATCCTAGTGACATCCAAAATTAGATGAGACAAGTAACGTTAGGCAAGGCAAATTTCATCCTGAGGTCTGAGATACAGAATGAGTTTTGGAGACATTTTGATGTTCTCCTAGCACCTCTGTTTTAAGACAATACTTAGAAGACAGGATTCTGTTCTACAGCTTGGTACTGAAGTATACAGAAAGGAGTGTTAAACCAAAAATGAACATAACAGCCTCTTTCGAGGTAATCTTCAGTTTTACATGCCTAACAAGATTGATAAACTAATCTGAAAAGGTAGACCCCCTGTCTTGCCTTGAGGCTATGAGGTATATGTATAGCACTGCCTTGCCCTAGTTGTACTCTCTTTCTCACAGTTCAGTAAGGACTGTTTGAGAAACAACACAAGCTGGAACTACCTTGAAGTCATCAAAAAGACATGAGCAGCTATGAGAATCATTTTTCCTGCTTCCCTTCTCTGGAAATTGGTTTTTAGTTCAAAACTCATGCACCAGACAACCACAGCTTTACAGACTATAAACAAGTGAAAATAAGGACAGATGAATCTATTTTCTTCCACAAGCAGTTTATTTACTAATCAAGGCTTTTTTTACCCCTCAGATTAACTCTGTCTACAGCTTTAGTGGTTGTCTCAGCAACTTACAGCTCAATGGAAGATCACTTACTTCAGCTTCGCAGACATTTAGTGTAACACCTTGCTTTGAAGGCCCATCAGAAGCAGGAACATACTTTTCATCAGAAGGAGGATACGTCGTCCTTGGTAATATACTCCTAAACAAATGTATCCCAAAATAGGACTGTAGTATTCACTGTGCTTCAGAATGGCATTTTTCACTAAAAGGTGTGGTAATTTCCGTGGCTGTGAGCTGTAAGGATTATCAGAAACAGATCACTATTGTAGCAAGCAGATGATATTGACAGGTCACAATGTCACATGAAACTTAACAAGTTGTTACATAAATACATCTGTTTGTATGTATGTATTTCAAATAATAAGAACAATTTTAATAAAGGAATAATTTTAATGAGGGAACAGACCATAATATGCTAAAAATTATCATAGAAGTCAACGTGGCCAAGACCAAGTACACCATCAAATGGTCATGCCTTATTTTTTTAATTAATAAAACAACACGCAATTAAAAAATCCTGCAGAAAGGCTTTCAGCACGCCTCGAAACAGAACAGCATGACAGAACACATCTTTTCTGTCATTTAGGCCTGCTGTGTTCCAGAAAGTGTTTTATGAGGGTGTTTCGGTCACATAGGCTCTGATCTGAACAAGAAAGGAAACTGCAAACCACTGGCAGCACCAAGAAGAATCAGACAAGTGTTTCCAATTTGCTCCCTGGCCTGTCACCAGTTTGAAAAAGGGAGTTTCTCCTACTGAATCATCAAAGCTCAAGTGAACTGCCACTCGCTCAATAATGACTGCTGAGCGTCCAGGAAACTGCACAATAAGAAATTGCCAAAAAATACAGATCATTTACTTTCTGCTGTCCATTTCATTGCTAAGAAATATTTTTAAACAAAATACATTTTTTAAATAATGAGAAAAGTAAATAAACCTTTATTAGTACTCCAAGCAAACACAATCAAAGCAGAAGTTGAAATGGGTCATTGACAGCACACCATGCTATCTCACATTTCAATAGTTTTAAGGAGAAATAAAATCCACCCTTTGATGTTCTACTTTGAATAAATGTCCAATCTCATCACTAACTCAGTAAAAGAATGTTATCCTTTTTACTTCACAGATGAATCCTTCAGTTTAGGGCTGAAATTTGAAGTTGTTTTTGAAATACGTCCCCGAAGCAGCTCAGGAATCCTACTGCACGGTCACAGCGTGAATGGAGAGTACTTGAATATGCACATGAGAAATGGACAGGTATAAAGAAGGGCACATCTCCTCCACTGCCTTGACTGCTTTCTCTTCCACCTATTTAGGCCTTGCTACATGCAGATTTTGTCTTACAAATTTGCCATTAACTGTTTCTTATTTCTCCCCTAAATATAATAACAGCTTAGATTAGCCAAACCAAATATTTATTTTAAAACACTAAAAATAACACCTGAGACAAGATCAGATCACTTTACTAATACAAACCATAAATATTTTGTTATCAGCTGAAAAGAAGCAAAAGCACTGACTCTTTGGCACTGCTCTTTGACCCACACATTAAAAATGTATCACAGTTACAAGTAAGGTAACTATCAATAAATTTTTATTTCTTATTTCTTAAAAGATAAGTCTGAGTTACACTCAGTCTCTTCTTTCTTTATCAGACATATGTGTGATGGAAAGAGTGCGGGAAAGGAAAATCTCTGATTGTCTGTTGGCCTGTTTTCTACAGGCTCTGGATTTCAAATGAAGGAGAAGGGTTTGAAATTAACTCACCAGATAGTTGTTGCTATTGCTATTTTTTATTGTGTTCATTGATAAAATCTGGATCTCTTCATGCTACGCACTGCAGTAATAAATTTCAGTCTTAACTGAACAACACAAGCAAAGATTTAGAGCCATTTTTGGCAGTTTTTTGGTCTTTCCTGCAGAGGAGAAACTCAGGGCACAGTCAAGACAGTAAGCAGTATGGATATTCTTCAAACACTGCAATGCACCTGTCAATCAAAGTGTATTTGATTTGGATATATGAAGGGTATTTAAGTGAGGCTGGTTGTACCTCAGTTAGAAATGCAACACTTGAGGAAACACTCTCACCTCTTCTGCAAGAGCAGGTACCTACAGGAGGGTGAGCGAGTAAAGAGTTTAACATCATGATTCACCCTATCCTAAAGCAGGTGTCTAATTAGGTGACTAAATGAGCTGTTATTCAGAGAATTTATTTTTCCATGTTGGCTATAGAGAGAACAGGTGCTTCAGTTAGGCACCTAACTTTTGACAGCTGATAGCTAAGATGAAGCACATTCTTACCCCTATATCTAGTCCTTGGTGAATTAACAGAGAAATTCTTAGGTACTTTGTGCTGATGTGTATCATGAGACACTTAAAAGCTGAGTCTGTATAGAACTGGTCCAGTATAGCACTTCCTATGTAAAGTTCTAACCAAAGTTCTGCATGTCCAATAATTTGTCTGGTTTTCCCAGCTGTACCAACTGGTCTGGTTGGTACAAGAGGTGCTGCTTCACTTACTGCTTCACACCTCACTTCCTGTATAATGCATATGCAATTCATAAGCAAAATGCACCCTGTAGAAGCAGCTTTTCTCTGCTTGTCACTGCAGCAGTTCAGTACCTTCTTAGTAAGGATCTGTGTTTAGCATTAACTATCTGCCCTCTTTGAATGCATTACAAAAGACCTGTTTTGTGAAAACTATTTTGCTGAACAAATGAGGTCAGCAACTATAATTCATTTTTTAAATGTACGCATCTCTATCAGTACAGCTTGTCTGGGTGATTTATTAAGGAGTCACTTTCTCCTGTGATTCTTTATTTGCTTTAATCTGTACATTTTGTCTAAGGGTGGATAAAATAGAACATAAGGATGATTTTACTTGTGTTTGTTGGTGCCCTTCGGAAAAAAAAAACTTTAATATCTCTTGGTTACAACTGCATCAAAACCCTCTAGAATTAAACAGAAGTTGTTTCCTTGTGAGAGACTATTTACAAGGGCATGTAGTGACAGGACAAGAGGGAATGGCTTCAAACTGACAGTCGATTTAGATTAGATATTAGGAGGAAATTCTTTGCTGTGAGAGTGGTCAGGCTGGAACAAGTTGTCCAGAAAACCTGTGGATGCCCCATCCCATTAAATGTTGAAGGCCAGGTTGGATGTGACTGAGCAACCCAATCTTATGAAAGGTGTTCCTGTCCATGGCAGGGGGGTTGGAACAAGATGATTTTTAAGGCCCCTTCCAATCCAAACCGTTCTATGACTCTGTGATTTTCAGTCAACACAGTGTCAGCATAATCAGGGATAACTTCAACATTTGAAAAGCCTGAGTGGCTGGGCTTAGAGTTTGGAGTTCTCTGGCAATCACCACCAGGGATCTCATGTCCCACAACATGGGCACAACGCTGTTTTGCTGCTGTTGGAACATTTCCATGCAAAAAGATACTAATCCATTACCTAAAGCAGAGGTGCAAAATTCAGGATTATGTTAATTTTCTAGCTCTGCCAAAGATTTAGTGGTAAGCTTGAACAAGTAACTTAAAATTCATTCTTAATTTTGCTATCTATTCCTTTCTCACATCTTTTCTGCTTATTAATACTTGGGTATTTCATGACTGTTTTCCTTATTAAGTGGCTAGCAAGATGCCAAAAACATCATCTGATGCCTCTAAACACTAATTTACCTCACAGGAAATTATAAAGTAGAGGTACTAGTAAATGAATGAAATTAGGTCTTATTTTTAAATCTTTTCTTGAGCTCTTCCTTGAGATAATTAGGAATGTCTCAGAACTATTGAATCTGAACAATTAAAAAACAAACTAAATTTGGATTTAAAAGGTGCTTTATTTTGAAGAATTTAATGAAGCTGTGTTTTCCTTTCTCTTGGATACTTGACATGTTTTGAGTGGGGAATACAACATTATTACAACAGAAAGTAAGAAGAGTAAAAGAGAAATCAAATGTAATAATTATTACCTTATTTTCCCTCAGGTTACTGTGAAACTGAATAACGGTATCAGGGATTTTTCAACTTCAGTGACACTGAAACAGAGTCTCTGCGATGGCAGGTGGCATCGAATTGCAGGTCAGTAAATGGTGATGGTCCCCTAATCAAGGTAACAAAGCCCATCTCTTGCTCCCCAGATATCCATCTCCATGGCCTAGAAGACTGGCAATGCAGAAGTATTTTTAGTTCTTCTTTTTCACCTGTCAAGACCCAAGTTTGTGTGAAAGACACAGTCTTATTTATCCCTCAGACAGAACTGTAGGGCTTTCTGGGAAGACAAGCACAGGTTCCTACAAAGATAGGAAAAACAAAGAAAGATGGAAGCTCCTTGTTCAAAGAACAGAAAGCAGCCTAGCTGAAATTCTGGCTACCTTTCCTAATTCATATATCAGATTATATTCTTCCTTTCTTAATTAGAGGTTAAATAAATTGATAGAATGCAATAGATACAAGTATATGCTGCCCTTAAAAGTCAAATAACAAGACAGATGCGGAGAACTTTTTGCTCACAATAGAAAGATGTCTACTGTTGGGATTTTGCCTCTGTGCCAGACAGTCATCCTTCTTTCCTGGTTTTGAAAGTCAAAAAGTACTTCCAAACCCTGGGTACTCTGAACCGCCTCATCCTCCTGTCTAGATGCTGACTTAGGATGTCTTCCACTATCACTGGAGAACAGATCTGAGTCTGCACCCTTTCCACAAGCACTCTGGTTCCCTTCTGAAAGGAAATCCAGGCATGCAAGCAAGGGAGAAGCCTCACTGCATTCTAATACATCCCCGATTGGGAGTGATTGGGCAACAGGTTTTTTTAAGCCACAAGGCATTGTATGCTCATAACCTGGAGCCAAAACACTGCCAGCAGTGATCAAGAGCCTCTCTCAAAAGCACCTTTGCTCCCACTGCATCTTCCATCAGCCCTGCTCTATGCCAGAATCCACTCACAAACTGTCGCTGGTGGCTCCCACCCAATCTAGCAAACACTAAATCAACTACTCACACCAAACAGATAACTCCTGTCTGTCATCAAAAACTCATGTGCTACGTCTTGCTGATCCCTGTTCCTTCTCCTTTCAGTTATTAGAGACTCAAATGTGGTGCAGCTGGACGTAGACTCTGAAGTCAACCATGTGGTAGGGCCACTAAATCCGAAGGCAATTGACCACAGGGAGCCAGTGTTTATTGGAGGTGTACCAGGTATGTTTTTGATATCTTTGTGGTACATTGTTCAGAGATTTCAGCCCTGTTTCCAGAGAAAGCATAAAGATTAAGTTTTCAGCTCAAAAAAGAACAAAATATGTGAACAACCTGGTAAAATTCAAAGGCTCAAGAGCTGATCATAAATGTTCTGCCTCGAGTTCTCAAAGAAAAAGATGTGCTGCTTCATTGAAATTAAAGCTTCCACAGCTGCTGGAGGGCAAGGTATGGATTCAGTAGAGAAGTCAGCCAATGACAAACAAAATTTGTTTTCTATTTTTCCTTCCCATGTGGGCTTACTATTTTTTTAAGAAGTGATTTATTTATCTATGAGATTGGAAACTCGCTGTCACTGTAACTGGAGTCCCAAGGTTTAGTTGGCTGGTAGGCTTCTTTCCTCTTCTTCAAGCAATGGCATCTTTGAACACAAGATAAAACATGGAGATTCTTTTTCTTACTAGGGGTTTCTGTTAGACAGATTTCTGCTCCTGTGTATTTGAGTCACAGACCATCTGTGCAGCATGGGCCAAGATTACTACATTTCCTTCCCTTATTCAACAGACAGAGCTACTCTGTTGGGGTTCATATGCAAACTGTAATCAACACTACGTGATTCAATTTTTAAGTCAACTCCAGTACATTTCTCATTGAAAACATGCAGCATTATTTCTCTGAGCCTTGCATGTCAATCATTAACAGCTCTAACTACAAAATTCATTATAATGCTTATCTTGGATTAGTGGCTTGAGTACGTGGTATTCACACCCATCCCACGCTACCAGGAGGTAAAATGAGCCTAAAGGGAATAATAAAATCTATGCACAGATGCCTGCTCACTCTTTAAATCCAAACTGGAATTTTATTAGGACAGAACTCTTCCCAGAGAGGTAATATAAAGGGGTAATTGCAAATGCTGTTCTGCTTTATAATAGAGCCCTCTATTTCTACATTAATTATAGAATACTAAAGCAATGCCATACATTGGCTCTATAATGCTATTATCAGCCTGGCACAGGAAACTCTTACATAGAACTTCACAACAACAAAGAAGATAGAATGCTAAATAACGCCAAGCAGATACAGCCAACTGAATGCAAACTAACAAATCAGACACAGATGACAACACATGTGATGTTAGAGTACAAAAACAGACACTGGGACTCATCTACTCTGTTACTTAAAAGAAAATGTAGTTGTAGTTGTAGTTTTAGAAAAAATGCAAAATTGTGTCTCTACTGATAATATAGTATCAAGAGTTTCACATAACTGTAGATAGCTAACCATATTTAATGGCCTCTAGGACACTGGCAATAGGCTAAATATTTTGAAGGAAGATTCAGAAGATCTGCACTTAGTAGCAAAGTTAAAAGATTCTGCCACCAAACTGATTCTTTTTGCCCATCATGAGCTCTAAATTTTTATTTATTTAATTTTTTTAATCTCCTTCTTCCAGAGTCTCTGCTAACATCAAGCCTGACTACACGCAATTCCTTCATTGGTTGCATTCGTAACTTCATGATTGATGAAAAGCCAGTGAGTTTTAGTAAAGCAGCTCTGGTTAGTGGTGCTGTAAGCATTAACACCTGTCCAGCAGCCTGATAGTGCACTGCATCGATTCTGAAAAGCTCCTTAGACCACAGAAAGAAAAACAGAACAAAAGAAACCGTGTACAGCAAGACAAGAGGAATGAAAATATCACAGCTACATCTACAGAAAGCAGGAAGGTGGGGGGGGGTCACTTCTAATATTTACACATGAACAAAAATCACTGAAGAATAAAAGCTGTTGCTTCTGCACTTCTCTTAATATACCACAAGAGTGAGCTTTACCATTTCTCATAGGGTATGTGTTGCCAGTCTGTTACATGAAAATATGAGATTATAAAATAAATTAAAATTATATTAAATATGCTACTTTCAAAATAGATCCTCTACATAATTTCATTCCATATCTTAGTCACCCTTTGTTCCATAGAAAAGGATCTGCTAATGCACATTAAAGAATAAAGTTAGATAATAGATTTACATTGCAAATACTGTTCAAAAATCTTACTGTATATTTTTAATTTTACATTCAACTCATTTATATATTCCTCAAATAAAATGGGGGGAAGAGAGTATACTAATTATGTAAGCTTACAAACAATGAAAAATTAAAATTTTTATTCCACTTCTAGACTTCATGGATATGTTCTAGCACAATATGAAGAGAAGATGTATATCTCTTAAGACAGATGCTTTATATCTAGACTTATTTACCTAAACTAGGTAATTTTAGAGTAATGCTTACCTTAGAGACAATTCCAAATTTCAAGTTTTTTCTCTGAATTTTTAAATGCACTTACATACAAACACAGCACTAAATTCACAATTTCATTGTGATCTCATTTGCACTAATGTTACACAAGTAAACAGGAAGCATAGAAAGCTGAATCACAGTCACAGTTTCAGGTGAGTCCCTTACAATACAAAAACATCACTTCCCTGTGAGACTTCTGCAGGACTTCAGCTTACAGCACTAATCCTCAAACAAGGAACATGTTCCTTCGGAAGATATGCTGCTGCAGAGGAACCAAGAGTGAAACAGGAACAGAAGGCAAAGGGCTGCAAATCTGAGCTGTGTTATAACCATAGAGGGTAGATGGAAGTTAATGGTAGGGTCCAACTCACAGTAGGCTTGCACACCATATGGACACAAGTCACTTGCAAAACTTTTTCCCTTCAGTCATCACCTAAAAGGAATCAAAGCCATTTAGCTTTCTTTTCTTTAAAGAATAAAGTAATGTTATAGAAAGCTTTATGGTTGCTGAACAAATTATTGTTGGAACCAACTCAAAACGTGACCAGCTGCAAAGCAGGAAACTATGAAATGCGAAAATAAAGGACAACACCCTAGAGACTAAAAATTAGTAAGAATTCATCTGGAAAACACACAAATGAAAACTGGAATCCAAACATCTTGAAAGCATGGACAGATGGAAGAACCACCAGAAAAATATACATATGTAAGCACTAGTCAGCAGCTTCCCTACTACTCTCAGTAGGGTGAAAAAAGGGTTTTTAGTTTTCCATATATACTGCACACTGCAGCAGACTTGGCTTACTCTGAATACAGAACTGCAACCTCTGGATACACAGGCACAGGAACTCTCCAGCAGCTGGGATCCCATCACAGACTCTCCACTTGCCTCTAGAGTCCAGTGTTGGGTGGTAAGTGAACACAGTGTGGCTCCAGTAGCCACTGCCTCTCCTTCCACCAGCCTTCTCAGCTCTACTCATACTTTCAGCCCCATTCCTGTTCTGCTTGCCTTCTCCTGAACATGTTCCCTTTCCTCTTCCCTGCAGTTCTCAGGCAATATGCTCCAAGGACTGATTCCCTTTCCAACTCTAAGCTTACAGACACCCCCTTCACAGGGGAGTGATATATAGACCCTACTTTTCATCACTCCAAAGCCCACTGTTCATACTTGAGAAGCAAACAGTAAGAGTATCCTTCTGCAGTCTCTCTGATTCAGGCATGGATCCCTAAATCCAGTTGCCTTCAAATGCCATCTTTGTCTCAGGCACCAAAACCAGTATGCGTGCTCAGCTTTCCCTGCTCACAGCTACTAGCCAGAAATGGAACAGGAAAATTTAGGGCTTTTGCTTTGGAAAATTTTTTACTATCGGTGTTGAGAGCAAATGTCCTCAGATAAGTGAGCTGGGCTCCCAGTGGTTACAGAGGCCATGGATGGTGTCAGAGCCGTACAGCTGGGAGCAGGGGTAAAAAAGTAAATCTCTCCTCCCAGTGCCAGTGAGTTGTTAGACTGGCTCAAAAAAGCTCATGACACCAAAACCTGAGCTAAGCTTCCTCAGGCCCTGGTCTCCAGGACCCTATTGGTGGAGAGAAAAGAACAGCAGATTCCCTGCTTAGATAGGTTGGTTGCAAAGATTACTGAAATTCCTTTTGAGTTGCCTGCAGCTGCTCAGCAGAGATAGCCAGGAATAGCAAATGCTTGTGGCCACTAAGAGCATCAGAGTTCAGTGAATGCTGTTATTAAGTGGAGCATTGTATGTTAACTGGTACACACATACCCAGAATATTTTTCTGTCTCACAACTACTTCAAACCAAAGTGTATTTTCTCACATCCACATCCAAGCTCTGTGAATAAACAATATTTCTCTTAGCCATATTTGCTGCAACGTTATTTGGTTTCGTTATGTGGATTTACATTTAAGAATGGCTTTTCTGATTTAATCAGTCTTTTGCATACTTTATATATGGAAAACCAAAGATACACTAAAACAGTATGTGAATAAAAAGCAATCAAAATTCATAAACTGCTACTATTCAATTTACTTCTTTTTACTACATCACCAGCTAATCAAAAACAGCACTCTTTTGGAGGGTGTTCTCCTCAACTTTCCCTTCTAGGCTTCAGAGATGTGGGTTTTCCCTCTGCAGAACAGGGTTTCCTAAGAAAAACACTATAAACCAGAGGATCCTTGCAGACTCAGGAGAGAGCAGAAAATAATGCAAATTTCCCTGCCCCAAACATCCACATAGACCTTAAAATTGCCATTTCATATGTGCCAAAGAAAGCCAGTGTGTGATGCATTATATTGCACATACCTCTGCACTCATTTTAAGGCTGCTGGTGCTTAAGAGAAGGCAACTGCCTAAGCAGAAATCTTCCCAGAATTCAATTTGTCTTCTGTATCTACCTTAAAAATTATAGCTTCAAAGTACAAAACCCTTCATCTACAAAGATTTGGGAAAAACCTTCAAGTTCTGAGCTACATTGTCAGATTGTCCATTTCCATTTTTAACATGAATACAAATATCTAAATTCTGCAGAAAGCCTAGGAAAAATGAGTATCATCGTGGTCTATGCATTGAAGAAAGGACTCTTGACGACAAATTCAGAAGGCTAAAATGATTTATTAAAATGACTCTATAATTCTAGTATTTTTCTATATCTGCTCAGCAGAGAGCATTCCATGCTCCTGTTGCTGCTTCGTCTAGCGAATGTGTCTAAATAGTTTACAATATTAGAAAGATAAAGTAATTTCAGTTCAGTCTCCTCATAGGTAAGAGGAAGCCAACCAATTTCATGTCTTTGAAGAACAGACACAAATATTTTGTTTACAGAAAGCTTATACAGAGTAAAAAACAGCAAAAAAATGTTCTCCTATGAGAAAATGATCAGAAAACTTACACACAAAAAAACTTATAATATGTTCATAGCAACAAATGAGCACTGACCCTAAGGAGATTATAACTTTTCTCTGCAATCTTCAAGGTTTTGATAAGTGTTGTTATAGCCATTATCTAAATCAGGGCTGCAACTATGCTGTTATTGTACCCCAAAATATTCTAAAATTGGACATTTGCATGACTATGTAAGAAAGAAGCTAATTTCAAGATCAAATGCTCAGGAAACTGCTTCAAAATAGAGGATTTAAATGGGATCTCGGCCCCTTCTATCTCTTACATCTCAAGATGTGTGGAGAACACCCTTCTCCTCAAGAATCCAGAGTATGAACAACAGCCTGACCAGAAAAATGAAAGATGAAGTGTTACAAGCCTGATAGTAATTTCCCAAAATACAACAATTCTAAATTAAAAAAAAAAAAACTTGAAGCAAAAAAATAGAAAAAAATTACAAACCAACAAACCTTCATATGTGAACTAAGACCTGATATAAATCAAAGGACAACACTAGTTCAAATTCCAGTGTATTCTCCCTACAGCAGCACGTGGCCTAAATAGTCAAATGGCTGTTATTAAAAAGATGCTGAAAGCATAGCACACATACTTAACTTGTGATGTACTTTTGGCTCTTGTTACAGCGTGGGATTTAAGGGCTATTCACAGATTCACTGTTGTCCATGGTAATTAATTTCCACTAAATAACATCATCAGTTATTTATACAATTATACAATTTGTGTTCCAAAGCTGTGGAACACCATTCCTGTGTAACACTTCAGCAAAATGTTACTGAGAAATTAAGGGTAAGAAACACATATTACCATAAGCCCATTGATTAAATGATTAACATAGACAAAAGTGTCTCCAAGGGGACCTATATAGATTCACGCATTTTATACTGTGTAGATGAAGTGGAGCTTCATCTACAAGAAAACAGAAAGTCAAGTGTGTGATTATTTCTTCCACAAAGTTGACTGTTTCATTAAATGTCTGATCATATCCATCTAGCCAAACTGGCTACTACACATCAACTTCCTGCCTTTGGACCTCCTTTGGCAGCTAAAAAATATCCCCACATGAACATGAACCTCAGTTGCATCTCCAATTCACAGTGCTTCCAAGCTCAGAGAGAATAATCACTTTACATTTGCCTTCACAGACCACTTAAAGAGCACTGGAAGCCAAAGCTCAGTGTCTTGTAGCAACATCATGTTCAATAGAGTGAATCTCACTAAGCTGAATCTTCATGGGACATAGAACACAAAAACTATAACTAACTAAAAAACAAGCAGAAAGTGGAGCTTATTACACAAGAAGAAAGACACAGTAATATTAAGAGGTTCTGTAGAATTTAAATTAAGCGTTAGAGTGCTTATAAGCAATGATGTACTGTTTTTAACCTTAATTAAGGCTGAGAAGACATGTGAAGAGAAGACTTTACGGACATGACAGTGGCAAGAAGTATAGAAGCATCTAATTGCAAGAACAGAGCACAGCCTACAAGTTTGGACCACTTCAAAAAAACACAGGGAACAAAATTAAGTTATAGGTTACATCTAGTCTTTCCAGAGAGAAATTACTGCCTACTCTCCTGTTTAATATCCATGTAGTTTTACACTGGTGATTAGTCTATAGAAAAGACATGTTTGAGGCAGCATTACTCTATTCACGTTAAACATGCCTATAACACTAAAGCCATTGGTCCTTTTCACACATTTTATACGTGACACTTGAGTAAGCTTGGGCCACTCAGTACTTTTTCTTAAGAACAATATGATTTCATTTAAGTTTTGCAAATTTAGTCTGTGTATCTATTTCTTGTATATAATGCATTCTTACATTCTATTGTACAAAATTTTATTTGCTGCAATACATACATAATTTTTCCAGGAAAGTTTTTTTTTTTTTTAATAGTCATTTACTATAAATTTATTTTTCTGTGGACCTACAATTAATGTCTACTAGGTCATGTCTAGGAGCAAAAAAGAATTAAAAATTTTATTTAACTATTTTTTTTATACCAGCATTATAAATAATCTATTTGGGAAAAGAGTATTTTGTTGGAAGGTTTTAGCCATAAAACTTAATGGACTGGGTTGCATGAAATTGCTTTTTTCTTCCCACAGGAACCAGAAATGCCATCTGTGTCACAAGACAGCTTTCTGCAAGCTTTGCATGTCCCACATCCTTTACTGTTTTAGTCCTGGATTTGGCAGTGCTGGATTAACAGTTGGACTTGTTGGTTTAAAATGTCTTTTCCAACCTAAACGATTCTATGATTTTGCAGCTGAGATGTGTTACAGACCAGTCTCGCCATGCTGAGACAACAGCATCCCTGCACTCCTCGTTTTTTCACCGTGGACAATTATATGCACAATATGAAACTGAGCTTAATGTGCAAGCCTGGTGGGAGGGTACATTACAGCACTTCCAAATGGCCGTTTTTTCATTTAATTTTTAGTTTGTATTTTCATACCGTTTCGCACATTTCACACCATCTCCCTGAATTATGTATTTGGGGAAAATAAAGTGCTTCTTTATCACACCATTTGTAGCCATAAAGGATAATGAACTGTAGTGTATGAAAATACTGTTGTTTAAATAATAAAGTCTCCAGTACAGAGACTTTATTTTAGGTCTTTGTCAGGCCTCCTGTATCCGGGCCTCAGCCCTCTCTGGGCCCCCTCAGATTCACCGAATGCCTGAAAAACCTCACTACACCTCAGTGCCGTCCCCCCCCCCTCCCCCTCCCCGCTCCCTAATGGCACGTTCCACTCGCGGCGGGCAGGCGGCGAGCGCCCGCAGCTGAGGCAACGGTTGGGACGTTCCACCGCAGGAACTCAGGGGGCGCGGCTTCCGGGCGCCGACTTCGAAACAGGCCCGCGCCTCCGGCTCTGCCATGACCCAGTCGGTGGTGGTGCAGGGTAAGGGGGTCGTGGCTCCCAGCCCTCCCGCCGCCCCCTCCCCGTGCCTGAGCCGTGTCTCTCCCCTTTGCAGTGGGACAGTGCGGGAACCAGGTGGGATGCCGTTTCTGGGACCTGGCGCTGCGGGAACACGCCGCCGTCAACAAGGTAAGGGCGCCGCTGCCCCGCCGGCCCGGGGCGAGCCGCTCTCGCTGCCTTGCGCGTTCGCCGCCGTGGCTGCGGAGCTGCGTTTGTTCGCTTAGGCTGAGGGCGCTTCACTGTGAGCACAACCACCCCCAGCTTCTTGTGCCGTGTAACTAATCGTGACAACTAAACGTAAGGTTAGCTGTCAAGAGACCTTGTTGAATCAGAGGGTGGGCAGTCACCGGCCGTGTGAAGTTTAACGGAGAACAGCGCATCCTGCGCCTGGGATGGGGCAAGCCTGGATGCATGGACAGACTGGGCAATGAGGTGCTGGAAAGCAGTGCTGCAGAAAGGGACCTGGGGGTCCTGGTCGATGGCAAGTGGAACATGAGTCAGCAGTGCCCTGGCAGCCAGGAGGGCCAGTGGTGTCCTGGGGGGCATCAGGCACAGCATCGCCAGCTGGGCAAGGGAGGGGATTGTCCTGCTCTGCTCTGAGCTGGAGCGGCCTCACCTCGAGTGCTGGGGCAGTTTTGGGTGCCACAATATTAAAAAAAACACATTAAACTGTTAGAGAACGTCCAAAGAAGGGCCATGAGGATAGTGAAGGGTCTTGAGATGCAGCCATGTGAGGAGCAGCTGAGGTCACTTGGTCTGTTCAGCCTGGAGGAGACCGAGGGTCTCATTGCAGTCTGCAACATTCTTGTCAGGGGAGGAGGAGGGACAGACACTGATGTCTCCTCTGTCATGACCAGTGACAGGACCCGAAGGAATGGCCTGAAGTTGTGCCAGGGAACATTTAAGTTATGTATTAGGAAAAGGTTCTTCACCCAGAGGGTGGTTGGACAGTGGAGCAGACTCCCCAGCACCAAGCCTATCAGAGCTCAAGAAGCATTTGGAAAACACTCTCAGGCACATGGTGTGACTCTTTGCGTGTCTTTTGAAGGGCTAAGAGTTGGTCTCTATGTTCCTTCTGGGTCCCTTCCAACTCAGAATGTTCTGTGATCATTAATTCTGGTAAGCTTTCTCCAGCATTTCCACCCTGAAAAGCTCAGTGTGTCTCCCTACAGCCAGGCATTAGCAGGTCTGAGGCACTTAACAACACGGTGAGGGGTGTTCAGTGCTGGTACTTTGCCACTGGCAGTAAAGCAAAGAGGACACCCCCAAAACCCCACCACTGTTTTCCATGTTAGCCCATGCCATGACTTGCTGTACAGTTTTACTGACCAAAATAGCAACATGAGGAGGGCATAGGATTGTGCTGAATACCCTGAACAAAAACACATTTTTCTTGCTGTGACTATAAAGCACTTAAGGTATTTAAACTTGTCAGATCTCTTTAGCTTTATGTTGGGGTAAGTAACTGCCATGCCATCCCTTGGCAGGGAGTTCAAGAATCAGTGTGATTGTGCTGTCCTTTTTGCAGAGCTCTGTGGGCATTGGTATCACAGGCGTGGAACCCATGATGAACTGAGAGTTGTATCAGTGATGAACTGAGTCAGCTGAAGAGCAGCTATTCAGTTTAATGGTTGCATTGGGATCTTCAGTGAACTACTACAGTTGCTTAATCTTGTGCTGAAAAATTAATTTCCTACTTACATTCTCCTCTCAGTTTTTAATAACAAGCTGATGTTTCAATGAAATGTTCTTTTTAGAGATGAGTAGAACTAGCTGGATTCAACAGAGGTGTTCACTTGGTTTCAGGTGGTGAAGTTTGATAGGTATCCTTCAGAGGTCTCTTCCAACTTAAATTATTCCATGAAAAAGCACTGAGAATTTTTGACATTGCACATAATTTTGTGTTGTTTCCTTTTAGAAAGGAATTTATGATGAAGCCTTAAGCAGTTTCTTTAGGAATGTAGATACAAGGTAAGTTTTATCAAGCAGTTCATGATTTTACATGGTAGATCATCACTTGTAGTATCTTCTTTTAACCAAAGCTATGGTTTTCTTTAAGCCATATTTAGCTTGTGCTAGAAAAAGATTTTGCTTTTTTGTATTCTCCTCAAAGCTTTATCTTTGCATTTCCATTTTATCTATCTATACTTAAGTAGTTAAATGTGTGGAAAGTGTGTGAGTTTGTTTTCCTTTCCTTTTGTACCAAATGTGGACAGTCAGGATCTGATAGCTTTTGCCACTGCAGATAACAATCAGATTGTGTGCCCTCTGAATACCAACTGAGCAGCATTTCTTGAAGAGTTGTAAGAGGAATTGTATATAAGATAGTCAGAAAAAACTGATTATTTTTAAAAGTCTTATATTTCTGTTTTGTTACCCAGAGTAGTGTCTATAATTGTTTTTTATAAGTTAACCAATTCATACTTTAAAACTATTCAGTCATCTCTTATCTATCTAGTTACAAAAATCCTTGCAGTTTGCAAGAAGAAAATGTGTACTTGGGATAGCCTGTTGCATTTTAATTAATAAAAAAACATTTAACCAACCTCTTCCTTCCATTATATGAAAAGGTTGCAGCACAGCAATGTGATTTTAACTAGAACAGCACTGAAATCCAAATTGCTTTGTCTCAAATTTTACCTCTTTGAAAGAACATTGCAAATGTATTGAGGTTTATTATTGTCATTCCATATGGGTATTTCTGAGAATACTTTTTTTTAATCAAGAAAATTTGCTCATTGAAAATGTCTGTTTCTGTATGTGCCAGATGAAACCATCAAATTTGTAATTGACAGGTTGGCAGCAATAGAAACATCTGTTTCCTCTCTAAGCAACCTGGTCTAGTGGTAGGCAGGGGGGTTGGAACTGGACAGTCTTTAAGGTCCCTTACAAGCCAAGCCATCCTATGATTCTAGGAATGTTGGGATTTTCTTTCAGCAATTGAATCCAAGTGATTGAAGGTATGATCTGGCATGAAAGACCACAAAGCCAACAGTAAGAAAAAGAAATGTTTCTTACTGTTTTTGGGGTTTGTTTTATTTCCTCTTTGAATTTGGTTAGTCCCTGAAGATAAATTCTCCAGGTGGATTTACTGGTGCTGTAGTGTACTCCTGCAGGTGTTGTGTAGGCTAGAGGAATCACATGACTATTGGATGCTGCTGTGAGCTGCTCACCTAATGGGAAGTGTCTGGAGACCATCTTTGAGTGAGAAGCTGGAAAGTTCTTGAGTAATCCAGTGCAGCCCTGTACTCTTTTCCTCTTGTTCCTGATGGGACTCGGTAGGCTCAGAACATCAATGCTGTAGTGAATTTTAGCTGATGTGTTGTGAATAAATGTAGAATGGTCTAAGACATACTTTAAATTTAGGCTTGGCCAGATCCCACATTAGGTAAATAATGGAAGAGAAAATAAGATCAGTCTTCCAGTATCCCTGCCTTTTTTGTTTGTTTGTTTGTTTGTGCTGAATATAGTTTGGCTAGACCATAGTATCTCACCATTTGAGTGGGAAAAAATGTGATTGTAACATAATGTGTAGTCTGCTATGTTGGCTCAATACAGCCAGTCCTGGGAAAGAAGGAAGATTTAGCTATGTCAGCCCAGCAGGGTTTCTGAACTGGTAAATCATAATAAGCAGAATAAGTCAAGCACAGCACTGTGCAGGTGCAGTTACAGAGCTTTCACACCTCGAGCACAAGCACAGTGTTGTACTGCCCCCACTGAAAAGCTCATGGGGAACTTTTTTCCATTGTTTGATGTGGATACCCATATCACGTGCTGATAAAAGATAATCCTTTCCAGTCTTGGCAATGCTTGTAGAATTGCCACAAAGCAGAGGCTGTATCTGAGAGTAAACTTTTATGCTTATCTTTCAGCTTCTCGAAGTAATGTTTAGGATAATTCTGATTGAGATAATGTCCTGTAATTGTATTACTTTCAGGAATTAAGAGGTCTTAGCAGCATGTTCAGGGTATTTCTGTTTGTTTGCATTGTCGTAGTCCTCCAAACACAAAATATAAGAGATAAAATTTTATTGTAGTATATATTTTATGCTACAGATCTGACCTTAGATTTTTCTGTTACTGTTTTTTTTCAGAAGTGGTGATAATGGTCCTGATATTTACAAAGGAAAAATCTGCTCTTTAAAAGCACGAGTAAGGCAATCTATAAAGGTCACTCTTTTTACATTGAATATTTATGTCTAACTGTGTGGGAATTCTCATGAAGTTCTTAAAATTTCCTACAGATTTAAAGGCTGCTTTGGATAGTAAAATTTCTAACGTTAACTTTTATTAATGAAGTAATACAGTTTGCTGCCAGTCTTGTTTGGTAATTCATATAGGAATTTTAATAAAATGATTGCAGATATTAATAACTAAGGATTGGGTTTCTTTGAGCCACTTCAAATGATTAAGAAGCAAGGAAACTTGAAACATAAAAATGTTTTAATTTTTTTATTCCTGAGTAGTAGGGCAAAACATTATAAAATTTTAACAGAATTTCATCATCTGAAATGCAGTCCTGTTGAACAACTAGCAAATCAGCTAAGGTGAATCTAGTTGGTCTCCTTGTTAACAACGGGGGGGGGGGAAAGGTTTCTCTGGAGCAGAGTAGAAACAGAATTCCTTTCGTATTGAAAATAATTTCATATTTCTTTGTGTGATTATTTCAAGGGTGGTTTGCTTACTGACTGAATTTAAATTCTTTCCATTTCCAAAGGCACTGTTGATTGACATGGAGGAGGGTGTGGTAAATGAAATTCTACAGGGACCATTGAGGGATGTGTTTGATAGCAAGCAGCTTATCACAGATGTTTCTGGTTCAGGAAACAACTGGTGAGAACCTCTTTAGAACACATTTCTTAGCAGCTAATTAGATGGCATTTGAAAGGGGAAATGATAACTGTAGCTTCCTGCACCTGGAGAGCTGCAGCGTTTTACCAGCAAACTTGGAGTCACTGTTGCCTGGAGGAGGGCTTTGAAAAGGCTTTTACAAAAGAATAATTTTGCTGATATATCATTTTGTCTCTTTTTTCTTCTTCTTTTTTTATTTTCTTTACAAAAGAAGATGCTTTTTATTTTTGTTTCTTTGGCATTCAGCTGCTTTCATTGCTTAGTCGAAGCCATAATCTAGTTTGAGACTGTGCAGCTACTGTGGAAATGAGATATATGAACAAATGCACTTCTGATTTCTAAGCACCATAGTCTGGCTTTGTGCATATAAACTACATTACCAAAAGAGAAATTCAGGAAAAGATTGATTAACATAATGAATTCCAAATTTTCATCAGAGACCTTAAGGTGCTCTAATAATATTCAGTGCACTACAGACTGGAAAGCAGATCACCAGCAAATGTACCAAAAGAGAGTGTGGAGATGTACCAAATGGAGATGTACCAAATGTACCAAAAGGAATATGGGGAGTAAAACAGTCTTTACTATCTATCAACTTTACCATCTAGCAGACAAGTGTGTTGAAAATTAGCTGTTTGGGGGTTTTTTGTTACTAATAGCAACTGACTTGCATAGCACTCAAAAGATGATCTATATCTAAAAGATATAATTATTACATAGGGATATCTTTATTGTTAAGGACTATGTAGCTTTCATTTCATTACTACAATTGGATCATCCAGTGTGGGAGTTTATTTCCGTTTCAGTACAGAGTAATAAGTGCATACTCCAAAGTTGTGAACTTAGAGCTGTTTGCATCCTCCAAGTTAAAACCATCTCCTGACTCCCATATGCTCATGTAGTCACAAGTTAGAAACTCTCACAGATGAGGTGTTGCACCCAGCTTTGGCCTCTAAACTCTAAAATGTCACATAGAAGGATTAATTAAAGTTAGATTTTTTGGGGGGAAGGTTTTAAAGTACTTTTCATCTCCTCAGGGCTGTAGGTCATAAGATATACGGCTGTCAGTACCGGGAAAACATAGTGGAAAAGCTGAGAAAAACTGCTGAACATTGTGACTGTCTACAGTGTTTCTTTATAATTCATTCCATGGGAGGTGGTAAGTAATCTTTTTATGGGGAGTATGACTGCAGTAGCCACAGATGAAAAAAAGAAAATACATGGATCTTGAAAAGGAAATCAGTATCATAATCTACATCATTCAGAATGCAGATTTAAAAAATTAACATAGTACAATTAAGTGGACCTGTAATTGTTTACCACTGGTTTTATTAGAGCACTGAGGAGCTCTAATGTGCTACCTGAAATAAAAATGCAGCTAAAATTCTGAAGTTGAGGCAGTGAGTAGATCTAGACAGGTACCAAAGAGAAACACTGAGGTCACCAACCCTTCTGATCAGTTATACTGATCAGAAGGGTTGGTGACCTCTGAACACTGACAGCATTGTCATAATCAAGTTGGTTTTAATTGTGGGGCAAGAGTTTTCTAAAAGGCTTTGAAGGAGACTTCTAATGTTGCTTAACTTCAGAAAAATTTTGTTTTTCTGTTTTCCTTCCTCATAATTCTCTTGAATCCTATCTAGTTACTTTGTTAATAAACCAAAAGGGAGAACCCTTTGCAGTAACAATTTTGTCATTATTGCATTGCCGTTAAGCCTTCCTACCCCAGAAACCTGAGAGTAGCGTGTATTATAACTGGTTATGATGTGGAAAAAGACACAGAAAACAGCTCTAAATATGAAGCAAGGACTTTGTCAAGGGCCTTTTTTGTGGCCATTTGCTTAACTTCAGAGACCCTGGAGGTACTGTTTCTGTTACTGTGAAAACTGCTGTCTTGTTCATAAATTAAATTGTCTGCCACTGAGAATGTAGCTGAATATTTGGAAAAAGACCACAGTTCAGTTCTCTGTTTTGAACTCAGGGCTGTTTGCTTAGTGTTAATGAGGAAAAAAGCCTGTGTGCTGGGGGAAAGGGGCAGTTCTGTTTTTACTGAAGAATGAGAAAATTTCATAAAGAAGCCCTAAAAGGAAAATAGTATTGCTTGGGGCAGTTCAATGCTTTTAAGCAAATGTGTTTCATAATTCAAATTAAAGAATTGAAAATAAGAAGTAGAAATACTATGTCATAAAAATGTTTGTTACATAATAGGACTTTATGGTTTGCAGAAATTTTTGAGAATGTCTACTTCAGTCTGACTGACATACTGTGGGAAATAATTTTATTACTTAATTATTTTCCTGTCTGGGAAAAACCTTCCTGCCTTAATTACATTTGAGTAGCCTCTTCTATCAGCCAAATGCTTCAGAAAATATTCATTAACATATATAATTGAAAGTTGTATGTCTCCTACATGAATCATAGAGCCTAAGATAATGTGGGGAACCTGTCTTCTCTCATTCTGTCTTCATTCATAATTAGGGACAGGATCTGGTCTTGGAACTTTTGTACTAAATTTGCTTGAGGAGGAATTCCCAGAAGTATATAGATTTGTTACTTCAGTTTATCCTTCTGGTGAAGATGATGTTATTACGTCTCCATATAACAGTGTTCTGGCTATGAAGGAGCTTAATGAACATGCAGACTGTGTGCTACCAATAGAGAATGAAGTAAGAAATAATATTCTATTTCTGTAATTTTTTTTCTTTATTAGAATGTGGAAATGTCTCTTGCTTTTCAGTACTGATTTGCATACCAAATCTCCAAAAGCATAATTTCACTTTTTAAAGTAATAAGTGAACTTCTAAGTCACTTAGAAGCTTTTGAAATGGGTATCAATAAAGAGTTGCTCTGCTCCTTCAAAGTAAGGTAGAGTGAATTTTTTCATGTCTATTTCATGATAAACAATGAAAAGCTTCTATTTACTGAGATAGAGTGTCTTCTATTCTTTTAGCAATCAGTTTGTCCATAGTATTAGTTAGGGTCCTGCAAGGACCTCTGACCTCTCCAGATTCCAACAAACTTAACTGTGCTGATTAGTGATACGGGAATCGTAGATATACCTGACCTTGCAAAGTGCTAGATTCATTTGAATCTAGCTTCAGTGACTGTCTTGCTGTTTGCTTATGAAAAAAGCAAGAGAAAGTGAAATTTAGTTAGAGACTATATTTTTTGCTTCACAGGTGTTATCTTCTAAAACTGCATTTTAAATTTTCATAAGAATTTTGAAGAGTTGAATGCAATTCGAACTTCTGAGTCAAGCTGTGTATATATTTGTGATATGTAAAGCACAGACTTTTAGAAACAGTTCAGTCAACTGGAATTGCTCAGAAGTTGGACTTAGATGTATCAAGGTATAATCTTTAAGCTAACAGTACAATGTCTGAGCTGTCAAGATTAGCAGAAATTGGCAAAAATGAAAAACTATGGTACTGAATTTCAAAGTTCTGCACTCAAGACTACTTCTGTCCTTTTTTTCCTCTCTCTCAAAGTCTCTGTTTGAGATAGTTAATAAAATTCATCAGATGATCAATTCTGGGAAGTTAGGATCAACTGTGAAGCAAAGCAGCTTAGTAACATCAAGTGCAGGCCGTGCAAAAACACTACAAGAGAAGCCATTTGATGCAATGAATAACATCGTAGCCAACTTGCTGCTGAACCTGACAAGGTAAAGTTACAGGTTATTCCTCTGTAACAAAGTGGGATTGCTGGAGGTGGTGTGTGCTGTAAATACACAGGCCTGCATCAACTCGAGTAATACTAATTGGCTTACAGTCAATATGAGTCTTCTCTTTTTAAGAACTGGTTGCTAAATTCTAAAGTATTTGGAAGTATTCAGATTGTAGTGGTGTTGCTTTAGCCATGATAGTCTTAAAACTGAGATAAGTTTATAGGCAGAAGGATATTGTCTTCCACTACTGCCCTATGGAGCCCATGGAGGTTTGCCTTCCTAGGCCAGTTGTATTATTTTATAAATATTGTCAGATCATTTTTGCCAATAAACTGTCTATTGCTGCAAGAAATATACTTCTGGAGTATTGGCCTGTTTTTCTTTTAAACAGCTCGTCAGGAATGGTAAGTCACATGTGTTTTATTATAGCCTGTTTAGTAAAAGTGGTATTAATTAACTGGTATTAACCAGCTGGTATTAATTAACCACTATTAAGTGGTATTAAGCATTATTATTGATAATAAATCAGTGCTAAGGACTACAATTGGGAAACAAGGAATCATTCTTGGTAACTTATTATTCTTTAATGGGAAGTATAAATAAATAAGACATAGCACTGTTACTGCCAGATGTGAAAGTTTTGTAATTATACTTGAACACTTGCTTGAATGCTGTGTTGTTTTACAGTTTTAGTGTACAGAACAGCTGAAAAATAGATTTCATGGAAGTTTACCTTACAGAGGGGATTTACTTCTTTTGTAGAAGTTTGATAACAGTTTGCTAATTTTTCAGCTCTGCTAGATTTGAAGGTTCCCTAAACATGGATCTTAATGAAATCAGCATGAATTTGGTTCCATTTCCTCGACTTCATTATTTGGTTTCAAGCTTGACTCCTCTGTATACACTAGCAGATGTTAATGTTCCTTCTAGAAGGTAAGAAAAATATTATTTGGAATTTCACATTTAAAGCTTAATTTCTGATTTTTCCATAGTTTTCATGTAAAAATTCCATTCTGTAGCAAAACTAAGGGTGGAAGCTCTAAAACTTGTATGTCTGCCACATTTTCAAATTTATCCTGCTGATTTATGGAACATCTGTTGTCCCTTTTTTTGTAATGGTTGAGCCAGTAAACTTGACATCCTTTTAATCTCTGCTGGAAGTGTTTCTACTGGGAAAATGTATTACTTAGAACCCACACCACAAGTTCTTTTGAGTAACAGTTTGCACTTGACTGACAAAATACTCATACTCTGAAGACAAACAAGGGATTAACTAAGCTCTTTGGGGAAATAACAGCATCTTACTGCAGTCTGGAGATGCAGGGAGGGCAGTGAGCCTATTTAATATCTTATTGTAATGATAAGCTGACATGTCAAATTCTGTGAGATATTTATCCCTCTGACATGGCAGAAAAATTACCAGTTAAAACAGATTTTGCTGGGTCAGCGAGAGGTCCAAACAGTTATAGAGACAGAGGGTAAGTGATGGGAGTATGCAAAGTGGAGAAGAGGGCAGGACCACATTTATTTTCCAATAGCAAGTTGTGACAGAACTGTTGAGAACATACCTTGAGGAGACAGTACAGGGCTGGGGGGAAGGTAGCAGACTATGAGGAGATGGTCAGTCAAAGATGTTTCAGAATGAAGTGGGAACCATAATATTTTAGTCTCCTTTATTTTTTTGTAATAGGCAGATTGTGACAGAGGTGATATAAGAAAAAAGAAATAGAGATTATAAATATACAGCATTTGGAACAAATGGAAAGAATAGCTTAGATGTTGTGGGTCCTCAGAACACCATCTTTGGTATCCCACAGTACAATGAAACTTGGTTAAGGAAGTGAAGAGAGAAAGAATATGATCTCCAGTGTCATCTTTTAAAGCAGTCATGTGTGATAAAATTAGAATAAGTAGACTAGACAAGTATGTATGGCCTGTCTTTTCCCAAAACATTAATCAAAATTAATAGTTCTGACTCATTGATCCTTTTAAATAATGAAGTGTAACAGGCAGATAATCAGTTCTGTAAGGGTCAGCACCTTGATATTCCTTGTCACATCCTTCCTAGTGAGGTTGTCCACTCAAACTGGCATATAACCAGAACCCCAAGTAGTTAAATCCTTTTACATAATTTTAAGACTTTGCAACCATTGGCCTCAAATTGCCTCTATAAATGTGTCCTGGTTTGAAATGGGAACTTCTCTGACTCAACAGTGGCTTGTAACTTGAGGTGAGGAAAAAATGGATCCAGTGTGTTTTTAAAAACTTCTAATGCCAACAAATGTACATAAAAAGGTTTGAATCTTTCCTATCATTTATGGTCCTGGGTTAAATGTAACTTTATCCAGAATTTTATGAAGTTTTAAACCCCGAAGGTGGGCATTCTGAAGAACTTTTGCATCCTGCTTTAGTAAGAGTAGATAACTGTTCTCTTTTCACCCAGGTTGGATCAGATGTTCTCAGATGCATTTAGCAGAGATCATCAACTAATTCAAGCAGATCCGAAGCACAGCCTCTACCTCGCCTGTGCGCTTCTTGTTCGAGGAAACGTGCAGGTTTCAGACCTTCGCAGAAATATTGAGAGGTTTGTAATGGCACACAGAGTGGTCATGGGATTTGTGCAGAAACTGGCAGTTGTCCAGAGCATTCCAGCTTTTCATTTGAACAGTTTCAATACCAAATCAGTTTACTCCAACCTCCTTTTCTTAATTTTAGAAGGGGAAAAAAACATAATTAACTTACGTAATGAGTGAAAATAAGTCATATTATTCCTGGATTTCCAAATAAAGGGAAGTGCTACTCCTCTCTTTCTCCAAATTGCAAAAAAAAAGCAAAGCCCGGCCTTCCAGGGGTCTCCCAACAGCAAAGGATGTTGGAGTTATGAGTTCTGTAGTAAAAGTTTGTTTTTGCTGCACAGAAGGCCCTTCTCTTTCTGTGCTTACTTTCATGTAGGTAGGAAATCATCTTTATTTTAACAACTCTGTGTTGTTAGCACCCATTTTCTACTTTGAACGGTATTGAGCTACATAGATGTAACAGGAAAGGCAGGCAAAACAGAATTTATAGACAGACAGGGGTGCATGGGGAAAATTTCTGGGAATCTAAAGTATTTTACTTATTTCAAAACTACAGGTAGACTGATTGCCCCCAGTCTGCCCCTTTACTAAATCTCAGAGTTTCCAGTTGCTTTTATAGAAGTAGGTACTTGTAACTTCACTTTTCAAATCCCGATGCATTAAATTAAAAAACACAATTGATGTTTGCAATTTAAATTTAACATAGAGACACAGTGGTTTAGTCTGAAGTCTAAAATATCTTATTCACAGTGATAGTTATAACTGTCCTCCTTAATCCTGAGTTCTTAAATGTTAACCTTTTCAGACTGTTAGTTGAAACTGTTAGTAGTTAGCCTTTGTGTTCTTTATATTCCTTAGTTAACAAAATTTTTGTATCACAGGTTGAAGCCTTCTCTGCACTTTGTCTCCTGGAATCAAGAGGGCTGGAAAACTGGTTTGTGTTCAGTACCTCCTGTGGGCCATTCCCATTCCCTTCTGGCTTTAGCAAACAACACCTGTGTAAAACCAACTTTCATTGCACTCAAAGACAGATTTATGAAGCTCTACAAGAAAAAGGTGCAACTCTTATCATTATAGCATCCATAGTCACTAATCATTAGCATCTTGCATTATTGAAACACAGATCTTAGCGTCATGAAGGGACTGTTTATAATTAACAGCTGAAGGTTTTAGTGTGACCAGGTGGCTCAAAGCCCCATCCCACCTGGCCAAGAACATTTGCAGGGATGGAGCATCCACAGGTTCTCTAGGCAAGCTGTTCCAGTGCACAGTAAAGAATTTCTTCCTAATATCTAATCTAAACCTTGGAGTCCACCAAGCTTTCTCTCATTTCACTTCCTCAGCAGGGCAGCAGGAAAGTACAGTGAAAAACTTGTGAGTCAAGATAAAGACAGGGAGAACAACCACCAGTTATTGTCATGGGCTAAACAGACTTGGCATTTGGAAAATTAATTTAATGTATTGCCAATAATAGTAGAGTAGGACAGCAAAAAATAAAAACAAAACTGAAAACACCTTCACCCCCACTCCACTGCCTTCTTCCCAGCCTCAGAATTCCTCTTCTGTTCCTTCTTTGCTGATCTTAGTGTCTGCAGGGCTGTTTCTCTCGCATTTTCTTGAGTCTTCTCTCTCACAGCTGTTGTGCAGCATTTGTAGCCCGTGATGAATACGTTGTCACAGAGGCATTACCAGCAACACTAATGGGCTCAGCTGCAGCCAGTGGCAGGTCCCTACTGGGGCTGGCTGGGATGGTTCTGTTCAGAATGGGGGCAGCTCCTGTTACCTTCTCACAAAAGCCACCCCTGCAGCCCTGCACTCCCCCTGCTGCCAAAACCCTGCCATGTAAACCCAGTCCACAGCTGGTCAGGTGTACCCAAGAACACAATATGAAAGGATGGGTTTTTAAGAAGTCAGTAGTATCAACTGTGATTCACCAGGGGATTGTTACCAAACTTGCCAAGTGTTTAAACAAGGGATGCCATGATACCAAGTCTCTACTTAGAGACCAAGTCTCTAAGTGCCATTTCAACAGTGCTTGCACTCCCCCCTTCAGTACAGGCTAAATGGTATTTACTGAGCCAAGGCAGTCAAATACCAAGAAAAGGATAACACTGATTTTTTTTTTTTTTTTTTTAATTCTCTTAGGCTCACCTTCACCATTATCTGCAAATAGATGGGATGGAGCAAAGCTGTTTTTCAGAAGCTATATCCTCTTTGTCTGACCTAATAGAAGAATACAATGAACTGGATGCTACAAAAGGTGGGCCTAGAATAGGTCCTTCAAGACTGAAGATAACTGTTTAAAGAAGGAAGAACTGATTTTAAAAACAACAACAACAAAAAAATCACTTTCCCTAAGCATCCAGCCACTTCAGTTACCCAGAATGACTTGCAGTGTGCCTGGCTATTGTAATTCCAAAGTGGGACCAGCACAACAGCTTCCTTACTTCAAGAGTTGTGATTAAGTGGTGAGCCATGCCTGTAAGAAAGATACCTAATTGTGGCCGTATCAGTAAGGACAGTAATCCTAACTGTGGAGTAAATTGATACACCATATGCTGTGAAGGAAAGGAGGAGAGGTTGTATGTAGCAGCCAAAAATATAATTCTTTTCTCAGACTTTCAACTTAGAGTAAACTAAAGTTAGGCCTTGCTTCAAAGAAGGATCGCTGTTGCTAGATTTGGTTTTTAACAAGCAAGTATGAAGAGAAGAAAAGCCCATGTAGTGTTTTCAAAGATGAAAGCAAGTCTCTAATGAAACTGCTGTCTTATACTTTTCAGTAGACATTTCAGAATGCTCTAAGCTATGTTCCTCATTTTAGTATTTTTGCTCCTATGTTGTACTTAGCTATATTAGAGGATTCTCAGTTAATACCAAAATTTGCAATAAGAGAAAATTCAGAAAAATAATTTTTTTCAAGTATTATGCTTGGAATTAATTAATATTTTAATTATTAATATTCATGAAAGCTGAGTTGCACTTGATAATGAGATAATACAGAATACCTCTGAGAGAAACATGCACTTATGATGAAGTTATAATGACCATTTGGAGAAAAACACTTACAGCCTTGAAAGAATGCAAGTAAAATAGATGTTTTAATACTTATAATTATCAGAGTAAGCAGCTTTTTATTTTCAGTAGGAACTTTTACAAAATAGAATGTACAGCTCTTTCCAGTTGCTTGCCAGTGAACTGTTACAGATCAGAATGGATTAATACAATACTTTCTTGAAATTTTAAGTCCTTCTAGCACAGTTGGGGTGGATATGTAAGTAAGCACAATTTTGAATGTATAAGCCCAGAAGTATTCAATAAAGTATTGTAATAACACTTGTTGAGAGCATTTTTTTAAGAAAAATTTCTAAAAATAGCAAGTTTCTTAAGTCTTGCATCAATTATCTGCAATTGCCCATATATTTGTTCCTTTGCACATCCAGTGTTTATATCCATAACACTAGAGAAAGACCATCTGTTGCAAAAAGCAGTCTGAGTTTAAAGTTGGTGACTTTTGTTTCAAAACAGCACTGACGTGTTTTACTATTTCAAATGTATAGCAGAAAAGGTTAATTTAAGAATGAAGAATGATAGATGAAGTATTACAGGGCAATTTTTTTCCTAATAGGTTGGAACATCTATTTGTATTTCTGGGCAAAAACTTGTTACAGTGGGGTGTGAAGCTCCCTCGATGTACCTTTCGTAGTTACCAAGAGTTCTTGTTTGAGCGCTGCTGGTGTTTGATACATTCCTGAGAAGGATGTATCTCCCCATGTAAAAACACATTTTAAAAGATGCCCTCTGGCGTTTTACAGGTGCTATTTAATAAATGAGTGAATATTCAGGTGTGTAGTTTCATTATAAACACTGCTGTGGCAGGGGGTTGTGCCGTTGCACTCCGTGTGTTATAGTCAATGGTGTAATTTGTCATAGGAGTTTGAGTTGGGAAAATATATCTCCTGGAGCACTGCAAATCCTCTGACACACACACGATGTTATCCACATCATCTTCCACCTGAAGAAGCCTTCATTGGGACACTCAAATTGTACAGAGATCATTTTGGACTTATTAGGAATGCAGCACCTCTTGTCCAAGCACACTCCACAGAAAGTTAGTTTGTATCTTTGAGTAGTTGAGCATCCGGAAAAAACTAGCTTCTCTGCTGTTGGAAGCTGGAAAGTTGGTTGACATGTTTTTCCCTTTGGAATCTTTAATATTAAAACAAAGAAAACCCTGAACATTAATAGCAGATCATGTAAGAAAAAGTTGCAACATTTACTTAGAAATATCTTGAAAGTTACTCAATCTGAAAGCTGCCTGACTTTTCCTTTGTCAGTCAACAAATAGGAAATATTTTCAGAGTGACTGCGCATCAGGACAGCATTAGCAGCACTTATATTTCAGGACATTGCATTTTTTCATTTGAAATTGCACATCTGTAGTTTGCTATTAAAACATGAACATTAATGGTAGAAAACATAGAAGAGTTATTTTAAAACCCACAAAAAGGAAGTAAATGTTTTATTTGCTAATACATCAATTTTTCCGTTAGTTCCAATATTTTAATTTTGTATTAGGAATTAATTTTATGCTAGAAAATACCTTTATTTTCTTCAGCATATTGGTCAGACAAGGCTGGATGAAGCATAATCTCTTTTCTTTTTTCATTTGACATTTTTTGTTGTCGTTGGTGACTCTGCTGGATATGCCTATGCCACAGGTCCTGGAACAGGGTGTCCAGGGAGTTGCCTGTATGAGGCATTTTTTCTTCAAAACTAGTGGTAAGTTCCTGTAAGCTAAGACAGCAATATTTTATTTATGCACCCCAAAAGGATAAATTGAAAATACAAGGATAAGAATTTGATTTCTGTTCATAAAGGTACTTCTGCAGATAAACTTAAAAATGAGACATAAATAATATTTATACAAAATTCAGCTGAGCTGCAGTTAGACTTTGCAGATACTGGATACTCAGATCCTAGCAACAACTATGAAATTGCATGTGTTATATGACCTTCCAGCTTCATATTATGGAAGTATTGTGTGAAAAGAGTTAATTGTGGAATTTTTATGAAATGTCCAGATTTTTATTTTAGGCCAAGCATAGTTTGTAAAGGCTGCTGAGAACATTAGTATTTGTGTCTTTGTAGCTATTGATAAGACTTTAGGTTTTTTATTGAGAAATAAAATTATCCAATCACTTTTGGATACCACTAAAAAGCCTGAAGGCTGGATTAGGTGGAGTATGCTTAAAAAATGAAACAAAATTGCAGTGGAAAAGTTCTACAAAAAACCTATGTGAAATCTGTGCATTTATGTAAGAGGATGGGCAGAATTACCCAGAATTACCAGAACTGCTGTCTACTTGGAAAACAGACAGCAATTTAAAGATCTCATTGAAGCAAGCAGTTTAAAAGCCTGTCACAAATCTGCAACAAATAAAGGAAGTTAAATGGCTGTTTATACTTGGTACATTTTTTAAAGTATGACCTAGTTACATCTCTGTGTATCTGAATTAAGTAAATCAAATTGAAATGGAAAGCCAGAAAACAAAGCAAGAGGAGTAAAATTAAACTTAGCACTTACTATCCACTCTAACAGAAAAGGGGCTTTTCAAAATACATATTGGCCTATTGAGCCATCCATGGAATTCATGGACAAGTTGACAAGGTACTTCTGCTGGACTGGGAAATGGGAGAGGGAAGACTTTACTTGGGAACAAAAATTTCCAGGTGTTTTTCTTCAGAAGATTCCCAAAGAAGAGCATCTTACAGCATGTACAGCCACCACAGGGGCAGGGTGTTGGGTCCCTGAACCGAGCCCAGTAGAAAATGTGCTTTGCCAGCTGGGTGTCTGCTCTCAAGGCTATGCTGTGCAGCTGATCCAAATTCCAGAAGAAATGATGTCATGTTGCAGTCAGTGAAGGAGTTACTGAAGGTTGGACTTTAGCTTTTGGATCTGCTGAAAGCCATTTACATGCTGAAAGCCATTACATTTACAAAGTAAATGGCTTAATGCTGTTCCCCAGATACCTGAAATACATTAATTGGGTTTCTGGTGAGATGTATTTCGGAGGCTCACATGGTTTGGTTGTCATTGTTTTCAATGCATCATGGTCTTATTTCAATCAGATTAGCACTGTTCTCTAGAAGGTAAATCTCTCTTCACTTGAAGTCAGTTACTTTACCGAGTACATGTTTATACAATAGCATTAAGTATTTTTCTGTAAAAAAGGCTTTGATACTAGATACAGGTATTGTATCATAATTTGAAGTAAAGAGGAACTTCTTTTTTTATTTTGGCTTACTTGCATGACCACTGCTTACATGTGAGAAGTTGTCCAAACTGGACTTCAGATTTTTGTAAGCAGGTCTATTTACGTGCAGGTTGATTGATGTGCATCTACTCAGCAGCCTTTGATAGTTTTTCTGATAAGCATTGCCATCCTTTTAGTTTTATTTTATTGATCCATGATGGTGATTCAGTCTGCCACAAAATAAACGGCTCTGCTTTCTGGTACCTGCGTTAGCTGTAACGAAGATGACTTTCACCATGGAAAGTTGCACATGCACAGGGAAGGAGATGGCACAAGCGTAGCAGCTGTGGCCAGGGAAGGGCTGGCATAGCTGCTTCTGGCAATGGTGCTTCCTTAGAGTGAAAAAGAGAACTAGTGTTAGCAGCAGAGCAAGAATGGAGTTAAAGGGAATATCCATTGATCCTGGCAGGGTTGCATGGACAAGCTTATGAATGCTTTTGATCAGACTGAATAAAGAAACTGGGGGGGAGTATTGTTCTTGCAGTGACCTAAAATTTGTGAATGGGGGAAAGCCATTAAGGCAATTTTTTATAATTTTCTGCTTTCTATTGTAAGAAGATACCTGCATCGTGTTCATGTATGTGTGTGAAAACCAAGGCTGCCTAACACAGCAAAGCAGGAAAAAGTGGGGCAGTTCCCAGGCTGCAAAATGGCTGTCCAGCAGCATCCCTAATTGGGCTGATCCAATGAGTAGCAAACCTCTGCAGAAAGATGCTTTGGCCAATTCCCTGGTGACAGAAGCCAAAAGCCTTTTTTGCTTTCACATTCATTAGGTTTAGAGAAATGAGTATGTGACCTGAGAGTAAGAGGGGTAAGTGGGACACAACAGTCACCCTGGCAAGGGCCTTGAGCAAGAATTGGGCAAGTGCCAGTGCGCTGCCTGCCTGGCTGCTGGAGCCAGGGACACTAAATGCAGAAAGGCTCATGTACAGAGAAGTTTACCAGTGTAGTGGGGCTCACCTGACATCAGTCTGTAGTTGGTTGATTGAAGTTGCTTGTGCTGTCCCAGGCCACAGATGGATTGTCCTGGCTTCTTTCTGCCTGGGACCCTGGCGCAGGGGCTTCCTGCTAATCTTGGTGTGAATACAGGAGTACATCCGATCGTACCACTGACACACAGGCACTTATAAAGCTGGTTGGGCTGAAAGGTCTGCCCATTGGCATAATAAATTCCATTGAGCTCACATCCTACAGCTACCAGATCTGAAAATGACGAACAACAGTTACTAACGCAGGAGGAGCACATGGTCTTGCTAAACAGAGTCCTAAAATGTGGTCAGTCTTTATGTCACCCACAGCTTTCTAAATCAGACATCAACATGTCTGCCAGTAACAAGCTTGTGCGCAATGAACTGGTTTCACTAAAGCAGTAAGTTTAAATACAGTCCCAGACCTACTCTCAGGTTCTCTGACTGAGCAGTTGGAGGACTAAATTAGGATAAATTCTTTAGCACAGAGCTGTGCAGCACCTGCAAGCAGAGTTTTCCTCCAAAACCATTCACCTGGTGGTCCCCACCCTCTTGGATTTCAAGAAGGGAACGTGAAAGAACAACTTACATGCGCACACGCCTGTTTCATACCTAGGCTCATCTTCCGAGTAGTCGCAGTAGAGCCCTTTGTGGGGATCACAGACATCTGCTTCATTGCAGGGCTCTCCTGCCTGCTTGGCACAGGCCTTACAGCAGCCACAGCCATCCTTCACCAGGCTGACCCCTGGGGTGCAGGCTGGCACCGGCGGGCATTGGCACGGCCAGCGGCAAACTTCCTTGTGTTGGACTTCACCAGTTTCTGAAGGTTTATCTCCAGCTTGCTTTGGTGGGCTGTGGAAAAACTTACACACGGTGGGCTGTTTTGAGCACTGAATGCATTATGTGTAGCTGGAACAGCATGAAATGAAGTCAAGATGGAAAAAACTGACAAGCTGCATGAAAATACGCAACATTTCTCATTTCACAAGATCAAAAAGAGAGAAGCTATGAGGATTAGGTAGAAGGCAGAGGACCATTTTCATCAGTGTGATACACTGAGATGTTCCACGAGTGAGTCTGGCCTACGGCTTGTACAAAACACAATTCACTGGTCTTTGCTTTGCCTTCTGTAGAACAAAGCTGAACAGAAGTTTAAAAAAAAAGTATTTTAAAGTAGTTGGTGGTTTTATTGTAAGTATTTCTTTCTAGAAACCTTCTATCAAATTAATTAGCTTTTGATTCCTCACATTGTTTTATAGCCAGCCACAGTCCTGTGTGTCAGTTCTGATGGTAAGACCCTTTTAAAATAGGGAAGCTCTTTTGAATGTTACTTTTGCTCCAAAATTTGAGTAGATGCTTGGGAAGGAGCATTGTAATATTTAGAGATGCTCTTGTGCTAGATGCAAAAAATTAATCCTAGTAAGGGAGGCTAGTAGCTGTACTGAGTTTAATAGGTCACTTTCTAAGAGTGCATTTATTTGCATGACTAAGCCTTAATTGAATCCAGGGCTTACGGAGCAAAGACACATCTCATTAAAGAGATTTGTATCAGCAGTATGAAGTCAAGATTTAGCCAGAATTTACTGGTTTGCACATTCTGTCTCAGAATTCTCAGTATTTTTTTTTCTTTTTTTTCCTTTTTTTTTTTTTAAGTAAAGGCCGAACTAATTCTTGATGGGCTTATTTTTCTGAAGCATGGGGCAGATTAAGTTAGCACAGTGTGAAAGGATCTATTTGAGATAGCTATAGTCTATCTGCATTTTTTAAGAACTACAACTAAAACTTAGCAGTTCAGATCTTACACATTAAATCTTTTCATGCTGCTGATTTCAGCAGAAATGCAGATCATGGTGTAGTTATTCTCCATGGATGTCTGGTTCTGTAGTTAAGTGGGGCCGTGCACAGCACTTGGCCACTGTACAGCATAGGGCCTGGGAGCCACTCTCATCACACAGCTCTGACTGCCCAAAGAGCAAAAGGGAAAGAAGACCCAGCCCCTCATCAGGTGTCAGTATTGCTATCAAGCTTGCAGAAAAAAAAAACCTAAAACATATATCCTGTATTTTTTTCTGGGCATGTGAAGCCCAGCCTATCAGTTTCTGTCTGTTCCTCTAAACTGCAAGGATCTACTGGTGTAGAAATCACCTCCAGCAGAGATGCTGAGGGAAAGGGGTCATTCAGGTGGGGTTCCTTGCTGCTTAGTTTTCAAACTGGAAATATCTGCAGAATTCAGCACTCCATGTCATAGCCCAGGAAAGCTCTTGCAGCATAATTGAGCTGGCTTAATTGGGTGCAGTAGTAAATGACCTTTTAAAAGCCTTTTTTCTATTCCTAATTTCCATTTTTCATGGTCATTTACAACTATACTTATGATATCTTAATCTGCAGCTACTAATGAAGCTCCAAAGTAGTAGCTTTCAAGTTCCTTTGGCTAAATGATTTTTAAGCTAGATATTAATTTACATAAGCAATTCATATAGTAAATGGATGTTAAACAATGTCATGTGGTATTCCATGCAGTATGAGGAAGATAGTTTCATAAATGTGTCATTTGTTAAAGGATTTCTTCTAATCCTTTTTACCTAAATGCAGCAATAATACAGAAACAACTAACTCAAGTATACCTTTTAAGGCAGCTAAGCCTTTCCTATAAGCCATAATGTTAATTTGATTAATGTGTGCATTGGAATATAAAGGTTCTTAAAGGATAGTACTGGAAACCAGCAAGCAGGTATTCCTATACATTTAGCAATGTTTAAGACAGTACGGTTGCTTTAGGAAACAGTTCCTTGCGGCTTCTTTCTTTGGAAGCAGAGTATTATTATTATTATTATTATTATTATTATTATTATTATTATTATTATTATTATTATTATCATCATCAGGAATTTGGCCATATGCCAGCAGTATGAGGTTCTGTGGCTTGAATCAAATATCATGTTTCAAAATGGGTATGTGTAGCAGGAAGTAATCTTATGCGCTTCAACCACTATGTTTAATTTGTATTACAAATTGAAACATGCTTTAAACCTACAGACTTCTACTTAGGGGAGTTTCCTTTTTTTTAGGGAAAGATGTCAGCTGAAAGGTGGAAGACTAAAAAGTTCTTACAAAGCAAGAAAAACACCATCAGGCGAATATCTGACAGCTCTAACTGTGGAACTACTGAGAACTTCCGTTTACATGAAATACCTTCACATATCTGTTAAGTTACAATGAAAATGTAAAGTTTGCTTGTACAGTTTACAGGTCAAACATTTTTCTAATTTGTGCTTCCCCATGCTTGTATACCAAAGTTATTCACATCACACAAACCCCTTGCATACTTTTCCTGATCCTATAGGCAGATCAGAAAATGAGACCATTGTGTAAGAATGCTTCATGTGTTGTTTGTTTCCCTATGTTTTAAAGAGTGAACAAGGTCAGTATGGCGTAAATAAGCAAATAGCAAAATAGGCAATGTACTATCACTAATGTTTGGTTATCTTAGTCTAGCTTTAAATATGCAGAAAGCGGAGGGAGACAGCCATTTGAAAATCCTGTTGACGTTCATCTTAATTGTAAAGGAAAAATACACAGTGTACACGTGAAGTGGATTTTCAAAATTAGGTAAATAAGTAATGAAATTGGCCTTTGACACAAATACCTTTAGAAAAAGCTATCACTTAAAATTGTCTCATAAGAGACAAAGTATAACATAGACCAGGTGCCTTTCTCATTTGTAAAACTAGCCTGAAGCCAGACTGCTGTGTATATACATATATATATATATTTGCGAACACACATATACATATATATGTGGAATAGGAGCATGGATAAGATGTTTACTTTCTTACTGCATCATTTTTGCTTATATTAAAAGAAATTCATTTTTGAATTTCTTTTCAATTCATTTATATTAAAAGATATTCATTTTTGCTTATATTAAAAGAAAAAAAAAAGCAAGGTCAATGGCAATTTAAGCTTCCCTAACACTTTTTTCTTTCCACCAAGTCATATTAATGTACAGAGAGAAAAAAAATTACCAAAACATGACTGACGCAGTAAATGAGCTGCACATGAAATTTACTCAGGAGTAGGGAATGGCTTCTTATCCTTTATGAGGAATTTACTTCTCTGAAATTTAATTCATCATAAAGCAAATAAAAACTTTTAACCGGGACAAGGTGAGGAAGGGGAAAATCTTTTTCTTCTTTTTAATGAACTTACCTGTTGAGTATAAGGGATGATGAAGATGGTGGGAACAAGGAGCCACCGCATGTTCCTGCACATTCAGAAGTGAAACTGGGAGATAGGGAACAGGCTGAGCTGTGTCAGAGGAAGCACTGAACACAAAGCTCTCCTCTGTCTCCCTTGCCAACCCAACTTTCCCCAGCACATGCACAAACACATACACGCATTCACACTTGAAATTCTCCTCTTCATACTGAACCAGCTTCACACTGAAATTTCCCAACCAATCTTCTTTTCTCTGCCCACTGCTAGAATACAGATTTTCACACCCTGCTTGATGCCATCCAGCTGATTCAGCCAGACTTAATTGAGGTCAGCTAGGGTGACATCTGATTCTTAAAGACTTGCTGCTGGGAATGCAGTGTTATTTTTAACTTGTCTTTAAATCTATATTGCAGGAATTTCTGAAATCTGAAGGGCAGAGCCCCAAATACATGCATTTTTTGAGATGGAGAAGGCAGAGTTCTTCAAAATTTCTGATGTATTGTGCCTAGCAAATCATTGCATACAAATTCACAGTCAGTACGTGCTCTCTAAAGAGGGAAGGAGATGCTATGAAATGTTAAAATGCTGCTACTTATTCTGCACTGTTTCTTTCCATGGAATCCTAATGGGGAAGCCCAAATTATAATGTATTTTTCCCTGAAGTAGGCACCTTGTCTTATTGCTGTGTCACCACATTTAAGCACAAGACTGTTCAAATCTCCAAATTCCCTCCCCCTTAATACTATCAAGGTGATGTGTTTGATTTTTAAGCTAACAAGTGAAGGTCCCCAGGGTAAGATAAACGCTCCAGCCCTGTGGCAGTGGTGTTGGTGGTGCCCTGGTAAATGTTCCTCCTTTGCATGTTCCCTTGCTCAGGCACCTCCTGAAGCCTTAGAGTTACTAGAGGAGGCTGCCAGAGACCACGCTGGCACAGCAGCCATGCATGGACAGAGGCAGTAGTGGGAGTAGGGAATCAAATCCAGTCCAAGCAATTCTCTTTGGCTCCCAGACTTGGAGGACCACGTGCTCTCTGTGGCTACAATGCACCCTGAACTGCCCCTTCAAACTCTTCAGCATTTAGTTGTAAAACACTGAAACACTGCTTTTCTTTAGCACAATCACTTTGTCACATAACTCAAGATAAAGTCCAGGCAGTACCTGGGTGACAAGTGGATGCAGCAGATCAGTTCGTTCCCTTATGTTACTCTGGTGTGTGGCAGTGCAGACTGAAGCCATCCTTGTGTTTCCCCTTGAAAGCTTATGAACATAGCACACAGGTTTCTCTAAAGTCTCTTCTGTATACTATCAAAACATAGCTTCTTTCATAGAATCAGAAGGTAGTTGAGCCTAGAAGAGGGCCCAGGGGGTCTCTAGTCCAACCCCAGCTCAAGCAGGGCTCCTTCTGAGATCAGACTGAGTTAAATGAACTCATGGTTCTGTCTATTTGGATCTGGAAAACCTCCAAGGGTGGAGGCTGCTAAACCTCTCCTGGCAGCCTTTCAAAGGGATAATAATGAGCAATGCCAGCTGTCTGAGGAGATTCCAGGTTCGGTTTTCTCTTGCAGCCCCAAAGACGCCCCTTTCACTCTCCAGCCTGTAAGAAGTGAGGAAGGCCAGAGGACTAGCACATCCATTCTTCTTCTAGTACTGCAAGGGGAGCACACAGCATTCATTTGAAATGTGCTTTTTCTCTTTACGTTGCAAAGGTAAAGCACGTGACCAGTGCAGGACTGGGAATGCTCTGTGTGAGCTGGCAAAGACTGGTCCAATGTGAATAATGGTCCCCAGTCTTGGGAAACAGGAGAGAGATATTTCTGTAAGATTACTCATAGGTTTTATATGGTGCATTTTGCTGGAACCACCTGGAGAACATGGCATCTGAGCTTTAGAGAGTGAGAATTCGAAACTGTGGTTAGAATATAATTAAGCTGATTGATAGAAAATGTTGGGTTTGGAAGGAGTGGGAGGAATGCTCCTCCCCAAGGAAGACATTCTGGTGATATAACATATTAAAATGTCATTTTAGGTGGCTGGATGAATGCTCACGTGTGCAAATCAATCAGCATACCTCTTCAGCCTGAGAAGGGCCCGCTGCTGGGAGCGCCACTCCTGCTATGGTAGGACTCAGCTCACCAAAAAAACAACATGCCTTCGTTGCCTTTCCCTAACAAATGCATTTAAATGAGGCAGTCTGGACCTTGCAGTACCTGCAGTACTGATCCCTGCATGCATAAGTAGCCATAAGACCACAAAGACAGCAGCACTAACTCCTATGCATAAATAGTGCACCAGTGCTTTGACTACTGAGTATTGGAGTCTGTGTCTCTGCTAGGATTGGCTCTGATTTAAATAAATTGAGGCAATCTGCCCTTTTCCTCTCCTGCAGGCCTTTAGTGATCCCCCACAACCTAAAAACTAATGTTTTTAATGCCATGTCCAGACTCAGCAATAGTTTGTCTGTATGCATCCTCCTTTCCAAATCTTCCTTGCAGATTTGATTACATAAAGCACCATTCATTTCCTGAACTAAACCTGCTCTGCTATCTGGTGCCATTCTAATACCACCCTGAACGGAAATGTAATTTAGTCGTATATTCAGTGACCTCTACATACTGCACACATCTCTTTGGTGCAAAAAAATCATCTTCCTGTCTGTGAAATATGCCATGTAAATCCATTGTTTTAAGAGATGGAAAAATATGAGTTATAAACCCATAAACTGATATAACCATGCATTCTAACTGGATATAAGGTCTTACACAAAATGCCAGAGGTATTCATTATTGATACTTGTTGTGGGCCAGGATTTTCAATACTCCCTACTGGGCTTGGTGGAGTTACTGCAATAAAATCCATCAAATCCAGGGTTGGGTTTGATCATAACTGGGTATTAGCTCCAGACCCACACCAGAGCTGGGGGTTCACCCTTTGGCAGGAAGGTTTTTGCACATTATCCTATTTTGTTGTTCTTTGGGCACGGATGTTACAAAGAGACTCCTCTGTTTCAGTCAAACCTACAGTTTGTGTCTTTTCCTTCAAATAAATAAACAGATGGGTAAAAAGGAATAGGAATATTGTATGACAACATATTGCCCTTAGCTCGCCCTGTCTCACATGCTGTTTGCTCACTTGGGCTTTGGTAGGAAGCTGCCTTCTTCAAAACAACAGTGCTCCAAAAACACTGATGGATTTTGCTAGAAGTCTGCTTGCTATTGCTGGCAACTTGGGCACGCCGAGGCACAGACATCTCCCTGCTGGGAGTGGCAGGGTTTGTTGCCAGGCAGCATGGCATGCACCAGGTCCTGGGATTAGCCATGCTCAAAGGTATGGCAAAGTTCCCTGCTGGAAGCCTGAGGCCAGAAGCTGTGATGGTCCTTGCAGAGGAACCACCAGCCCACCACCAATGCACTGTTGTGAGGTTCTTCTCTACTCCACTGGTCAGCTGCTCAGCTTTTGTAAATTTGGGCCATTTTTGCTTCTCTTCAAATTGAGTTTCAGGCAAAAGTTGCACTCAAAAATGTTCCATACCTCTCCTCCTGGAGCATCACCAACAAAAGCGTATTCTCAACAAGCTGACTAAGGAACTTCTCCCAGGATGATGGGAGTATTTCCAATGGGGCAGAAATTAATCTTGTTCTGCATACTCACTTCAGCAATAGCATGTGCAACACCGAGGTCACTGTTGGAGGGGTAGAAGTGCTTTGTACAAGGGCAACTATATCATGTTCCCCACAGTGTGCCACTGTTTCTGTTTCAGATGTGCTCTGCTTCCAAAATAATTCATAAAGTTTCTCTGACCTATAACAGGCAACCTCATATAGATATTTACATGCAGGTTTAAGACTAGGTCCCATTTTCAAAACTGATTTATGTAGGTAGTTGTCTGTATCCTATTTTCTTCTAACAGGCCTTAAATACAGAAAAGATGCTATAAAGTGCTTGTATTCCAAAGCACACATCTCTGAAATGTGAAACTAGGAATTCTCAGAATTTTTTAAGTTGAATATTTGTCATCAAAGACAGCCTGAGTTTTCATGTTTCTGGTTAACAGATCATTTAAAAATATCTGTACACACTGGACAGGATCAGTCTGTGCTCTGCCTAGCTCTGTGGGGCAGGCTCTGTGCAATCAATCCAGAAAGGCACAGGCTGCAAAAAGCAGGCCAAAGTGAAGGAATAAAAATGAAGACAAATTGGGGGCCCACCGAGCAAGGCAAAGAAGCACAACTGCACTGAGCTAACCTATTACACGCTGGAATTGGCCGATTCTGCACACACTGCAGCGGCTCTGCTTTTTTCAGTTTGATGCTCAATTCACTGTGACAGAATAAACTCAGATCAGTCCAAACCCTATTTGCAAATCAGCTTTTCTCCTCATAGCCCAGCTCTGTGGGCACCCCAGCACTGGCAGCTCCAGCCTCCCCTACCTTTCTCCCCCACAGCCGGGCTGCTTTGCAGAGCAGGCAGACAGCTGCTCCTCGGGGAGAAGTCCCGTCAGGATAAATATTTGAGCAGGGCAGCTAATCCTGCATGTCAGGAGACATGTGAATGTCCACTGAGGCTTGTACAGTTCTCAAAGGGTTTCCATTGTTACTTATAGGAGGAAATAGTAAAGCAGCTTCCCAAACTCCTGAACTATTTACACATTTAGTTTGTGTGCCAGCTAAAAAACATTCCTGTTAGGAATGAAAATAAGGTCCTAGTCAATGTCCTACACAAACCTTCCTTGAGGGTAAGGCATGGGAAAGACACAAAAAAAGGGTTGTATTTTTTCCCAAGCCATCAGTTCGGCATTTTATTTTATTTTATTTTATTCTCAGTACATACTTTATTAACCTTAAAAAAAAAAATCCCACGTAAATACTAGTGCATTCACATTGCTATCTCCAGATTTATTTTGGCACCGAAAGACAAACTCATCTCTTTGGTCTACAGAAAAAGTATATGATGCTCCCTACAGACCAAGAGACGCACATAAATTGTAGGGCACTGGGCAGATCTGGTGCTCGTTTTTCATGCCATGTGTCTCAGGAAGTGAAACAGCTTAGAGAGGGGAAGGAAGGCTGTGCCTGCTCCTCTCCCTGCTGGTGGCATCATCTCCATGTCTTTCTCCTCATGAATGAAGAAGGTCACCACCACATCCCTCCTCCTGCATACAAGGAAGCTGCTCCAAGCTTCAGGGCTGAAAGGATTTATTCCTTCATTCGATGGGTACATTAAAAATAGCAGAAGCTGGGGAACTAGTGGTGGAAAGTCCAAAGAGCAAACACTGGGTGGGCACAGTAGATCTGCCCAGGGTCCAGGGTTCACAAAGGTGGCAACAGCCCATGTTCAGATTCTTGAATGGGAAGATTTTGGAAAGGGCACAAGACAGTCCTTGTCCCAGCCCTCAGGCTATGTCTTTCAGGGTCTATGAAGCAATTGATTATCTAAGACAAAAAAAACCCCGTATCTCTTTATGACAAGGGTATGGAGAATAGTGTGAAATTTCTTTATTTTTCCACTTAAGAATCTCACCTCAACATATTTTATGAAAGTGCAAAACCTATGGGAAACTCAGTTTAGCATTCACACTTGGTTTCTTTTCATTTTCATTTAGAGAAAAAGCATCAAAATCTACAAACATCCAATCAAAACCCTACATCAAGTCAAAATCTCCAGAGGGATTGCAAGCTTGTCCAGCTTGACTTGTGTTGGGTTGACCCCCTAAACAATTCAGTTGTACAGTTATCCTTCCTCTTGCACGCCTACTGCAGAATTCCCTGCAAATCATCAGGGGAAAAGCAAACACACACCTCTGTTGCACAACTATGTCCATTTATTTTATCCCAATGCTTTGGTCCAAATAACATGTTCACCATCACCACCAGGATGAAAGAGAAGAGACAGCAGGAAGGAATCAGCAGGTCACTTGCCCAAATCTCATTTGCCATGTGGGTGGAAAGGGAAGGACAGGAAAAGAAAAACAGGAAATGGTTAAGGCAGAAGTCTCCTGGTGAATGATTGCACCTGAATCAGGAATCTCCAATCCAGAAAAGCCCACAGGACAGTTCAAACAAGTGAATAATGTGTCTGGGATCCAAGGTTTTCAGTACTGTTTTGCCTAAAGGATTATTTCATTTGCATTTTCTATAAATGAGTCATGACCTATTGATAGCTACAAAACTCTCCATATTTATTCTGCAAAAGTTGCACCTCAGAGATGTCACCTTATGGTTTTTTGCAGGCACTGCACCTAATACCTCATCCTGCCTTTCCTGCTGACCAGTTACCAGAGGAAGGATACCCTGGAGTACCTGGGCAGACACCCAGGAGGCTTCTGAATAAACCAGGCATGGCTCTGCACTGCAAAGCTAACTAGGAAAAAGGAAGAAAACCTTCCCAATAAAGCAAGAAACATATTAGGGTTTTCTTTTATATATTCTCAATAATGCATCTATCCCTCCACCCCTTGCTTTTTAAAATCTCTTTCAGACCACCTTAAATTCACTGGAGAAATGCTCAGCCTTGCATTAGGTACAGCCCTGCCATCTGTCAGATTTGTTTTTTAAATTAAACGCTTGTTTAATATCAGGGGAAAAAAAATTGCAGCAGCGGCTTGGTTTTTTATTTCAGTCAAATACATGTTTGCTCTCCTAAATGAGTACAGAAACAAGCAGTAACTCTGACATTTCCTGGGGAATTCAGTTCATCCAGGATCTCATCCAGACATCCCAAGGCTGGACTCCTGCCTCAGAGCCTGTCTCGCCAAAACTGTAAACCAGCTTCAGTGATGGCAACATCCCACTTCTGTGGGCATCTTCATGCATGAAAAGGAAAAGGTTCATTTTAAGGGAAAAAGGTTGGGGTTTTTTCTCATAGGACTAACAGGTCATCTATGTTTATCTATGCTCCAGAGAGACTCTCTCAGGGAAACTACCAAGGTACCAAAAGACCCTTTAACCAAAGAAAGAGGGGATAAGAAGATAAAACAATAGGAACCTCAAGCCAGACAAATTCTTGTTTTTAACAGAATCAACTATGGCACAATATATGGAGGGATGTGGCAGTTCTCTGCCTTTGTTTTTAGGTGAGATTCCCCTGTCCAGTAGGGACAGGTACGTGTCAACTAGGAACCCTTTCTGTTTCTGGAGAACCACAGGTACTTTCATGGTGCAGTTCATTTCTTCAAATGGACACTTCGTCTTCAGACTGAAATGAATTGCATCTGTTTGAGTATCTCTGTACCTTTTTGTCTCTGGTGACCATGCTGGGATCTTGGGGTGACATCTGATGAGACAAGTGTGTGTTTTCTGTCTAGGCATCTCTCTGGCACAACTACTTGAATGAAACAAGTAATTGTTCCCAAAGCCTAGGTGACCAGGTACAGTGTAAAACTTGATGCTTAGACATGCTCAGATGACCCCACAGACCCTTCTGGCCGCCTCTCTGAGTTTCTGGGGCTGGCACCACAGCAGAGCCATTGGCATGGCATAGGCAGTTAGGGACCAGCCCATGATCCACATTACGTGAAAAGTGCTTTTGCTTCCCTACATCATATGAGGGGCAATAAGACGGGATGTCCCTTTGGCAGTGCCCAGGGTGAAGTCACAGGAAAAATCAGCCAGCAGTAAGCACTGGCTTGGCAGCTCTGCCCAGCACAGCACCTTCTACCTGCTTCTTCCTTTCATTATGAAGAGCGCTTCAACAAAAAAAAGAGACTCTGAGCATGGAGGATTCATTCATTGTCACTGTTCTGAAGCTGTTGAATAAGCTCTCATTACTCATTCACTCTGAACAGAAGAAATGAGCATTCTGGCTTCTGTTTCCATATACTTATGCTACATTCAACAGAAAAGAAGCCCCAAGTGGTTTTTGTTGAGAGACACAGGTAAGGTTAGATAAACTGGCAACTGGATTTTTTTTCTTATAAAACTATGAAAACTAGTTTTTAGAAACTGCTTATTTGAGATGCAGCTGCGGACAATGGCAGATGTTCCCTGAAATATGCTGTTTGGAAGTAGGATATTTAGAACAGTTGCTGTATTCGTGGTGGGGAGCTTGCACTGTTCCTCCAATAGTCTTGTCCAGTTTCACACAGTAACTCTTGCTGCTGTATCAAAACACACACAAATTTCCTCTCTGAAAGACAGCAGGCAGATAAAGGAAACAACTGCACATAATGCTGTGGAGTTTCTATACTGATACAGAAACAACAAGAAAAAGTTCGTATCTAATCTGCAGTTGTGAGGTTTTCCCACCCTCCAAAAGTTCTTCCCCACAATGGACTCAGACTTACTCAAAACCTTTCAGGGGACTTAATCCTGCCCCAACTGCAGCTGGATCCTGACAAAAATTATGGAGAACTGGGGCAAAAATGCTTCCCTGAGTCATATATCTGATTCAAGGCAAGGTCGCAGTGTGCTGGGAGACAGCCCGGGGTGCACACGCATGGATGAGCGACACTGCCTGACACCCAGCCTGTGTTATGACAGCAGCGAGAAGGTGACATTAACTGAACTGCAGGACACACGCTCCAGACCTTTGCCGTGGGCAAATGCACTCCCACAGACATAGCTCAGAGGATGTAATTGCAGTGCTACAGAAGGGTAAAGCTCAGCTGTCAATTAAAATCTCAGCAAAGTCTCACTTCGCATCCATGTTGCTCATACACATGCATGGGCAGCCTGCACTTCACCCAGATGGAGAGGAGGCTGGAGGGCAGGACAAAAAGACACACCAGTTCAGGCAGGGTGGTCACACCATCTAAATTAAGCAGCTCATGTATGGATTGTAACACCTCAGCTCCATGCACAGCCCACATAGTCTTCAGGCATCTTCAAAGCAATGAACCAAGCTCAGCTCTTCCTCAGTGTGCTGGACCTCCAGCTGCTCACACTCTCCCAGACAGTCAGGACTCAGCATGGGTCTGGCACACTTTGCAGTAGTTAGGGCGGAGACACTGATCCAGTTTTGGGGGGAAGTGAATTTACTAGTACAGATACGAGTAGTGCTGTGCCTGCAGCCCTCAGGGCCAGGTAATGATCTCTGCTCTGTTTTGCTATAGTGGAGAGTCAGCCTTTGGGTCCAAAATGTACCTGGTCATTTTTCCATGTACCTTCTGCTGACATGATCTAGAGTGCAGTTGCCTATTGTGCATTAAATCAGGAAATTTCTACCATTAAAAATACTTTATTCAATCAGTTTTATAGTCATCTGGCAGTTGCCAACTTTTGTCTTCAACTGCACACTGGGACTGTGTCTATGTGACTGTCAGCCCTTTGTAGATCTCTTGAAAATACCAAGTACACCTTTAAAATGTCTACCTGGGGTCCTGCAAACAGAGTTACTATGGCAGCATGAAAATCTGGCCCAGCAGAGTATCTTTGCTTGCCTTTCCAAAGGGGACAAACAATTCAGAACATCCAATGGATCGTTCTTTAAAACAAACAGCTTAAAGAGAACCTGATTTGTTCCTCTCTCTTAAAACATCAACCTGAGACCTAAAATCAGTAATCACATGAGAAGAGGGGGAGGCCAGTGGCATGAGAGGCTTGATTGGATCAGAAACCTGTGTAAGCCTGTTGTGAAATCAGAGCAAGTCCCCAGCAATGAGAAGACAGATGTGTTGCTGTTGGTGGCTAGAGCAGCCCTCAGCACAGCAGTGCCTCAGTTCTCCCTTTGCCTTCTGCAGATGTCTGTCTGTTCTGTAGCAATTACTGCTGTTGCAAATACCTTCCTTCCTTCCTTCCTTCCTTCCTTCCTTCCTTCCTTCCTTCCTTCCTTCCTTCCTTCCTTCCTTNCAATCTTCCTTCCTTCCTTCCTTCCTTCCTTCCTTCCTTCCTTCCTTCCTTCCTTCCTTCCTTCCCTCCTGCCTTCCCTTCTGACAGTAAACAGCTTTTCCAGTTCTCCTGAATATCAGTACTGCTATAAAATGTTTAGAAAAAGTGCACACTATACAGAAAATAATACACCAGTTGTTAGTATTTTCATCATGCCATAGGAGTGCCTAATATTTCACTGATGTTACAAGTTGAGAGTACCTTCCCTCCAGGACCCCAGGCCTTGGTTCTTCAAAGACCTCAGGATGTGCTTTCATCTGACCAGTGCAGTTGCACAGAGGGACTATTTAATGGGCATAAATGTTTGTGCCTAAGTATTTTTAGGGCTGGAGCCTGACCTGATGAGCACAGAAAACTGGAGAAAACTACAAGGAGTAGCAGATCAGTTCAGTCTTGATTGGACGAAATCAAAGCTGAGGCATTCAGCAGCACAAAAAGCCATTTAGGACAGGTAACTTCTGATGCTTTGAGAGAGAAATCCAGGAGTTCTTAAATGCTCAGACTAATTAAATCCCATCAAGGCCTGAGGTATACAAACATCTTCAGCTCCATCAGGTTGCTCACATTGTATGTCCAGCTGTACAATGATGAACACAGGGAACAAAGGGAATTCCTCTTGATTTATGCCCTGTCCCTTGACCAATAATTTTAAATCTCTGAGATCCCTACATATTTATATTCAACCTCATCCAACAGAGAGCTTTATTTTGAGCCAGATAGCTCCAGAACTGAGTGCAGAAACTTCCTGTTGACCTACAGTATTTCTGTCTGCAGACTGTCCAGTCTGGATTTGAGGAGCCCCTTCTCCTGTGTAAACAAGTCCAATGCATATCCTCAGCCTGCCTGCGTCTGAAGTTCAACTGCTTGACTATCTTTCTCCTTTTAAATAATGACACTTTAAGCCTTCTCTGAATGTATCCCAGACATTTGTTTGTCCACTATGAGGAGCTCCCATATTCATCTTCTCTTGCGCAGGCTACAGGACTTGTTGTATCTTCTGTATTTGCCTTCCCCTTTTCTCTATCAGCCTTTTTATCTTCTTTTTGTACTTTGGCTCACACCCAGTCTCTGATGGAGCTCCTGCTAGTGCGAGTTCCAGGGAACAACACCGTGCAGAGTGAGGGGCTCTCTTTGGTCCAGGCTCCCTCAGCCACAATTCTCACAAGTGACTCCTTGTTCCCAGCATGGATCGTGCACATCGGCAGCACAACAAAATAAGGCAACAACTAAGCGGCAGCTTATCTCTGGGTGCTGTGTTTTTTCCTCTAAGAAGTGATCTCTTTCCTTATAAAGGGTGGGAGGGAAGGAAGGAAGGAGGAATAGCAACATATCTGGGTCGTATCGTCTTTGTTTGGGATTTTATTACCCCTCCTTTTATTACTTATGATATGTCAGTAATTTAGAAGCCCTCTAGTGGAATGCTGGTTTGCAGTCAGGATCAGAGCAGCACCTATTGGAAAAACCATAACAGAACAATAGCTTATACAGGTTGAATGTCACCCATTGGTTAATGTGTTCTCCCCTCCCCGGGTTCGTCCCTCCATAAAACCCATGTACACCCCACCCACTTTGCCACTCTGAGGCACCCTCCTCCGATTACCTGGACCCTCCTGCCACCTGGACCTTCCCTCGTTCCCTCCAATAAACCTCTTCCTGGTTCAACCCGACGCCTCAGAGTGGACTCTCTCTCTCGCCTCCCTTCGCTCGCTTGGCTCGCTGACGCTCAGAAGAAGAAATTTACTGCAGCCCCACCGCCCTGTAGAGGACGTGTGTGGGCTGCACCGATACCCCTGCTTCTGCTGACACCAGCTGAGTGCGCGGGCTGGGGATCGGCCACACAGACGCCGCTGCCTCCTGGGGCGACTGAGCTGGCCNTTTGTAAAGTGAGTTTTGGTTGAGTTTCCGGATGTCACCCCTAAAGAATTTGGCGACAAAAAATTCTGGGCTCGTGTTGGCGTCTATATGAGTGATCTGAGTGTCAGGGGTGACCGTAGGGTGGGGAAGTTTTTCCCCCTCTTTTTGAAAATTAATTCGGCTATCCAAATCAGTCCGGAAATTCAAGAAAACCCACAATCAGATTCCTCGGTTCGGTTGCGAGAAGCCTCCTCTCCTCTCCCCGAATCCCAACCTCCTCACTCGTCTTCTTCCCTTGTAGTCCCAGACTCTACCTTTCCTCCAACCCACCCTGACAATTCCCTAGAGAGGCTTCCTGATGTTGCTCCCTTTTCCCATTCTCCTAAATCCCCCGGACCTAAACCCTCTTCCCTAAGACGGGGAGAGCCGGGAGGCGCCGCCCTCCACCCGTCCTCCTCTCGGTCCTCCCTGTACCCCAACCTCGACGGGACTGATCACCCCGTCGAGGATCCTTCCCGAACCTCTCAATCCTCTCCCTCAACCCCGGTTCACAAACCTAAGAATGTTCGGTTTTCCGATGGTTGTTCTCCGAAGGTTCCCCGATCCCCTAAATCCCTTAAATCCCTCAAATCACAAGATGGTGTCCTTCCCGCCGAGGAAGGAGACGCACAAAATGGCGGGCGCCACGTGGCGTGGCCCCACATGGCGGCGTCTCTTCCTCAGGTCCCTCCTCCTATCATTTCCGCCCCAGATACCAACCCCTTCCTTTTCCCTGGCCCTGCCTACCCTCCCAACCCCTTCTTGCCCAACCCCTTTTTATACCCTAGCCCCTCCTACCCTTATTCCACTCCCCCCATCAGTGTGGCTCCTCCCCTGACCCCGCCTCCTCCTCATCCTCCCTTGACTCCACCTCCTCCTCATCCTCCCTCCCGCACTCCGCCTTCTGCTGCCGCCCCCTCTCTTCCCACCGGAAGCTCCTCCCGTCGAGCCCGTGGGAAAGACCCGCCTCCCACGTTTCCCATGCCTCCACTTCCGGTCGCCATCTTGGTCGGGGCGGGGGAGCGTGGGAAAACGAGGATGTTGAATCAGATAGTGAGTCTGATAGAGGGTCTTCCTCAGCAGAGGAGACGGCAGCAGCCCCGGTCTCCTATAATGGCCGGGGAAAGAAGCCAAAATGGGTCCCGTTTGCCTACGCCAACATCAAGGAGTTACGGAAGACCCAGAAAGAGTGTGGGAGGGACGATTCCTACTTCCTGGGATTTCTAAAAACTACCCTTAATAATAACGTACTGGTTCCAGGAGACCTCAGAGAAATTTTCTCTGCCCTCCTGGAACCAGCTGAATATGATCTATGGCTTGGTGAATGGGAGGATCTGTTAAAGATTAAACTGCCAAGCCTGCTTTCCCAGGAAGAATTGGCCAAAGACTCGGAGGGGAATCCCATAACATTGGAACATCTGTTGGGGGAAGGGAGGTGGTCAAAATCATTGGATCAGGCCGCAGTAACACCCCAGGCAGTTCTGAATGTAATTAAGGAAGAAGCATTGAAAGCATTCTTAACGATGCCCTCTCTGGAGCCTGTTGTTGACTATAGAAGTATTAAGCAGAAGGTGGACGAACCTTTTGTTAAGTTTGTTGACAGGGTTCGTGCCGCCGTTGAGAGGGCCATTCCCAACAAGAACTCCAGAGAGGATGTTATCCTTGATACTATCAAGAGGAACTGCAATGATGAGTGCCGTTTAATCATTTTGGGAATTCCCGCAAAGCCGCCACCAACCCTGCGTGCCATCATTCAAGAGTGCTCTTGGAAGGCAGTAGGGTTGGGAAAAAGACACCCAGCTAAGCCATCGGCGGCCATCGCAGAGGCTCCAGACAACGAACCATCTCCACCTCCAGCAGCTCCTGCTCCACCTCCAACAATCCCTCCACGGGCTGGGAGACCGCCGATGTGTTATCATTGTCGCCGAATTGGACATTTTGTCTCTCAGTGCCCATTCTTGGGACAGACACCACCAACCACCACCACAGAGAGAGGGGGTTTGGTCAACAATAGGCGGAGAGGAGGCTCTTTACCCAATAGAGGGGGAGGTCCCCAGTCCAACAGGGGGACAAAAAACTAAGTTACGAGCGCAAGCCCTCCCCGGGCTTTGACACAAATGGGGCGGGAGGCGGGGAAGAGAGGGCTCTCGGGTTGACAACATCAACTGATCACCCCTTTGGTCATTTTTCTTTTTCAGGACGAACACCATTTAGGTGTAAGTTGACCCGGGGGGTCAACTTCACCAGCACGGATTGGACACACATTTACCTGGACTTTGACTTCGACACCTTAGAGCACCCTGAACAACGGTGGAGTGATTGCAGGTACCTCGTGGTGGGTGATTGTGAATACACACCCTCTGAGATCGTGGTCGCGCCGGGAGTTCTTTCACCAGTCCCGGAGCAGCTCGTTCTCCTAGCACGCTGCGTCCAGCCTCCACTCTTCCTCCCAAAGGGACAAGTCATTGCACAGGCCATTCCGCTGCCGCACTCCTTGTGGAATGATTCTGACCCTTCATGTTGTTACGCCGAGGTGTTGGGAGGAGAGAGACCTCTCACTTGGTGTGACTTAGAGAGTGAGGGCGAGTCTATTTGACTCGAAGGGGTGCTAGACACCGGAGCAGATGTGACGGTCATTCCATCACATAAATGGCCGTCACGATGGGAGCTCCAAAGCGTGGGACGTTCGCTTCGAGGTGTAGGGGGAAAGCAATTGGCATGTCAGCGTAAGAGCATGGTGAAAATTACGGGGCCGGATGGGCAATTGGCAACAGTACGCCCATTTGTTTTAGATTCAAAATTTACTCTTTGGGGAAGAGACGCCATGTCCCAGTGGGGGGCAAAATTGACTATTCCAGACCCCCCACAGGATTTTTAGGGGCGGCCACTGTGGAGGAGCGCCCCACCCAGAAATTAAATTGGCTTACAGATGTTCCAGTCTGGGTGGATCAGTGGCCGCTGAACAAACAGAAATTAAGTGCGCTCATTCAGCTCGTGGAGGAGCAGTTGCTGAAAGGCAACATTGTAGAGACCAATAGCCCTTGGAATTCCCCGGTATTTGTAATAAAGAAGCCGGGGAAGGACAAGTGGCAGCTCCTCCACGACCTGAGGAAAATTAATGAAGTAATTGAGGACATGGGGTCTCTTCAGCCCGGGATGCCGTCCCCAACCATGCTCCCCCAAAATTGGAATTTGGCCGTCATTGACATCAAAGACTGTTTCTTCCAAATTCCTCTACACCCCGATGATGCCCCACGGTTTGCGTTCTCGGTACCTACCATCAACCGAGGGGCTCCCATGAAGAGGTACCACTGGCGGGTTCTTCCTCAGGGGATGAAGAACTCTCCGACCATCTGCCAGTGGTACGTGGCGAAGATTCTCTCTCCGGTGCGCGCTAGGGCCGAGGGAGCCGTTATCCTTCACTATATGGATGACGTGCTGGTGTGCGCACTCTCTGACGATGTACTTGCAAGGGTTCTTGATGACGTGATTGTGGCCTTGACAGAGAATGGATTTGAGTTGCAGCCCGACAAGATGCAAAGGATGGCTCCTTGGCGGTATTTAGGCCTGGAAATAACTAATCGCACAATTCGGCCCCAGCGATTGGTTATCAACGAACATCCAAAGACTCTGAGGGACCTCCACCAACTATGTGGCTCGTTGAACTGGGTCAGGCCTTGGTTAGGTTTGACCATGGAGGATCTATCTCCTCTTTTTGAGTTGTTAAAAGGGGGAGAGGAGATGGATTCTCCGAAGGCTCTGACCCAGGAGGCGAGCGCTGCCCTGGAAAGGGTCCAGGAGGCATTGAACCAGAGACAAGCCCACCGATGTCGACCAGATTTGCCTTTTCAATTCATGATATTAGGTAAGCTGCCACATCTCCACGGGCTCATTTTCCAGTGGGACCAGGGCGAAAGGGACCCCCTCTTAATCATAGAGTGGGTGTTCCTTAGCCACACGCGGTCCAAAAGTATCACCAAGCCACAGGAGTTGATGGCTCAGCTTGTTTCAAAGGCAAGGGCCAGAATTCGGCTTTTGGCCGGCTGCGATTTTACATGCATATATGTGCCAATTCAAACTTCCACCGGTAAGTTGTCAATGGAGACCTTAGAACAACTTTTACGAGATAATGAGAGTTTGCAGTTTTCCCTGGACAGCTACTCCGGAAAACTTTCAATCCATAATCCGGCTCATAAATTGTTCAATACTCACTTCAATCTGATCCCAAAAGAAATGCAAAGTAGAAAACCCTTGAAAGCTTTGACTGTTTTTACTGACGCATCTGGAGGATCTCACAAGTCAGTTGTGACTTGGAAGAATCCTCAAACTCAGCAGTGGGAGGCAGATGTTAAAATTGTGGAGGCTCTCCACAAGTTGCTGAGTTAGATGCAGTCGTCAGAGCTTTTGAAAGGTTCTCAGGACCTATTAATATAGTCACCGATTCGGCGTATGTAGCCGGAGTAGCTTCCAGGGCCGAGCATGCTGTGCTCGGAGAGGTCTCCAATGGAACAATTTACCAGCTGCTCTTGAAATTGATTCAACTAGTCTCCCACCAAGAGCAGCCTTATTACATTATGCATGTACGATCCCACACCAATTTGCCGGGATTCCTTGCAGAGGGAAATAAAAGAGCGGACGCCCTTGCCGCCGCGATCCATCTAGAAGGCCCTTGTAACAACTTCCATCGGGCCAAGCTGAGCCACCAACAGTTCCATCAAAATGCACCTGGCCTGGTTCGCCAATTCCAGCTGCGGCGGGACCAGGCTAAGGCCATTGTGGCAACATGCCCCAGCTGTCAGGGGTCCACATTACCATCTATGGGGGAGGGTGTAAACCCTCGGGGACTCCACAGCTGCGAGATGTGGCAAACAGATGTTACACACGTTGCAGAATTTGGTAGGCAAAAATTTGTTCATGTCTCCGTGGATACCTTTTCGGGAGCGGTGTTTGCCTCAGCCCATAATGGGGAGAAGGCCAGGGATGCGGCCAGACATCTTTTGCTGGCCTTCTCCACCCTGGGGGTCCCCAAACAAATTAAAACAGACAATGGCCCGGCCTATGCCTCCAAGGAGTTTGCTGGCTTTCTTCAGGAGTGGGGAGTCCAGCACAAATTTGGCATCCCATACTCCCCCTCTGGCCAGGCCATAATTGAACGTACTCATCAGACCCTGAAGAAGGTCTTGGCCCGACAACATGGCGATCAGCGAGTCAAGACCCCGCAAGAAAGATTGGCTAAGGCACTGTTATCAACTTTCTTAATTGTTCTTTTGAGCAACTAAATCCCCCTGCCTTACGCCACTTCCAACAAAACTCCTCTTTAGTTTTTAAAGAACGTCCTTCCGTGCTGGTGAAAGACCCCGCCACTTTGGAGATCAAGGGGCCGTACCCGCTGGTGACCTGGGGAAGAGGATACGCTTGCGTGTCCTCCCCCTCGGGTCCCCAGTGGGTACCTAAGAAGTGGGTCAGGCCGTACATCCCGAGAGCCTCCCGAGTAGCACCTAATAAAGACAGTAGTCCCCGCATTCCCGATGACCCCACCGATCCCGCTGTAGCGTCGAATCAGAAGCGGCGAAAGACCTCAGGAGACCACCCTGACAGAAACCTTATGTCTCTCCTTGAACTCCCTTTTCCCTCCGAAAAGAATTAATTTGTTCTGTTTTCCCTCCTCCCCAGATGATGATTTCAAGTCCGGTTTTGTTCATCCTTCTCATCCACCTCACGGGCCCTCCCCTGGGCCAGACGGAGGCGTGGATCATCCCGCAGCCAAAGCAGAACATCTGGGTCACTCTAGCCCGTGCGCTCAAACAGGACCATCTCTGTTTATCGATGGCTGCTGCAGGGGACCCAATTTCCACTTGTCTGGTGGGGATCCCATTGAATGAGAACAAGTTTCCACCTCGACTCCTCCGGATGAGGGACGACGCCAATCGGCGCCCAATTGGCTCAAAGGTAGAAATTTCTAGGAATTGGCTAGGCATAAAATCCGTAAAAATCCCTATTGTAAACCCTCTTGCCTTTTTCCACCTGTGGCAGGAAGAGCTCGCAACAACAAGAGACGAGCCTCAAGAAATCGATATAATTGGCACTTCCCCAGCACAATTTTGTGCTCAATTCGATTACCAACCCACTGGCCCAAAAGAAAATTATATTCAAGTTAAGCAATTTGACCCCAAATTTCAGGCAAAGCAATGGTGTAAGTATGTTATAAGAATTGATGATTTCGCATCCTACAAATTGGCTCCTCTTGCTTTGCCTAAAGGCCTCTTTCTCATCTGTGGGGATCGAGCGTGGGGAGGGATCCCTTCTCATCTAGTAGGAGGCCCATGCACCTTAGGCGAGTTGACGCTGCTTACTCCCAACAAAACCCAAATTTTAGATTGGCATAACAAAACTTCTCAAAAAATCCAAAAGCGAAGCGTGAAAGAATTTGACGCGACTTGTGATTCGGAAATATTCCATTGGTCTCATCCAAAACGGGCTGCTGTCCCGGCATTTTTGCCCTGGGTGGCAGCAGCAAAAGCTCTGGGTGAATTGGGCCACCTAGAGTGTTGGGTTGCAAAGCAAGCGAACCTTACATCAACTGTGCTGAGCGACCTCCTATCAGATGAGGAAGCCACCAGACGGGCCACCTTGCAAAATAGGGCAGCCATCAATTTTCTTCTTCTGGCGCACGGGCATGGCTGCGACGAGTTTGAAGGACTCTGCTGTTTTAACATCTCATCGCGGAGCCAGAGCATCCACGCCTCCATCGCCGGCATCAAGAAGATGGTAACAGACTTGAAGGAAGAAACTGGCGACAGGTTCAGGGACATTTTTAAAGACCTTGGGCTTAGCGGGTGGATGAGTTCTGTTGTTAAAGATATTGTTTGGTTTGTTTTGTCGCTCCTTGGAATTGTTATTATAATTTCGGTTCTTAAAAAGATTTTACTACGTTCCCTTTCCCGTTCCCCCTCTTCTGCACCCCAAACTACAACCGCCCCTTGGTGGGGAGAGACTTCTGTTTGAGACCCCCTCCCCATTTTTCGAAAA
>VXAX01004891.1:125795-138340 GCA_013399835.1 Leptocoma aspasia | reverse complement strand
CTGGGAGCTTTAGAGACACCTTCAGATGGTCAGTGAAGGGCAGGAGTCACCTGTGGGTGGCTGGATGTGACAAACCCCAGACTTCTGATAAGGTGTGAGCACTCAGCAATCCCATGACAAACATTGCAGCTTGACTGTTCACAGCCAACCAGCAAAAATCAACATGTGGGGAGGCAAAATTTCACCTAAATATGATTAACTGAATCTCAGTTCTGGTGATGGAGCTGCTGTTTGATTTCCAGCAGTGTAAACACGATGAGAAGGGGGCTCAGGGAGTGTTACCAGTGTTCCACCCTTACCTAATTTTCCTCCACACCCAGCAGGAAATTCAGCTCATTTCCCTTTTTTTTTTTTTTTTACTCTTCAGACCTACAGCTACTGAACGAAATGGACATTAATAAATGCACACAGGAAAAGCACACGAGGAGCACAGACAAGGTTCAGTTAGCAAGCACACCAAGGATGAGACCTTTCCCTTGCTAATAAACCCCTCTCACTGATTGTTACTCCCAATTTTTGTTTCTACAGCACACAGCCTTTTCAAGTGAAATGACTTTTACAAATAAGAAAGTTTTGTGCATGTTACAAAACGATATTCAACAAGTTCACTGCCTTTCCAACTCTAGACAGCATTTATATATCTACAAACAGACTGGAATAACTGTTGGTGGGACTAAAATAGGGTAGGATTAAGGGGTATGCTATAAAAACAGGAAACTTGGCTGAACAAATGTTAAACATAATCAAGTATTAGAAAATAATACAACCAATTTTGTAAATTTTCTGCTTTTTCAATATATTGTAGAAAAATGGACAAATCATCGTTGCTCCTTTGTTTCAGGAAATGGACATCATTTTTTTGAGCCAGAGGTGACACCCTTTATTCAGGTAGGAAAACTCAGATTCTGCTGTGGCTCCTCTCTCGTGTCACCCCGTGAACGTGGCACAGTCTGTGTTAAATGGGGAGAAACATGAACATGGCAGCTTCATCTTCACCAGCCAGGGATGGGCTCCCTGTGGAGCCTGGGACACTTGGGAAAGGCTGGGAGGCTTTAATGTGGGAACAGAAATGAGGGGAGATTGGGAACGGAGGCTTGGATGCACCTGGGGTCAGAGCTTCAGCCAGACCCTGACCTCTCTGCACATCAAAATTTTGCAGTGGATCCAAGAAGAAAGATCTTATCCTTGGGCACAGGGTGGTAGGAAGAGTCTTCCCCTTGTTCATGTAGCTCCAGGCAGAAGAATTTTCTCTTTGTTCCTCATTTTGGCTGCCCTTGGAATGATTCACCAAATGCTCTGTGAGCCTTGGTTTAAAGCAGGGAAGGGCAGATTTTATTGGCATTTGACAGAAATGACACCAAAGTCAAGGGGGGTTCTTTCCAGAGGTGGGTTTGGCTGGGTGGAGAGAGGAAAAAAGCAAGTAGAAAAGAGTATTTGTGGGGGAGGGTAACATAATTTCTTTTATTCAAGATAGAGGTTTTGTAGCTCAAAGCACAGGGTGCAGAATATCTTTGGGTGCATTCATTGAACATACACGTTGGAATTCCAGAGGTGCCATACAGCAGTCAAATCGTTCCTTTTGGAAGAATTTGCTTGAAAATAATAGATATTTTTTTTAATAAAAAAGACGTGGTTGTTGATGGCAAAGCAGCAGCGTGGGGTCGATACAAGGCTTGGGCAGGGAGAGAGGACCAGAAGTGCCCACGTTAATGGTTGGGATCAGGCACTTCCCTGCTGGGATGCCTGAAGCTGCCAAAGCCACTCCTGCTGTCCTTGACCAGCTCCCACTGATCCTGGAGTGCCACTTTGGTGCCACTTTGGTGCCACAGAGGCTCCTGCAGGGACCAGGGGGAGATTTCACTTGGTCAGGACTGCAGGAGTTAAGCTGGAAGAGAAAAACTGATCTGAAGGCAGCTCATATCTTATCAAGAAATCTACAATGTTAGGGAAGCTCACAACACAAACTCATTTTTCCTCTGTTGCTGTTGTTATTACTCCTTTTGATTAAAAAAAAAAAAAAAGGGAAGAAAGAAAAACCTGTTTGATATTTGGTACAATACAGGAAGTCGGAGAAAAGCTATTGTACAGCAAATTTTAACCACCAACACACATTTAATATCTAGTGTAGCATTATGGGAAACTAAATGTATGTCTGGACTTATTTTTAATGTTTCCAAAAATCTTTACTATTGAAACATATACGTGGTGTGGAAGATATGCTCATAATCTCACTGGAGTAAGGATGCCATCGAGTATGACCCATAATTACTGTAAAAATGCTAACTAAAGAATGCAGCTGCAAAGTTCTATTGCATAAGGAAGCTTTCTTGTTTAAACTTTAAATAAGCAAGTTTATTAAAATATTCTAAGACACTTACCTTACCCTAGTTACTGGCAAGCTCTAATAAAAGCCACAGTCTGTCACTAGTATACTTTTTGTGTTAATTTTATAAAAATTTGGTGTGAGCTTTGATGGATCATTTACAGTTTATTAACAAGATGATCATCTTCATACAGTTAGAAGGATTTTTTTTTTTGACCTTACATGCTCACAGAATAAAAAAGGATCCATATTCATAGAGAACAAACACCCTTTTTTCCCATGTCTGCAAACAGGTGTGGTAAGTTTACACACACAAAGAAATGCTCTTGTTACTCTTAACTGGAAACTGTGTGTACGTGTGTATGTATGTATATATATATCCAAAACTACGGATTTGTGTGTTTGTGGGGGTATTTATAGATCAGGGCACCTGTGCTGCTCCTGGCACAGAGGCTGAGAGAGAGATCAGTGCTCTGGCAAACGCTGAGCATTGCTGTTGGACTCAGCTGCTCACCTGCAGAGCTGATAAAAACATTTTGTCACCTGCCCCAGCGGATGTTTCAGCCCTTTGGCCCCTCAAATCAGGCATGGGTCACACTTGGCTGCTCCTCCTGCATCCTCAGCTCCCTCTGGGGCAGCTCAGATCAGGAACAAGCCCTGGGGACTTGCATTTCTTGTTTGCTGAACCTGAGGTACGAGAAGGGCCATGGCAGAGCCCGGGTGGGGTGGTGGCCACGGGCTGGCTGCTCCTGGCCACGCTCTGAACAGCAAGCACAGCAGGTTTAGCCATGGTGGAACAGCTACAATTCATCTGTGGCTGTGTTAATCTGCTCCCTCCCTTGTCACGCTCCAGATGAACATTTTACAAAAGCTAAACCTGTGGTATAACTCTTCTCTCTATATAAATATATATATATACATACACTCATACATATACAAATACTAACCCACAGACAAAATATTTTCTGAACAGTTGAATAGCAACAAGTCAACAGATAGAAAAAAATGGAGTCAATCTGGTTTTGTTGTTTTTTTTTTTTTTTCTGCTCCCCCAAGGTCGGGTTTGGATGTCATGGTCTTTTAACATTCAGAGAAAATTTGGAGTAAACCTTGTGTCCTGCAGGAGGAATCCAGGGCCAAAGGGCAGAGGGGTGGAGGCTGTCAAACACCAAGGTACAGATTGAGTGAGATTGCAAACTAAACTGGAGCAACTGAGGCCGAGGAGTGAAGAACAGCAATTGTAAACTGCAATCTTCACATCTGATGGTTTTTTCCTTCTTCTCGTTGCCGTGGCAACTCGGTAGGACAGCTTCAAACGGCAGGAATTCTTACAGACCTAAAGGAGGAGATGGGGGTGAGTACTGCTATGCAAATCACAGGATCTTTTACTGTTTGGGTTTTTTTTTTTCCCCCCAATCAAATCCCTGGTTGAGTGCATGAGCACTGCCAGTAGTTAAATATCAATTATCTGGGTCCAGAAACAATTATTTGTGAATGCAGAAATCTCCAAAAGGAGACCCCAAAAGGTCCCCATGTGGGGCAGCCAGGGACCTTTGTGGTGCAATTCTGGAAGATGTGGTGAGAGGATAAATCCTGAGCCAGGACCTGATTCCCCCTTGGACACCTCCATCAGTTCCATTTGTGCAGGAGCACAAGGAAATGCCAGCCCCTCCCTCCCTGCACACCCTGACAAGCAAAGAGCAAACAAAAAAAAAAGCAAATATCTTTTGAAAAACAACATTCTATTAGAGCCTTATAGTCTGTGAATATACCAGGAAATAAAAGGCCTGGTGTATCATATTAATATTGCTACAGAAATATAGGACTTGTATGTGGGGTTTCTGTTAAATAAAGTGAATGTGACACTTGAATTCTGTTTTGGATGGACACTCTGATAATACCAAGGCAGTAAAGAAATTCAGAAAGGAGAGTTTAGGAGTAAATCTAACATTAGCTGTAGCTCACACTCAGCCTATAAAACCAGGGGAAAGACACATCAGAACTCACTCAGCAAATGTTTGTCTAATATTTATTGTATCTGTGCACTTAAAAGATTGTAATATTGCAATATTGATAGTTTTGTCATCGCCACAGAAATGTAATGTAGATGCTGGTTTGTGCCCTTTACATTTTTAATGATCTGTTTGCCTTTTAGAGCAAATCAAATTTAATATAATTATGGATAAGGCTGTTTTGTTTTATCTGTTTCTTTCTTGTTACTTGAATTGTCACTTGAATTGATGTCACTATTGAACTCTGCAGCAATTCAGGCACCTGGATGCCAACACCTGCCTGGCCCTGTCCCTGCAGCCCTTCAGTTCAGGTAAACAAAGGTAAATAAAGCAGATTAAGTGTGAGAAATCCACAGAGGTGCTGCTGGGTGGGGCTCACTGAAGTGAGAAGTTAAACTGAGATTTCCAAATAGGACAAAATCTGGAATTGCTTGGCACGTGGATTTTTAGCCTGCTGCTTAAAGAAAAGGTCTGGCCACAACATCAGGACTCACATATAGGAGATTTATGGTCATGACTGCCAAAGTCTGGATATATTTGGGATTCCAGCTAGAACTAAATTCTCGTAAACAACCTGATCTCCTGGGTAGCGAAAAGAAAGAATTTGAGACTCTGATCTCACAGACAACCTGAAAAATAGCATTTCCAGATCCCAATGAAGCTTAGTGTCATTAAAGGGCATTTGTTTAATCCTGGCTCAAAGGAACTGACACTGGCTCTGGGATTGATGAAGCTGCTCTGAATCCTTAGGAGATCCTTGGGGGTCTTCCTGCTAAGGACAGGCACTTGGACATGATGAATGGACAGTAGCTGTGGGGCTGGGTTTCTGTGCAATCCACAGGCTGAAACGTCACCAGAGAAATCTGCCAGCACAAAATTTATAAATATCCCACCAATTCGAGCAGCCACTGAGCTGCTTCACCAAGAGCCTGCAAATAAAGGGCAGGATTTGGTGATTTATGTGCACACCTGAAGAAAAACTTGTATATTTTACATTATATTGACAGACATAATGGATGTCACCACTTTTCACACACATTGTCTTTCCTGAGTAAACGATGTACAAAAACCAGTTCAGCTTTAATGATGAATCTTTCTCCTTTGCTATTTTTGTATCTGTTGAAGTTGTCTCTCACAATGAACCCTTGATCCTCCCTGTTACCCCAAGCACCACCCCAATTCCTTACTCCTTTCACCTCAAGGCTCTACAATCCCTGCCTAGATTTTCTTTCACTGAAATTGCTTCTCAGCTTTTTCCTTTCTTGTCTTTCATCCATTTGATCACATGCCTGAAAATCTGATGTTCCCTTGGCTCTTGGGACTATCTCCTCCTATAATTTTACCATGATTTCTCTAATCACTTTTCCAGCCTGTCCTTTGCTCTCATTCGTCTGGTTCATTTTTTTTAGGAAACCTCTTTTTCCCCCCACTTTGGTTTCTTCCCTTTCTCAGTGCCACCATCCTTTCCTGCTCAGCAATCACATCGGTGCTGACAGTTCAGAGCTCTTACTCTCTTCTCCCACTTTTCCATTTAGTCTAAAATGTCAGCCTCTGGCTTTGATAACTTTGGGATGTTTTCCTGACAGCTCTGCACAGCTACAACTCGGCTCTTAAATCTTCCCCCTAAAGCACTCCCTTCTTTGATTGCTCAGGACAACACCATCACCCTGCCTCTTGTTCAAGCCTGAAAGCACAAACAAACCAGAGCAGGTTTTTGTCATGGAATCTCCTTTCTAGGTCTGTACATTTAGGTTATGTCAATCTGGAGGATTCTCTCTCACAGGTTGTCCCAAAGGGCTTTTTGTAGCCATACAAAGAGCTAAATCCCCTGCCCAGGCTCTCACTTAGCAGGTTTGCAGCATCTTTTCTGAGCCCTTGACAAATTGAGCTGCTGTGTGCTCATCTCCTGCCAGCCTTGTGCTGCACAGAGCATTTTCCTGCTCTGCCACTTTGACTAAACCTCTGTGCCTGTGGCTCCTTCACTGCCTCTTTCCCCCTGCACATTCCTGGATCTTCCCTTCAGGACCTGTTTCTCCTCTCTTTCACAGCCTGTGGTGACAGCTTCCCCTGAGGTGTGTCCAAAAAACCTGGACACCTTCCATGGAAAGCTGTGTCCCAGCACCTGATGACACTTCCAGGGAACTCCTGGCATTGGCAGAGGGTGCCAGGACTACCCTGAATTCGGCTAAAGCCTTGACCAAGGTTGTGTTAAAAGAATTATTCCAAACACTGCCTGCAAGCCACTAATGGTGATTGACCCTTTTGCACAGGTGGATTATTAAAGGAGTAGTTTTTGCCTCCAGAAATGAGATTCAACACTCAAAATTACGGTCTGAAAAGTTTCAGTAGACAACCGTCTTTGGTAAGTAAGAATATTCAAGATCAAATCTATCTTGGTTCTTTCTGTGGCACACAAAATTGGTTGGAAATTGCTTCTGTCCTAGAGAACATCAGTCTTTTAGTTTCTGTGGTTAATAACAGTTAAAAATTTACCTTCTACAAAGAGTCTGATAAGGTCATATAAGGTGTTAATTGGCCAAGCGTTCTGGCCAGTAACTCCCTTAACACAAAATCTACAGGAATCAAGGGTAACCAAAATATTGCCTGGAAAACTCAGTCCTGAATGTGAGGAAATCCACTGAAACCAACACAACTGCTCTGAGGAACTCACTAATAATAAACTCAGTAAACTCACTGGGGAGCTCTGAGCCTCCATATTTAAAATCTCTCTGTTCTTCCAGCTGGATTTCCAGTGTTCATTATTGTTTCCTGTATAGGAATTGTAGTTTTCTTGTTGGCTTTTCTTTTTATTTACTGTCCCCATAAAGAAGGAACAAATGAAAGTTCCAGAAATGCTCACACAGAGCCAAACTTTTAGTCTACTTCTTATTTGAGCCCCAGCTCTAACCAGCTCACCTGGTGACTTTTCCACTCACTTTGATGGGGTTGCATTGGTTTTTAATTTTTTTTTCCTTTTTTATCCGTTCTTATGTATTTTATAGCACAATTAAAAGTTTCCAGCTGGCCATAGCTTATAAAATATATCAGGATTTAAGGAATACTCTGAGCATAAAATGTGCAAATAAGGCATGCAGGGAGCACATCTGCTGATCAATAAGAACTATTTCTTTTAAGAACTTAATTCCCTGGTAAGCCTGTGCCTGGCAGGTTTATATCTGCACACTAATGATTATTAGGCCTAGTAATTATTTTATTTTCTTTTTATCAGCTCTGTCTCCATATCTGGCCTCAGCACTCAAGAATTATTACAGACCCTGTGTTGTTTTAGATGCAATTTGACAGAAATCACCGACAAGTGATTTGCTGCCCGAGGCACTCCAGCCACAAATGTGGGATGGGAATTTTTGCTTTTATTTTGTCCCATCCACCTTTCCCTTTGGGAATCCAGGGATGCACAGCCACCACTAAGTGAGTTTATTTCTCCAGAAGTCTCTCTCTCATTTTGATCTCTAATGTGATCTTCACCAATTTTATCTCACTGTTCTCCTCGGCTCTTCTACCTCTGATATTTGAGAGACACATTCAGCCTCATTCCTTCCAAGATAACAGTGAGATAGCAGTGAGAAAGGCAGGGTTACTGCCATGTGTTTCTGAATTATTACATTATTCATTGATTATAAATAATATTTTAAAATTAATATTAATTAATTATTAATTAATTCCGTTATTACATTATTATATTATTACTTCCCAGTCTTCCCTGTTGCAGCCAGAGCTTTCTCTGAACATATTTACATATTAGTGACTCAATTCCCTGCTTATTTGAAAGAAACAGGTCTAAACTGAGTAATTAAAAGCCTTTGAAAGATGTGCTCCTTATGAGACCAAGCTCATCTTCTATTACACAGACTCTGCTTCTACACTGCAGTTAAAACCTCATAAAAATTAAAGGCATTTAAGTTTCTTGCTGACCCTCTGTACAGGAATGAGCTTTACCCAAAATGCATTCATCCTTTAATTCCCATTAAAATAAGAGAGTTAACGCAGCTGGAGTTTGGAGTTCAGCTCATGCATGCTCCATTTCTTTCAATTACCCTTTCATCAGAAATATTACATTAATCTGGCGTAATTAAAAGTCTACATTACATCATGGACTTTATGTAATGTAATGCTAAAGAGGTAACAAAAATGATAGAAGAGATCAGCACCGTGTTTCTGATTAGGCAGCTAATCAACATCCAGGTACTTCTTTCCTGGATTTACCATCTAGGAAAGGTCATTAATTAGAGGCACAGTTATTAGTTTAGCCTCAATGTATAACTTTGAGAAATAGAAATTATTTTCACGTGCATCACTGGTTGATTTGTCACGGGTAGGTTTCAACTGTAGACGTTTCACAGTGTTTGCACTATGTGCCTATAAATTATTATAAATTTCCACCAAAATCTCACTGAATTTGAAGGCCTATTCCCAGACAGAAAAATCCTGTGTTTTCATTCCTGCAATTAAGAAATTTGGTGTTAACATCAGCCAGAGCAAACTGGTGATCTCACTGGACACAACCCCTTGGGGAAAAGTTTACAAAGACTCTAAAAGTAAATTAGTTTATCCTGAAAATGTGCAGCTTACGACATCACACCCAATTTGTTTCTCATTTACGTGAGAAATGATTTGAAGGTTGTTAAGGATGGGAAAAGCACTGTGTGCACCAGGGCTGTGTGTGTGAAATGAGAGTCCCATAACTGCACTCAGAGCTTTGGTGGGCTCCCGTAAATCAGTGTTTAACCCCAACTCTGCAATCAGCCCAAGGTGCCAGGGCAGAGGGGAAATGTGCCAATCCCTGTGGTATTAATAATTGCTGAATTTCCTGCTGGGTTTCTGGATTTTCCTAGCTGCAGGCTTGCTGAGATTTTTTCTTCCCAAGGGAAACTTCACTTTCTCAAAGAGACATTCTATAAACATATCTCTGAGCTGTGCTCCTGCTCAAGGCCACAGGTGTTTTTCTGTTCTGCTCCCACAAACATAGAGAGTTTTCTCTCTCTTAACCAATGGTAAGAGGGAGCTGGTCTCGGTTACCAGCCAACCAATTTAGTATTACAAGAGGTGTTCCACTTGTACAGCTGTAAGCCTTCTGAAATCATCTCAAGCCTTTTGTAATTAAGCCTTCTGTAATGAGCCTTCTGCTATCATGGAGCCTTCATAATAAAGCCTTCAAAAACCTTCTGAGATGGAGTCAATGTCTGTGTCCGTGGGCAACAAATCCCAACTCACCAGCTGGCACAGGGGGACACATTTCCCCTGCTGAGGTCGTGGCACCTGTGTGACACCAGCAGAGGATATTTCCCAGGGCAGCCCTCACACTGCTAGTTTATTATAATTATATTTATTATAATAATCTATTATTACAATTTATTATTACAAGACTGCAGTGGCAGAGCCAAAGCAGGGCTGCTGGAAGCCAAAGTGCCTCTGACCCTGGCAAGGGCACTGCTGAATCCTCCCCTCTTCCCTGTCAGGTGCTCACACACACTCCCTATGCAATGAGCTGTTCCTAAGGAGTGCATAAAAGAAACATTTTCTGAAAGAAAAGTTGCTCAGAGGAAGTAAAATTCCGACTCTCCTTGCTTAGAAATTCAGAGCTGCGTGCTAGCCAGCCCAGTGCCCCCCTAGGTTTATCAAATAAAACATCTTCTAATATAATTCCTGTCCTCCGGGGATATGAAGGATCTCACTGGGAGAGGGGGAGTTTTAGGGTAGAACAGCCAAGATGTACTCCATTATTATTTTTTTAAAAGTGATGTGAATTTCAGTTGGATACTTTGTCAAAGCAGTGTTGCCTTCATTTAAGCAATAGGGAATAAATGCTTCCTTCATTTCTCAGTTCTGTCAAAACTAAACAATTGCAGAGGTGGCTGCCTGCAGCCTGCATGGATATTTTCCCGTGCTCTAATCTGATAAATTGAAAGGAATGGTTGAAAATATTCAACAAGTGAAATGAATAAGTACAGTTTTGAAACAGCAGCACTGAACAAGTCTGCTGATTTTTTCACAGGGATGCTGAAAATGAAATGCATCAACTGTAGCAGGGAGCCAGCCTTTTAAAGGACTGGAAGCTGCTCAGGCACTCAGATCTCATCTCCCACAGCAGCACAGCACAGGTTACCATCAGCTTTAAATAAGCAGAACATGAACAACCCAGACACATTCAGATCTGTAGGTATAGACTAAACCCAGCTTGAAATCCTAAATTAATCATCTGAAGAAATCCTTGTTGAGTAAGAATAAAAAAACTAGAGTGAAGTATTATGCTTAGGAGCCACAGAAAAGGAAAAACCAAGCTAGAAAATTGCCAGGTTTGGCTGTGTTGGTATTGACCTGCTCATTTCAATTTTTTTGAAGAACTGCTCCTAAACGTGGCACTTACCTCAGCACCAAGCAATGACCAATCCCAATTAATTATATTGATAAAGTGAGGCTTTAAGACCTCATCTGAAATACTCCAAACATTAATGGCCCTTTAAAGGGCTTTGTAAGTATCCATCCAAAGGCAACATCATCAAACCTTAAGGCACCACAAATCTCCTCCTAATCTTTAATATCCCACCCAAATCTTAATACAAAGCTGTTTACATTGAGTTATTTGGATGTTGTAAAGTGGGAAAATATCCAAGGACACGATGAAAAGAAACAAACAACCCACAGTGTGTAGTGACCATTAATGGCAATAAAAAATTACTTCAACTGGTCATATATCCAGTGCCAGTTTTTAATCATAGGCCACTCCAGAGCAATCCTGATGATAACTATCTGAAATTAAATATTTACGTGCCTTTAAGACGTTGTTGAGAGTAGAAACACAAAAAATTATACATCAGTTACTGTGAAGTACTGTTGAGAAAATGAAAACATAAAAGCGTTCACTTGAATTCACAGCACTAAATGGGCTATCAAAGCCAGCTCTTGGAATGCCCATTTCGTGCCTCCAGAATGACCATCAGCAGCAATATTGCAGCTCTTAGGGAAGGAGCTGCATTTGCTGCCAGCCTTGCTCCCTTTTGCATTCCAAACACACATCTTCTAAACTGCCCTGGTTTTTTGTGGTTTTTTTTTTTTCACCTCTGCACGTGTTTGGATGGTTTCAAATGTGTGTAAAATGCCATTTCCCACCTAATTGACTCAATAAAATGCAATGTTATTAAGCACATTTTGAATATGCTGATGTGTAATTTGGGGGCATTTCTATTTGTCTTGTCTGGTGTACAAACATCCTGTCCCCAATTATGGACATCCATATGGATTTCTGGGCCATTTCAAGCCCCATTAACTTTAGGTGGGCTCCCAAACTGCACAATATGTTGCAGGACTGGAAAAACCTGCAGAGAAATCAGAATGGACACAGCTCTGTGTTAAAAGTGAGATTTAAATCAAGGCTGGCTCAAATTGAAGCAGCCCCTTAACCCCCAAACCATCCTTGCCTTAATAATCAACCAAAAATCTTTGAGGACACAAATAAAAATGGTGTTTTTCTCACACAGGCATTTGAGAAAGCCTCTATTTCAGCGGTATTTAGCTGCAAAATTAATAATATTAATGTGGACCAAAGCATCTGTAAAAAAGGCAATGAGTGATAGTGGATATTGCTGCTGTTACTTGGTTTAGGAAGTGAGATTTACATCACTGGGATCACTAAATATCAGCAGTCTCCAATTACTTGGAGAACAAAATTCAGGTGATATTTTAGGTACCTACATGGTTCTGCTCTAGCACAAGAATGCAACTCAAATTAGAGAAGTGAAAAAAAAAAACAAAACACAAACAAACCCAAAAACAAACAACCCAGCCAACCACCTCAATAAAGCACCTTTCACAGCAAAACTCTCCAGCTCTGATAGTTTTTGCAATTCTAGCCAAAATAGGGATATTTCATTTCTCAGAAATGGGAAAATGTATCTTGCAGATTTCCTTAGTCTTTTTAATTAAACTGATATTTTTTTAAAACTTATTTAAAAATAAACTGCTCTGAAAAGTAGAAAATTGCTGTAGAAGATTAAAAGGTGCTAAGACAACCTAAAATGTAAAAAGAAAACAACCAAATTCAAGCAACAAAACAAAGAAACAAACAAGAAGTATTGGTTTTAGCAAGTTCACCTATTGGGAACATTTCCTCTGAAACTGTATGGAACAGGGATGAACCTTTTCCTTCTTTTCTTGGGAAAATCCAAAAATTCTACTGGAAAAACTGAATTGTT
>VXAX01004891.1:104843-125695 GCA_013399835.1 Leptocoma aspasia | reverse complement strand
CAAAAAAAAAAAAAAAAAAAAAAGGCTGAAAAGTGGGAATGTGCAGGTAACAAATCTGCACAGGGAATGGAGAGAGCAGTGACCTTAAAGGTCTGTTCCATTTGCAACCTGCTCCGATTTGTTTTATTCTGGTGCCTTTCAGGAACGCTTTGTTTCACTTTTCAGCCATTTGATGTTCCTGCACAAATAACACGGGATAAACAAGAGATACAGGGGCTGCTGTTGCTTTGAAAAATGAGCTGGGTGAGAGATAACACTGCAGGATTAACTCTGCCTGGCCAGCTCCATGGAAATTCAAAGCCACCAGTTTAATATAATTCCATTTGGGGTTTGGTTTTATTTTTTTTTTTTTTTTTTGGGGTAGTGGTTTAATAATAAATACATCATTTTCAAGGGGAAGAAAAAGAGCCACCTGTATTTTCTCTATTGGCCCTGTAGCTGCATTCCTCAAATCAGAAAAATACAATATAGTGAGGGTCAGCCAGCACTAAACAGGAAAAGTTTGTGGAAATTAAATTCAGGGGTCTCTAAGGCTTCTCTGCAATTGCAGCACAGACATGTGTGTGAGTCTCTGTTTTTCAAACACACCTGAGGCTTTTCACCCTGACTTTAACAAATTAATTGCAATATAGAGACCTCCAGCTTATTTAATTTCTTTAAGGCATCATTTCCCCCCTTGTCTGGCACCTCACTTTCGGTTCACAATAATGGAACACTTAGTTCAGCTCAAGTCAACTTGCAGCTTTGTAGTCCACTGGCCAGGTGAACCAAAAAAGCTTCTTATCCATGGTTGATAGGCAAAAAAGATAAAAAACTGGGCTTTTTCAACATGAAGTGTTCGAATCCCAGTCTTTTTATAACAAGGAAATTTAAGTAAAATATTGGTGACATGACTACTGTGCCTTTGGTTGTTCTTTCATTCCCTTCATTCCACACATTTGAATCTAACGTGGTCTTTTATGTTGGTAGAATATAAAAGAAGATATGAAATGCAATTACTATTCTATGATTATGCAATTAAGTGAAATAGTTATTATAAAATCAAAAGCCCAGAATTCAAATGCTCCTTTAAATACTAGTAATAATATAAATAATTTGTAATAGATCTAAAGTTTAGTTCTGCCAGCCAGAGTGGTTCTTTCTCAGTATCCCAGAAGGCCTGGGGGAGATTTTGTTGCTGACTCTGTTATGGCAATGTGCACAAATTTGTTTTTTGCTTTGCCTCTATCCCCACCCTCACCCTTGTGGGATGTTTTAGCTGCTCTCTCACTGAAAACATTGAGGATCCTTCCAGAGGGAACCTGTTTATGATTCTGGGGGTGTTGAGGCATCCCTTTTTACATGAATCCTGAGCAGAGCTGGTTCAGCTGTGTCACTTGGAGACAGGAGGTGACTGAGGCAGTGCAGTCTCAGGGACACCATGGACAATCTCAGACCAGCTCCTGAATCAAAATCAAAGAAAGATTTGCACCTTCCCCCACTCGCTCTCTTCCTCAAGGAACTGATTGCTGTAGCTCCCCTCCCTGACAAGGAACCCAGATTTTTTTTTTTCAGGGCTTTTTTCCTCAATCTGAACTATCGAATTCTGAATTATATCTGAACATTTGGTCCTGTCTCTCTCCAGTAACAGCAAGGAAAACTGACAGAGGACAAAATGCCACCACATGAAATCTCATCTTAAACATGAGGTCTGCTTTAATGACAAGTGACAATATTCCCTCCAATATTTGTCACCATTACCTGTTGTAACTTTGGAAACTCCTCTGCCTGTCCACTCTCCATTCAGCTTGACCTCAGTAAATCCCAGTGGTAATGAGGTTAAATACAAAACATACAAAGATGCTCCTTTTTCCAATCAACTTTGTGCTCGTCATCTTTTAATTCCACCTCATTGTTTTGTTGTGCAAATCTGCCCATATCTTTTGGCATTTCATCTTTTCTATTTCTGGCTGCCAGGAACTCCTAAATTTTTCTTGTTCCAGCCATATCTACCTTCCCAGGGGCCTCTGGGCAACTCTGCAGTCTGTATTCCATTATCCCTCAATATAGTGAGCACAGTAGGGTATCTCCAGGATGGGGGGAACTGCTGGGTTTTGCATCCATTTCAGTTTTAATCAGGCTCTTCACTTGTGTGCTCAGACACTTCAGAAATCTGCCACATCTGACTTCTTTCATGATTTACGAAGGAGGCACATATCCTAAGTATAGATAATAATTGCACCATTTAAATGATAATACCAAGATGTTTTCTACAGGAAAGATATTCATGCAGGGCTCTTTTACCACGAGCAGCTCTTTCAGAGGGCTATCTATCCTCACACCAGATGTCAAATACCAAAAGAAATACTTTGGCATGAGTTACAAAGTTCATTTGACTGAAGGATTTACCTCCCAGGAACAAGAGCCTCATAAAACACAAACACTGGGAGCAAAGTGAGCCACGTAAGGGCTTTTGCTAAAATTAAACCCATAACTTGCCACTAGAAATGGGACGTTTCATCTGTTCAATAAGCACTAAAGTTCTCTTTGTTTTTATGGCATCATAATCTTTGATTACTCTGATAAATATTTGGACTATACAAAACATTGCAAAGGAGCTAATCACAGTTATAAAAAATCTGTGCGTGGAAATGAATTGGGAACGGGGTGATAGCAGCACATTTCAGAGAAGTTCAAACACAGAACCACATTATTTTAACTGGCTCCCAGCCTCATTCTCATCGTTCACACCTGAGGAAAATGCTCAGGGAGGTTGAGGTGTTTGCTGGCTGTGCATAGCCATGGCTGGGTAACAATTCCAGAGATGGAATGACAGCCATGGAATACCCTTGGGATGCCCTTGGGGTGTATTCCACCCACAGCTGAGCTGGACAAGGCCTGTAGCCAAGAAGAGCAACTCAAAAAGTGCTTTCCAATACTTAAAACTGGCTTTATAATTCAACCTAAGGAAAATGATCAGGCTTCTTGGTGGGGGCGGGAAAAAACCAACATGAAAATAACAAGTTTCCAAAGTAAAAAGCTTTTCTCTACCTCATTGTATTCTGAGCAGATGCATTAATGTAAATAAAGTTCAAGTGCAAACCACGTCAGGTAAGAAAGTAATTCCAGTGGTGAAAGTCATGCCTAGTGTAGCAGCAGCAACATTTATGAAGTGGCAACAAGAATATATTTGAATCAATGGGCTGCATATTTATATCACTGCTGCAATAGTGTCACACCCTGTCAAATATTTTTAACATATTGCTCCTAACAGCTGAAGTTTGCACTTGGTTCCAGGAGACTAAACCCAGCCCAGCTGAACCAAAGCCAAAGCAGACACTTGAGATGTCACTGGCTGAGACTAAGAACAGGAGTTTGCACTTAGCATTTATATAGTCCTTTTCATCTTCACAGAGCATCACAAACATGAGCTGGTACCAGCTGGCTCACAACGACCTTCATGGCAACCTCTCGGGATAAAAGGAGAAGAAAGCAGGGCCAGGATGTGTATTCAACACACACCAAGGCTCAAATGTGTAAAGGATCTCTGCCTTGACCTCTCCCCTGCCTCGTGGCACGTTTTCTCTCATGGAGAATCCAAGGCCTTTCACCGTGGCTCAGGTTTTAAGTCACCATACAATGTGTTCTGTTAATATAAGATGAAGGTAGCAGTCCTTGAATAACAGATTTACTGTCATAGTTGTAGGATACAGCTGTTGCTTTGAAACAGATAGAAATTCAAAACTAACACTGCATCAAAATTGGTGCTGGCAGCTGTCACAGGACTAGCCAGGGACACACCCTGTTTAAATTGTGGATTCCATGGCTTTGAATTCCTACTTTTGAGGCATTCTGGGATTTTTTTTCTCCGCTTCCAATTCAAGCTAGCTTTCCAAATGAGATTTACAAAATTCCTTTCTCAGAAACAGCAGAAATTTCTTTTACCTGTCAGTTTTCTCTGCCCTCCAAGCCAGACTGGCCATTTGATTATCAGCTCTGGGTGGTTCTAAGCCCAAATAAGTTCCTTCTGTTCTAGTCACTTGCACATTTTATGTGGAGGAACAGATTGAAGCAGACAGTCCTCATTTTCCTGGTGACCCAGAACAGCCATTTTTACATGAACACCTTTAATCTCCTCTTTCTGGGTTTGAATTGAATTCAAGTGGGGAGAGATGAAAGCAAGCGTTGCACAAATCTGCTACTACAGCTGGTACTCCTTAGTTTATCATATGTTAGCTCTGATTCCCTTTGATTCCTCTTAAAATTATTGCTTCTATTTCTTAATTTGACAATCAGGCACTCATNTTTTTTTTTTTTTTTTGTGACTATGAAAATCCCTCCACCTTTCTCACAGCTATTCCCTCCTGGAAAAAGAAGCCAAAATTTCAGCATTATGATATCAATGTATGAATTTAACTCCTCCCTTGGAGGGTTTCCTGTTGCAGAGCACCAATGAGCAGATAAAACAACACTTCATTACTTACAGCTCAGCAAAAGACTTACAAAATAAACTGAGGAGTGAAAGGAGGATTAGGGTCAGGCTGATGTGGAGAGCATCAGTTGCACTGCAGTCCATTTTGGATTTCTTGCAGGTACACACTTGTAACCTCAGTTCTGTGGTGTTGGTCAGAGGTGGTTTTCCAGAATCTGTCACTGAGATGGGGATGTTGTAATTGGCCTTTTTCAGGTTCTGAAGCAGGATCACCTGGGCATGGGTATCTGCAAAGGTTGAGGGGAGAATTAAACAAATGTGGGTTGCTTGGAAAGGCGAAGGAACCTGCAAGCAACATCAGACGTGCCAGTTAGTCATGGAAAACTGGAAGAAAATGAGAATACACTAAGAAAAATAACAAAAGAATTGAATTGGAGGGAAGAGACAATACTGAAATTCTTTCACGGGCTGAAATCTAGTTACAAACTTATTCCAAACCCCACCAAAAGAAAGACTTGTAAGAACCCCTTTGTTCAAACACATTATTTGGTCTGCAAATTACTGGCAGAAGTTGCCTGTGAAAGCTAATGTACTATTGAAATGCTAGGGCATGTCACCCCCAAAACAACAAGAAGAGATAATAAATTTACTTGCCAAAGGGGAAAATAACCCTTCTTGCCAGGAAGAACAGGCAAAGCTGCTGAACCACTTCCACAATTTCCCTGAGAAGGCAGGGAAGGGAAGTAAAGCCCCTTCCAAACCCACAGATCTGTTCCACCTGGGGAACTGAGGCCACAGCAGGTGGGTGTGATAATTCTTTGAGGGTGCAACAGAGGGGTGGTTTGGTGTTTGGAGGAGAGCCAAGAAAACAGCTCCTCACTTTTGTCCTGCAGGCAGGTACAGCCATCACATCCATCTCTAGTTTTTTCTAAGGCTATGACATGAAATAAAATAAAAGATTGGAGAGTGGCAGAGGAAAATAATACATTAATACAATAATACAAAGAAATAGGAATAATCTACATTAAGAAGAAATGTTGTACTTTGTGCCCACAATTTGACATGCAAACCTTCTGCAGTCTCATCATCCTCTTGCCAATTGTGTAAGGTCCCAGTGCATTGGGGTATTTTACTTGTGAAGAGTTTAAATACTTAAAATTAGGAAGTTTTTCAATTACATTGCTAAAGCCCATGCAAAACTTTCACGCTGCCCTACAGCAAAGCCTTGTGCACCTCGTGCAAACCAGTTGTGTGCCAGGAGATACAGAAATCTTCACAAAATTATCGGCCAGTGGTAGCCACTCGTTGATGCAAAACTGAGAGAAGAAAGTGCAGCCAGAACAGCAAAAGAATTTCATGTTTCAGAAGTGGTGTGTTCCACAGGGAGCTGGTCCAGCAGACCCAGCACTGGCTAAAGCAGCAGCAGTGGGTCCATCCTACAAAACCTTCATGCAAAACCCCTCCTGAATTCCCACAGTGCCTCAGGGGGAGTACACTGGGACGGAGGAGCGGGAGAAATAAATACACAATAATCGAAGTTACAGCCTTACTGTTAAGCCTGTTGATCCTCCACAACTTTTCTGGGCCGGATTGTTTGCTGAGCTCAAATTTGAATGGATCTGTGTTGGGATGAAGGTCTTTGTCTGATGCTCCTAGAACCACTACCCTGAGGTCTTTTGCATCATCACAAACTTTTGCCAGTGTTGGATAAAGGGATGGGACGTTGTCATTGACATCCTCCAAGGTGATGTGCAAAGTTCCTGTACCCGTAGCAGGAGGGTTACCTATAGGAAAAAAACAAACATCTGTTTATTAAATCACATTTCCATAAACTCTTGTTCCTATTTGCACCTGCAGGCTGGCAGAGGGAAATAATTTTTATTGTTCTTACCTCTTTTATATGGAAATTATTGCTTAAAAAACCTGATGAGTCACTCTTGTAAATTCATTGCTGATTTTCAGAATGAAGCCTGTCTGATTCTCTACAGTATGGAAAATTATTCTAAGGAAACCTCTGGGAGAGGAATATTTTGAAGTTAAAATGAGAGTAGGACATGAATAGATATCTGGAACAGAATCTGTTCATCAGCACATACTGAGAGAAACATACTGGGAGCCATCCCCTGGATAGATAGCACAGTATTAAAAGAATCAAGAATAAGACAAGTGAGAGGAAAAGGAGAGAGGAATCAGGCTGTGTGGTGGGTGCCCAGGAGCAGAACAGGACCTGATCATTCCTACCAGCCCTGAGGGCCACGTGCAGTTATGTCAGCAGAAGTGAAGCCTGTCAGAGGCAGCTGTGGGCAATGAGATGGGTTATTTACCTGTGCTAGCAGTGCTTCCAGACCTCCTGGAATGATTTGTCAGCCTCAGCCCTGACCCCAGCCCCAGCTGCAGAGCTGAGGGTGTTTATTCACCACTACAAGGCTCTGTGCCAGGGCTGTGAGTGACAAACCAGCCCTGGTGGCACTGGGCGGGGGCTGGGAAGGCAGAGCTTGCCTGCTGGGACCAGCACCTCATTGCAAGGGGTGACCCAGGGGAACTGCCACTGACAAGGTGACAACTTGCAGCCACTGCAGACACTGCCAGGCACACACTGCCTCCAGCCTAGAGCTCCTTCCAGCTCCCTTTGGCACCCCCCAAAAATCACCTCAAAGTTTTCTGAGCGCACATTTTGTCCTTTATTGTGGCTGGCACTTAACGAGGTCTCACCTGAAATGTTGCACTCGTGGGTTGTTTATTCCTCCTTTTTTTTTTTTTTTCTTTTCTGGTTTAGCACAGGGAACTGTGATCCCTGCACTTCCCTGAGCACAAACCCTCCCCAGAATGGATTCAAGAGGTTGCCCTTGACCTGTGCAGCAGCAGGGCAAGGTGCCACAGCATTTACAGCTCAGTCCTGCAAGAATTTCCCTTCAGCATCATCACCCAGCCCACAGCAGCCCAATAACCCGGGCTTTTGAAAGAGAAGTTATCCACAGCATATTTTAATAAACTGAGTTACAGCTGTGCTGGGAGAGCATCCCAAGGCAGAAGCAAGCACCCCGTGGTCTGGATCTGATAAACTGCTGCCTGCAGCAGAATGCAATTAGTCCTTTCAATAACAAATGTTACTAATGGTGACACTTCATCTGTTTCCTTCCAGCACAAATGCATCACAAAGGCAGAATGTTCATCCTTCTCCAGGCTTGCCCTCCCTTCTCATCTCGCACTTTGTCATCAGAAGGGTTAGGCTTGAGTTCTTTTTAATGAAAAAGAAACTATTTTTCACTTTTTATTGGACTAATTGAATTCACAGAAAGACTCCCATACGTTTTTTGTTCTTGATATATTATTAAGTAAAGTCATACGGCAGAATGGATGAAAGGACATTCTAGTATTTGAAATATGATCATAAAAGCCAGCCTTTCATGCACTTAATTAAACTGCTGTCTTTAATTTTGAATGCATTATTTCCACACTGGACTGATAATGTCTTATGCACTGCCCTTCTTATCTTTCTCTGAAGTCAGTAATATTAAAATCTGCCTTTAGAAATGAAGAAGCCAACAGCATTATGGATGTCCTGCTATTTTGTCACACACAGATACGGCTCTGTTTTCCCTGCCATGCAAATGTTTCACTCTTTGTATGGTTCAGGGGCTGGGCAAATATTACACACAAAAAAAAAAGAGTGAAAGGAAATTGCTTCTGTCCGTTTCAATGACTTATTCTCTGCTTGGTTTATTTATAATGATTTAAACAAAAATCTTTCGTTGATTTATGAAGACCTCCAAAAGAAAAGCAAGCAAATGTCAGGGTCATAAACTGGAGCTTGTTAACACACGTCATAAAAATGTAACAAGAAATGAATCAAGCAAAAATGGTCACAACTCATCCATTGGGAATACATGACTTTCATAAATTCGATGGTATTATGCTGTTGAAATAATTAAAAATCCCATGATCTCCAGACACCTTTGATTTTGAAAGGAAAATTACCCATAGAATATTCTAATTCTGAAGTAAAACTTTTAATTTGTATTGTCAAACCTTGTGGCTGAAAGCAGATTTAATGAGCAAAGCAATACCTAAAGGGTCCAACAATCCTGGGGAGAAGCTTTTCCAACGAGCTCTGATCCCATTTGCCACTGACCAGAACTGGCCATCCCTCCTGAGGATGAACACTTTAAATATTCGGGTGCCCTCAGAGCCACGGGGGCAGGCACAATTCCAAACTCCCAGAAGTGACACATCTGGGAATCAGATGAGTGATCTATGGCAGTCATAGGAGAAACAGCGTCACTGGTTTGTGTAAAAGCTGCTGAAACAGAGGCTGAAGGATGGATAATTTCATACTGAAACAAAATGGAAACTTGGTGGTGAACTGAGTCTCCAATGCAAGGGGCTGTTACCAGGAAGTGTGGATTTTAAATTGGATTTTAGTGCTACCAGCATAAATGCTGCCTCCGGTTGGAAAAATTAGTTTGAAAATAAATGTTCTAGAAAAAAGATACTTTGTATACTTTTAATGCTTGAATCTTAATGAAAATCTGCACGGAGTAATATCAGAATTATTAGTACAAGGTCAAGAACAAGGACTTTCAAGTACTGGAATAGCCTGCCCGGGGAGGTGGTGGAGTCACCATCCCTGGGTGTGTTTAAAAAAAGCCTGGATGTGGCACTCAGTGCCAGGGTTTAGTTGAAGTGTTAGGGCTGGGTTGGACTCGATGATCTTACAGGTCTCTTCCAACGCAGTGATTCTGTGATTCTGTGATTCCACACTGCTCTTCAAACAAGAACAGTGCTTTTCATGCTTTCTAATGATGCTGCTCTGAGAACCTAAACACAAATTTCTGTCTCATCCCTCACGTTGGGTTTTGTTTTTTTTTTCCCCTCCATATGCTGCTTTTCTGCTCAGAAAATCTGTGTGTGCTGGGTGCCTTGGCAGGAGTTCCCTCCCTGCAGCAGGGATCCCGTGCAGGCAGCCCCCTTCCCCTGCACCCCATGCTCAGGGTGAACCCCATCAGTGGTTCAGCCAAAGCAAATGGAACCAGGAGACACCAAAATCTGGGTGTGCTGCTCACAGAGCTGCTCTCCTCAAAGCCATACGCTGACATTTTGTCCCTAATTCCCCATTAATTCAAATTTCCTGGGCGTTTTCCATCTATATTAACACATAGATGCTTTGTAAAATCTATAAAATAAATAATCTTCCAAAGTTACAACCCTTCATTCATCCCCTCAGATAATATATGCAGCTCCTGTTTTTTGAGTAATTACATTTCAAAAGAGCACAGCTCTTTCAGCATATCAAATTGCTACTGACATATGCCATCCGTCTTAAATACTGTTTTCAGCATTCTAATTTCTTTTTCGAATCATGAGTCCATGATGACAAATTAAAACAATATTTTGTGTGCAATTCATATTTTACTGAAATTTAAAATGGCAAGAAAAGGATGAGTCTTCAATTTATTTTCTCTTCTCAATTAATACAGCAATTGAGATAAGGGGTATAAAATCGGCTTAATTGGGTTGCCACGGTAACTAATTGACTGATTTCTTCAAAAATAGCATGTTTTAGGTGGAATCAATCTCTGGTAATTTAATTATGTACATCATGGAGTGAGAAGACAGGTTAGATACATGTAAGGAAAAGTTCTAATTGCAAACTGCCACACACCTCTTTGTTGCTGCAGCTTTTTCTAGGTGCTCTGTGTTACTGTTCATCACACAGAGCACAGAATAATAAGTTTTCTTTCTAATGATTAGCAGTGCCAAGACCTGCAGAATAAATGGGATTCAGGATTGCTTGGGTTCAGCTGCTCCTTGGAAACACGGGAAAAAGTGAAAACTAGACCCTGAATCACTGCTTCTTCATTTTGCTCAGGAAAACTGAAACAGTGCCACAGCTCACACGTGGCCACAGTCAGAGAAGCAAGGTCCAAGCTGCTTTTTTCTTAAACTGGCCAATGTAGCTCAAGGCAAACCCTGAACTCACAGCTAAAATTGCTTTTAATGATGTTTATTCTCTTTGTTTAGTGCAGCAGAAGTTCTTATGTTCCCAATTTTTGTCTCGGTAGCTCCCTGGTGATGGGAATGGCAGGGAAGGAAGGTGAAATGGGTCAGACTCTCTCTCTGGGGGAGTATTTCTCCCTGGCTTTAGGTGGGACCCCACTGGGGTGGCATCCAACCACCCCAAAAAAGTGGAATCCAACTTCAGTTTGCATTTAACCCAACCAGCAAGATTAGTGTGTCATTATTTGTCACCAGGTCACAGCCTTGGACAGCATAGGTGGGTTTTCCATGAGTCAAGCAACCAAAAATAACCGAAGATTTTGTTTTTAAAGAGGTAGAAAAAGGCGACACAATGGGATATTAATTCCACAAAAAAGAGTGATTATTGCATAATAAGGTAAATCTGAGGATAAATTATTGTTCATGCCTCTAAAAGGAAATGGAGAAACTAACTTTATCTTTTAAAGATTTCATACATTTTTCCAGGTATTTTTCAGCTTCACCTCCAGCTATGATTTCCTCCTCCCTTAACTTTTCTAGCTGGTGACTCAAACTCTCAGAATACAGGGGAAAAAAAAGACCTTTCCTGGGGAGTTTCTAGCATGGCTGAATGAGAACAACATACAGGTGTTCTTCTCTGTGATCCTCATCCCAAACTCCAGTGAAAGCAGAACCTGCAGGATGAGACCACAGAGCACATTTGGAAGGCCTGCTCCACACAGGTTTCTCAAACCCAGATGATTTCTCCTCTGTTTCACACGGGTGTGTTTGGCAGAAAAGCTCCCGATAATGCTGTGACACTGCACTGGGTCCAGTGATTAGAGTGCTAAATCCAGGAAATAAAATGATCACCGTTGTTGGCACTTTTGTAAATTGAATGAAACCTCCGACGTTTCCCAAGTTTGCATAAACCTGACTTTGCCCCATTATCAGCTCATTCTCAGATTAAACACAGTTCCTGACACTTTAATGTGTTAACTCTGCTGCATGGTATTTCCTACCACTGTTTAATTTCTTCTTTAATAGGCCAGAGACTCTGTGGTCGCACAGGTCTTTAATAAAAAGTTCTCAAATTCTAAAGACACTACGTTGACCTTTTACTGAAATCAAATGTACTTAGAAAATTAGGATGTTTCTTCCAAAAAGTCCTTTTAAAGTGTAATGCACCCCCATAAAAGGTCAAAATTTATTACCTAGAAATTAACACTGTTTCCATCAAATTAGCTGTTACACATTGTTTCAAGTGTGTTTGGGAAGGTACAGGAACTGTTTAGATCAGGAATAACATAATTCATACTTTACCACCTTTAGCTGCAGTTAATTTGGTAACGCTGAGAAATGATATCATAAAGGTCAAAAGGAATCTCATAAAGAGCTAAGTTATTTCCTGCAGTGGAGTGACTCCATTTTCTCTGCCCCTTTCATTGTTCCTGTCCTACTGGTAAAGAACAGTTTTGTGATATCCCAAAAAAAGGTAAAAATGTGACAGATTTATACAAAGAAATACCAAGCACAAAGCTCCAGGTTTTACTTGTGACAGAAATATCCAACACTTTACAGATTAAAAAAAAAAAAAAAAAAAGCCCTGGCACTTGCTCCCTGCGCTGAAGTGTAATAACAACGAGTCAGATGGAATGATGACAGATCCTCCCCTGACATCAGCAAAAGGGGATGGAAAAAGGATCACTGTGGAGTTTGTTTTCAGCTCTCTCCACGCCTCACCCAGGACAGCACCCCAGTGTAAGGTCATTTTATAAAGAGGTGAGCATGGAACACAACGGGACAACAGAACCTTTTCTGTCAGCATGCAAACCCTAATGCTATCAACACTAAATAATATTTGTGTTTAGATAAATAATAAATAATATTTGTATTTACGTTTTAGAGCATGTCTCGTGCACTTCAGCAATGGCGAAGGTGCAAGGCTTTATCTGATTTTAGAGTTATTCACTACAAATTCTGTTAAAGATTATCACAGGTTTTGCAGTGCCTGCTCTGCTGGGAGCTGCTCTGGGTTCCAATTCCCACTGCTGGGCTGTGCCCTGGGAGCTCTCTGTATTTCCAGGAAAGGGAAGGAAAGCCTGTGGCAGCTCAGCCTTCCTCAGCGCCTGTGCCAGCACATCTCAGATTTGATTCAGAGATAAACTGAGAGGCCAAAGAGAATAAAAACCTCCACTGAACACTTTTGAAAGAAGAATTTCTGCTAAAGTGTTTCTTTTTTTCCTCTCCTCCCTTTTCACCACAAGTCAGTTAGCCCAAGCAAATTACTTGCTCTATTGGAAATGCCTCTAAATTTTCACTTTATTACCCTATTTCATTTGGCAATTCTTAATCCTGCCTTTGGCTGCCCTCTCACTGAGAAGTCCCAGGCACATTCACTGGTATTAGACAGGCTCCACTTATTAACCTGAAGAGAGAGGTCTGCAGTCTGTGGACAATGCTGCTCTAAAGAGATACAGATAGTTATGTTCAATCTGATTTCCCCCCCTTTTAAAGTTAACATAACCTTCTTTTAGAGTCCTGAAATAATTCTGTATTCATTTCATATCATTTTCCCACAATTTCTTATCCAATGCAATATTTCAAGTTGGACTTTAGCTCTGATGGTTGGAGAGATAAAGTGTCTCTCCCAGCTGTGCTAGTTCACAGTGCCAATGGCCTGGAAACAAGTTTGGGAACACTTCCCAGGGATACAGTCAGTCCCAGTTGTCCCTGTAGGGGACAAGACAGACCCCCAACCTGCTGAGATCAACTCTAAAACTTCTTTGGCTGCTTTAGCCAGACTCATTGATCCAGAAAATTTTCCCACTTCCCAGCCCAACTCGAAGCTGAATGTGCTCCCCCAGCTGCCTGGTAATTAATCCAGAGGTGATGCAGGGCACAAGGTTAATATCAGCTAATTAAATTCTGCTGTTTATTCCCACTGCCACGTATGGCAGGGCTGCACATGGCAGGAAATGATCATTATTAACACCTCAGCATGACAGTCCTGAGTGCACACGTGTGCTCTGTAATCATTGCATTCACAGGATCAATAATCTTGGAGAAGATGAACTCCTGCACAATCACAAATAAACACAATTACAGGGGCTGGGATCAGGTGCTGGCTCAGAATCCCAAGTGAGCAGGATTCCTTTTCTCTGCTCTTCAGCATAACTTCCCCTTCTCTCATTTTTCCAGAATGGGAAAAAAAAAAAAATCTGAGAATTAAAAGCAGTCAAGTTCTGGGTTTAAAATAAATGAGCAAGGCCTAAGTTGCAGCATAAGGGTGTCTGTCCCCCAAAATCCACATTACTCTGGCTGGCTCCCACAGTCAAAACCACTCATCTCCTTTCTCCATCTATTCTCTTTGACAATATCTGACTTCACCTTTAAAACACAACTTTGTCCTTTGGGTAACCCCTCAGTAATATCCCAAATTTTTACTTTCATTGTGAGATGACATTTCCCAGTGCACCTGGTTTTGAGATGCCTTAAAAAAAAAAAAATCCAATAGCAAGCAAAAGACAGAAATATGTTTAGTGCCACATTTTCCCCCAGAAATTTCCTAGGGAAAATATGTACATTAATATATAAGTAAATCATCACCTCAGCAGATTTTTTTTTCTGTTATACTTAGGGCGATATTTTCTTTCTGTCAGGCCCTGCAAATGTTCCCTGAGACATGTGTTTACAAAAATGTAGAATTACTCTCCTAAAAAGAGCATTTTACAATTCATCACCAGGGCTAAACCAGCTGCAGCTGTGTTAAAGTGTTAGCATATTAGCTGTTATATTACAGGCAAATCTTTTATTTATTTTGTGCCTTTAGCTCAGGAGATTTGGAACGTTCAGGATTTTCTCTTTCTTCCTCTACTCTGAAGTCACTCGCTGAATTTTCCCTAGATAGCTTAATTTGGATTCTATTTGACAGAAGCAGCTTTAATACACACAATATGCAAAAAATTGTTGCATTTTAACAAGGAATTTNGGGGTTGATCTCCAGCCACCCTGCTGGGTCCTTGTGCACTGAATACCTGAACAGAAGGGCAGAGGTTGTTATCAAATCCTGGAGCTGAACATCAAACAAACGCATCGCTGCAAAGGAGTCTGTCTGTGCGCTCTGTGGCTCTCACCAGTGGATCTCTTCGTATTTCAAAACCACAATTTAAGCTGGTGCCTTCCCTTAGAGTCCAGTGTTGTTAGGCTTAGCTGGCAGAGGGAGATATAGAGAAAGTTTTGAGTCACTTCCCTTGGATATATATATATATAGATATATATATATATGTCCCAAAGTTTACAGAGAAATCAATATTTAGGGTATGATGTAGGACCTGTTTCCTGCTGCTGTGTTATACAGCAGGATTCCTTTTCTCTGCTGTTCAGCACAGCTTCCCCTCCTCTCATTTTTCCAGAATGGGGAAAAAAAAAAAAATCTAAGAATTAAAAGCANTCCTGCCTTTGGCTGCCCTCTCACTGAGAAGTCCCAGGCACATTCACTGGTATTAGACAGGCTCCACTTATTAACCTGAAGAGAGAGGTCTGCAGTCTGTGGACAATGCTGCTCTAAAGAGATACAGATAGTTATGTTCAATCTGATTTCCCCCCCTTTTAAAGTTAACATAACCTTCTTTTAGAGTCCTGAAATAATTCTGTATTCATTTCATATCATTTTCCCACAATTTCTTATCCAATGCAATATTTCAAGTTGGACTTTAGCTCTGATGGTTGGAGAGATAAAGTGTCTCTCCCAGCTGTGCTAGTTCACAGTGCCAATGGCCTGGAAACAAGTTTGGGAACACTTCCCAGGGATACAGTCAGTCCCAGTTGTCCCTGTAGGGGACAAGACAGACCCCCAACCTGCTGAGATCAACTCTAAAACTTCTTTGGCTGCTTTAGCCAGACTCATTGATCCAGAAAATTTTCCCACTTCCCAGCCCAACTCGAAGCTGAATGTGCTCCCCCAGCTGCCTGGTAATTAATCCAGAGGTGATGCAGGGCACAAGGTTAATATCAGCTAATTAAATTCTGCTGTTTATTCCCACTGCCACGTATGGCAGGGCTGCACATGGCAGGAAATGATCATTATTAACACCTCAGCATGACAGTCCTGAGTGCACACGTGTGCTCTGTAATCATTGCATTCACAGGATCAATAATCTTGGAGAAGATGAACTCCTGCACAATCACAAATAAACACAATTACAGGGGCTGGGATCAGGTGCTGGCTCAGAATCCCAAGTGAGCAGGATTCCTTTTCTCTGCTCTTCAGCATAACTTCCCCTTCTCTCATTTTTCCAGAATGGGAAAAAAAAAAAAATCTGAGAATTAAAAGCAGTCAAGTTCTGGGTTTAAAATAAATGAGCAAGGCCTAAGTTGCAGCATAAGGGTGTCTGTCCCCCAAAATCCACATTACTCTGGCTGGCTCCCACAGTCAAAACCACTCATCTCCTTTCTCCATCTATTCTCTTTGACAATATCTGACTTCACCTTTAAAACACAACTTTGTCCTTTGGGTAACCCCTCAGTAATATCCCAAATTTTTACTTTCATTGTGAGATGACATTTCCCAGTGCACCTGGTTTTGAGATGCCTTAAAAAAAAAAAAATCCAATAGCAAGCAAAAGACAGAAATATGTTTAGTGCCACATTTTCCCCCAGAAATTTCCTAGGGAAAATATGTACATTAATATATAAGTAAATCATCACCTCAGCAGATTTTTTTTTCTGTTATACTTAGGGCGATATTTTCTTTCTGTCAGGCCCTGCAAATGTTCCCTGAGACATGTGTTTACAAAAATGTAGAATTACTCTCCTAAAAAGAGCATTTTACAATTCATCACCAGGGCTAAACCAGCTGCAGCTGTGTTAAAGTGTTAGCATATTAGCTGTTATATTACAGGCAAATCTTTTATTTATTTTGTGCCTTTAGCTCAGGAGATTTGGAACGTTCAGGATTTTCTCTTTCTTCCTCTACTCTGAAGTCACTCGCTGAATTTTCCCTAGATAGCTTAATTTGGATTCTATTTGACAGAAGCAGCTTTAATACACACAATATGCAAAAAATTGTTGCATTTTAACAAGGAATTTAGTTATGTTTTTATTGTCACTGTCATTGTACTGAATAGATTATAATCCAGCATATCAAGGATGAGTTGTTATTGGTATTTAAGTGCCTCAGGCATGCTGACTGCTCAAATATTGTGAAGAAATTAACTCTGATTAGGATGATTTATTACATTTCCAAGAACGTTCCTAGACTAATTGCACCTAGCATTAAGACATCAGTGCAGGAATAAATGTACGAGGTATAAACCTAAATTAAAGCTGTCATAAATTCGAAGTTTTAAGTTAATTCCTCTTCCTTCTGTTTGCTAGAATGGTCTCTAACACATTTATCTGGCCGTGCTGCAGCACGTGGTTAATTTTACAGGTGCAGGGGGGGAAAAAATCTCAGAGCAGAGCATTTCAAGCAGGAAATGAAGGATTTTCTCCCTGCTGGTGACTCACCACTGTCGATGGCCAGGAACAGAGCAGTGTAGACGTTGTTGTGCACGAAGGGAGATTCCCTGTCCAGCACTGCCGTGGTGCCAACCGTGCCGTTGGTGGGGTTGATCTCCAGCCACCCTGCTGGGTCCTTGTGCACTGAATACCTGAACAGAAGGGCAGAGGTTGTTATCAAATCCTGGAGCTGAACATCAAACAAACGCATCGCTGCAAAGGAGTCTGTCTGTGCGCTCTGTGGCTCTCACCAGTGGATCTCTTCGTATTTCAAAACCACAATTTAAGCTGGTGCCTTCCCTTAGAGTCCAGTGTTGTTAGGCTTAGCTGGCAGAGGGAGATATAGAGAAAGTTTTGAGTCACTTCCCTTGNAATTAAAAGCAGTCAAGTTCTGGGCTTAAAACAAATGAGCAAGGCTCTTTTATTTTAAGAGAGAGCAGAACACTTCCAACAGGCCTCTGCACCACCACTGACCTCCTGAATCCCATCACAGTCCTCCTTTTTCCAGACTCAAAATTCCAGTTAGACCAGAAGTTGTATTTTTAATTTACGTTTGAGCGTTTTTAATTTTTTCTTTTCCTTACCACTATTTCTTTTGGGTGAGCTGGAAATGTACTAAATTGTGGGGAATGGTAGCAAAAAGAGAGTCAGACAATGAATTCAGCAGGTCTGTGGGGAGGTGGTTACACCCAGCCCTGCCTGCACACTTTTGCTCTGCACTCTGGGGTCTGGAGCTTCCTCCTCCTGCTGGTTAAATTCAGCCACATCCACGCTGCCTCAATCACAGTTTGGGAATGCTGTCTCCAAGATCCTCCAATATGAAATTCCCTGGTGTGCTTTTTTCCTTTAAATCAGCACAAATATTCAACCCCCAAAACTGGGAATGTTTAGAGAGACTGTGGAGTTTACACACCAGGAACTCCTCTGCTTGACTGAAGCAATAAATATAAGAATGTTCATGATTAGGGGCTAATTCTATACTCAGTTAACTATATTAAGTAATAGAACAACCCAGAGCTGAATTAACTGATACCAATTCCCTCTCCAATTAAATTTTAAACCAAAACTCCAATCATATAATCAATACCAGGGATAATAACTTGTTTATCTTTTTTGTAGTGAATTGTTATAGGTCATAAACCACCATACAGCCTTTTATAGACATTTTAAATTACCAGTAATTGACATGGAACCTGTTATTATTTAATGAGTCTGTGCCAAGGCAGTGCCTCACAGTGGCATCTACATGAAAGTGAATTCACCTCAAAGTCCTGTGTGATAATGTTGCAAAAACCAAAAAGTATCAGTGCAAGTATGAGGGAATAAACAAAAATAACACATTGTTGGGGGGGGTAAAAAAGGTAAAATGAAATAAAATGGCAGCCTCTAACAAAGTGCTTACAGATAGCACTGCCCAGGCTGCTGCTTTTTACCACAACTTTGCTTCAGGCTTGAAAAATTAAATTTCCTGGGGGCTGTTGAGCCTGACTCAGGTGCACAGGAACATTCTGGTGCTCAGGCAGCCAGAGTGAGCATCAAAACTTCAGCATATACAGCCAGGAAAAATTACACATCTTTATGAGCTCTTATGATGTTAAAACAAGTTAAAGAGCAGATTTGGAAACCAGAAACTTTTGGAATTTATGCAGAAAAAGAGATAAATAGGGAAAATAGTTGGCTTATTTATGCTGGCAGAAAAGTAACTCAGAGTTTCACCACTGGCTTCCCCAGGAGCAGAAATTATCTCCTAGGGAATATGTGGAAAGGAATCAAAGGAAAGCATTAGTGCACAGTGAGGTGTTCCATCAACCCAACACGTCCTTCCTCTTCACAGGCATTTAAACATTAATCAATACCTCAGCTTTATCTCCCACAAAAATGAGTGCCTGGAATGGCATCAATGCAGATCATGATTTCATTTCACTTGTTTCTTCTTTTATTGTTGTTTTTAGAACTTTGCAACAAAGGTATGCACAAAAATATGAAACAAGGGCAGCCTAAACAATTCCTAGTCTATTGTAAAACTGCAAATTCTCAATTAACCCCGAAACCATTTCAGAAGATTCAACACTTCTAAAGTAATGAGAATGTAAAATGGATTGTATTATCTTCCCTGATTGCTCTACAAAGCACTGTTGGCTGTGCAAATAAAAACCTGGATTGTATAACCTGTGATTTGGCACAGGATATTGTAAAAGTAGTACTTTGTCTTTCCCACCACATTTTTTCCTTATTGTAAGAGCATATTGCAGCACAGTTGATTGTTTTTTGTTCCATTTTTTGAGGGCTTATGCTAGCAAAGGTTTACAACGGACCCATCATAAAAACTGTGATAAAAATAGAAGTTTTGAATGCAAAGATTCCCTTCCCACTTTTGACTTCGGTGAGATCTGTTGATTGCACAGCAGCTTTTAAAACCAGAGCATTTCTTAGGTGGTTCAACATGAACTTCTCTACGTGTACCTCCTGTGCCTTCAGTCCTGAGCACAGTGGAATATCAGATGTGCACAGAACTGTGCTCTCTGCTGTGCCAGTTACTCTTTAGTTGGGTCTTATTCCACTTTGCAGCGGTGCAATTCAGTGCTGCTCGTGGAGTTTATTTCACTGTGGGTTTTTTTTTTTTTAATTTTCAACTGTGCCAACAGTTGGCAGTTCCCAAGGGCTTCTGTGACAAGAGGGAAGGGAAAGTGGGTGTAACATATCCTGAGTGTGACCTCCTGGCACTGAGTTCATGTCCTGGCCTTGTCTAAGCAGGTATTGCAAAGAGAGCAGCAAAAACAACTCCCCTAGACTGGAAATTGTCTGCTCTAATATTTGAGTGCACACCTTAAACACAGACCTCCAGAGAGACACAGAGAGGTTGTGGATGCAGAACAGAACACAAATCACAATTTGCACTTGGTGCAGAGCTAAAATAGAGTAGCAGATATGTGAAAATNAAAAGTCTATGTATATGTATATATATATATATGTATCTGTACATGTGTACATTCCCAGCCTTGCACAGCTGGGTCTCTAATCTCTATCCCATGTGAAATGAAAACAATAACAGCAGTTCTCTAATGTACATTATAGTAATCTTCTGTCACTACGCTGACATCTAACTCTATTAAGATAATTTTGATGCAAATTCCAAGATCGTGTTGTTTTGCTTTTGTNTTTAAAATTTATAAATTTTAAATTTATAATGGCATTACATCAAGGCTGGTTGAAAAATCATGAGCCACTACTCCTGGGAAAAGGCTCACAGGTATTTGGGAGAGACTGGTGCAGCAATTACAGCACAAATGTCCACACCCAGGGAAGCAGTGGTGCTCCTCAGAGCAAGATAAAAAAAAGAACTTCCCAAAATATAAGTGCAACATTAAAAATCTGGATCAAAANTTGCTTTTGTATTTTTTTTAAATTTTAAAATGTTTGTGGCACTAAAGCCATTGGAAGAATGTTGTTGGAGCAGTTGTGGGCTTTCATTTTCCAAGGCTGGGTTGGATGGGGCCTGGAGCATCCTGGGCTAGTTGGTGACATCCCTAGCCATGGCAGGGGGGTGGAATGAGATGATCTTTAAGGGCTCTTCCAACCAAACCATTCTGTTATTCTGTGATTCACTTTTTTTTTTTTTCCAGANTGCTCCATATAGGGATGACATAATGCAGAGTTTTAGAGATCAGCCTGCTTCCCATGGAGCTCCCTCTTCTCTGCTGTGCTCTCATTGCCTTTTGCCTGCACTAATTAAGCAGCATATGGCACCAGAAAGAGCAGAGAGGGAACCTTATTGCAGCACAGCAATTCTCCAGCTGAAGCACACTGCACGCTCATTACTGAGGACACACAGCCATTTCTCTGCCTTTTGGCCATGAGGCAACAGAGGTGCTCCTGCTCCCAGGCTGGCCTGGCTTATAAGCTTTGGGGAGGGCAAAAACCATATATATATATACACAAACATATATACATATATAAAAAAATA
>VXAX01004891.1:79083-104834 GCA_013399835.1 Leptocoma aspasia | reverse complement strand
TTTTTTTTTTTTCCAGATACTGAAGAACAATGTGGATTGATTAGATGTATTAATTATGAGGTACAGGTGAATAGAGAGGCTTGGATTCCATTTTTTACTCCATTTTTTATAAAGCCACTGTCTAAAATCTGCTGCTGCAGCCCCTAAACACAGCTGGGTACAGGCAGTAACTCCTGGTCCTTGTGACAAAGCCTGTCCTAGCAGCACAAGGGAGGCATTATTTGGGACACCTGAATTTATTTCCATTGTAGGTAAAGGGCTAAAAGGCAACCAGAGGATTTCATATCAAAGGGAGGAAAAAAACCATAAATGCTTCATCACACAATGTTATTGAGCCAAAATATAAGCATTTAGAGAGCTCAAGAACTGCAGGCCAGGTTATAAGAGGAATGATAAAGGGAGCAGTGGTGACCCCACTAAAGGGCTTTTCCAGATCTTCTCCTCACGCTGGTTCCTGACCCCCAAGGCTTCCAGAGCTGTCTGTATGTCCAGCCTGGGGATTCCACAGAACCACAGAGTGCCCGAGGCTGGCAGGAGCCCCTGGAGATCACCACTGAAGCTTTCAAGGCCTTTTGTGAATCTTAAACCTCACTGTGTCTGGCCTAAAGCTTGGCTTAAACACGTTCCTTGAACCATGCTTTATTAACACAGAGTTAACCCAAAAGATGCTGTTAAATAGTCAGAAAGGAAAATAAAATCTAAACTGCCCTCTGCTTCTGCTTTCCAGTGCCCATCTTTGATTTACACACTCCAGCTACCAAGCTAAGCCTAGGCAGGCTTCTTTACCATTAAATGAACAGATTTAAATTTGGATTTAAATGCACTAAAAGTGTGGCTCTGTGCTGCATGAGCAGCAGGCTGTGAAAAGCCTCCTGCAGTGCTCTCCTGCAGAGATTCAGACGTGTTCAAATTACTTTGGCTAGATTCTTTAAAAAAACCCAAAAATTAAAAATGTAAAAAAGCAAATTTAACTGAAATCGATACTATTATTAATCAGAATAAACATATCATTTACAAAATCTAAAACCTGGAATAAATCACATTTTCTGCCAACACTGTTGAGGAAGGTGTTAGGTCAGATGCAATTTTAAACACACTGAAGATTGAGGATTTATGCAAGAGCCATATTTCAGCTTTGTGGAACGGATTTATGGCCTTGCAGTATTTTCACAGGCTGGAGATGTCGACTTAGAGTACAATTAAAAAAAAAAAAAATTACACCTCCCCATCAATGTTGTGCCACAAGTGACTCTGTCCATTTTTGGTCACTGGAAATGCAGATTTCTCTGCTAACCTGGACACATCCCAGGGTGAACCCCTCAGCTCTGCACGTGGGGCACCACAGCTTTTGTAGGAACTCCCTGCAGCAGCTTTTTCCTGGCTGATCCCAGCGTGTCCCTCGAGTTCCTGGGAGTTTATGCCCAGATTTAACCTTGCAGATGCTTTATGCCAGTCCTGTCTGGAGGGGCAGCACAGCCCCAGTGCCAGCCTGGCCCTGATCTCAGGGTGTTAGCCCTGGATGGCTCCTGGGCCATCAGGAAGGGTTTGCAGGCAGGGTTTGCTCCTGCTTCCATCTGCAGAGCATTTGCAAACCGTGCACCCCATCTCCCCCATCTGAGCTGAAAGATTCCTCATCTCAGCTTTGTTTTGTTTCTCACATCAGGGATTTAACAGGCTGGCTTTCATCACAATTCTCTATCTCCAGTGATACCATCAAAACAGAAAGAAAAATTAGATGAAATTCAGTTTTCGGTCCCCTGCCACTGAGAAATGTCAAATGAGAAAATGGTTGACTAATTAGTTATTTGTGTGGAGAAATAATGGTGTAAACCCCTTGGTAAACATGAAGAAAGTAACAGGAGAGTCATTGCAACTCAAATAATAAAATAAATCTAAACTCAAAACCTACAACAATTAAATCAAAATAATAAAACTGTATTAATGAGGTGGTTAAATAAAATGTTCTGGAAATGAAAATATTTTTCATTATTATTGTATAGTCTTTCAAACATTTCTCTGTGCTGAAATCTAATTTTCTCTTTTTCTTTCCTTTGGGGCAAAAAAACCCTAGAAGCTGAAGCGCAAAAAAAAAAAAAAATCCACAAACTCATTTATGTATGTTTTAATCAGAAGTGATTAGGGCTAGGGTTAAATGAAGCCAGAGGCCATAACTATCAGAATTATTCCTAAAGCTAGGGAATAATACACCATATCTGGGACTAACACACTGGTATAATCAGGTTGTTACTGTTAGAATAATTGTCAACACATGCAAATCAGTAAAAGTTTTCTCATTGTAGCAATTGTGCCTCAAAAGCTAATCAGCATCAGATGAGCTTCAGGGTCTTTTACAAACTACCCAGAGAAGGATTTTGGCAGCAAAACTCTATCAAAGTTTCTGCACACGCCTGTTCTTTGTGTTCTCCCACTGCAAATCCATTTGCTGCTCTCACTGGCCAAGAACTGCCCTGGTAGCTCTTGAAAAACTGGGAAATTTTTATAAGAGCCCAGCAGATTCAGCACTGAAATGTCAGCATTGAACACAACTGGGAAATAGCACATTTTACAGCTTCTCCAGGTTTTTTATTTCCTCAGAAAGGAGGTTGGGAGTGGCTCAGACTGGGAAGTTTTAATCTATCTGGATCAATAGAGCTCCTGCTGGACCGTGGCTGCTCCCAGCCAAGGATTGCTCTGGCAGCTTCCAGGAAGAGAATATATAATCAGCTGTGCCCTGGCTGATGCCAAAGTCCCACAGGAAACCCCCTGGCCTGGAAGCAGCTCCCAAAAAGGCAGAGCAGGGCAGGGCAGCACCGTTCACATCCTGAGCCTGGATCCAAACATGCATCCAAACACATTCCCACTGCTGACTCTGGGACTCATCTCTTGGAGAAGGAAGGGAATCTCTTTCTGCCAACGAATTTCCGAGAGGGAAGGGTGACAGAAGTGCCAAACAATCATTTCAGCACAGTTTGTGTCTGTGCCAGTGCAAAGCCTTCCCGGCACCTCAGAGCAGAGTGAGAGCAGCAGACGTCCCTGGGCACCTTCAGCTGCCTCTTGCACTCTCACTTTTGGTGCCTCTTCTCATCTTTGGCCTCTTTTGGCGCCTTTTCAAAGAATTCCAGCCCAGTATAAATCTGGAGGACATTGGATATCCCAACGATGGGGAATAACACCTTGCCACTGTGAAAATAATTAATAATAAAGTCTAGAACTATCACAGGCCCTTCTCCCAGGAAATATCAAGGGGACGTTTTGGGAATTGACTGCTGGAGATTCAGCAGAATTTCTTCCTTTGGTACTAAACATTAACAAAATTTCCCGTTAATGACAGATCTTTGGGAAGGAAAATGTGTTCACAAATGACACAAACAGAAGAGACACAAACAGTGTCTCAGTCTGAGCATACACACATGGGATCCCTGGCTACTCCCAAGGCACTCAGAGTTATTAACGGAAAGACTTTTCTCCATCCTATCCCTTACTACATGTAGTAGTTTTTACTTCTACAGTGCTAGAGGAAATTCTAGAATGGTTTGGGTTGAAAGGGATGAACCAGCATAAATATTTTCACTTGCATTTTCTTAGCCTAGCAACAAAACCCAAAAAAAAAAAAAAAAAAAGGGGGGGAGTCTAAGAAAAGACAAAATTTACCACACAATAAATTGGCTGTGCAAGAAGTGGCAATTCAGAAAGAAAATCTGTGAAGGAGCTGCTGCTGGCAGAAAAGCAGTGGCAGTATTTCCTGTGCTGACAGAGCTGGGCCATTCCTGAGCTGGCTGAACTTGCCCAGGGCTGGTTCCTGAGACTCAGCTATTCCCAAGGCACAGCACGGAGATGATGGGACAGAAACAATGTTCTGCTGATTTAGGAAAGCCTCTGAGTTTCTTGGCAGGTTGCAGTCAGGAAAAGCAGCCCAGCCCTGCTCCTTCCCTCTGCTGTCCCTGTGAACACACAGCACTGTCCCCCAGCTCTGCTCAGACTTGGATGGGACAGCCAGGACCAAATGTGCTGCTGCTGCTGCAGGGCTCCCTCCAGACACTCATTTTGGTGAGATGTTGGCTGCTAATCTGCTGATTATAAGTGTGTTTTCATGGATTTGACAGGCATAATCTTGAGTGGCAAAGATCCACGTTGGAATCCAGACTTCACTGAAGGAAAACACGGATCCTGGGAGCTGAGCTGAACCTGATCCAGGCAAAACCTGGCTTCAGTCTTGGGTTTTTTCCCACATTAGAGCACTGCCTGAGCCATTATTGTGGGCTTTGCTGAGTGTGGAGCTGAGCCCCAGAAGGATATTTCGTGTTTGCTGCTCACAACAACAGCTGAGTTAAGAAGTGACACTCACAGAGGGGATTTGCTCAGTGGGCACAGCTGTGTGACCCCTCAGCCCTGCAGGGCCACTGCTGCTCCTGCTGTCACAGCCGCTGGGTGCCACCAGCTCCTTGTGACACACTCCCATCAACTCCGAGTTCCTGCAGGCAGAGCTTTGCCAGCGAGGCTGGGAGGTGCCACCAGCACTTCTGTACCCAGCGTGGCATGGGTGCCAGCTCTGAGCACACAAAATGCCACTGCTCCTCCCTCTGTCCCCCACTGGGTCCCTGAAGGAGGCAGCTGGGCAGAAGCAAAGCCCTGTGCTGGAAATTCAGGTTCCTGCTGGCACACAGAGTCGTGGAATCATGGAATTATTAAGATTAGAAAATATATTTAAGATCATCAAATCCAGCCATTAACCCAGCACTGCCAAGGCCACCACTAACTCGTGTCCCCAAGTGCCACATCCACAGGGCTTTGGGCACTTCCAGGGATGGGGGCTCCCATCCAACCCTGCTCCAATCCTGGTGTGACACTGGGAGGGAAAGGCTGGTCCTGCTCCTGCTGGTCCTGTGGCCTGCTTAAAGGTTTCCTTCAGGGAGGAGAGATCTGGAGCTCCACTCCAGGATGAAACTGGACCAAATCAGAATTATTCCGGTCACAGTTTGATGGCAGTCGAGGAGTTAATCAGGAGTTGTTAGTTAGGAGTTAACTCCTTGTTGCCTAGTTAAACTCTAAGCATCAATTGTGAAAGTTGAACTCTCTACAGGACAGTGAAAGAGCAGGAGATAATATACAAAATAAAATATGCCACTTTGTGATTAGTAATGCAAAAATGGATGTGTTTTTCCTTTCAGTTCCCTTGTTTATCTCTGTTTAGAAAGAACTGAATTCATAGCAGGAAAATAAACTCTCCTGGTGATTTGTAGAGTTACGTAGCCCAGAGGAATTAATATCCATCAAGAAAAAACACTTTTCAACTTTGTAAGATCAATAACAAAAAAACTAAAGGGTAGGTGAGAAATTCAGTAACATGTTTAATAATGTGAGTACATAATATCCAAGGAAAAATTATCTGATAATGTGAAGAAAAAACACATTTATTCCTGGCTAATAATAGCTTTCAAATTAAGATTTTGTTTTTTTTTTTTTTTCCAGCTGATTTTAAATACACTATGTACTTCATGGGAGTAGTTCTTACAGAAGAAACTTAATTAATTCTCTTTCATCCTTTTGGTAATAATGGACAATCTCCTATTTGAGTTTTGTTTGACCAATTGCATTGAGTTATACAAAAAATACATGACCTCTTTCTGTCCTGAATGTTGGAGCAAGGTGTGATATCATGTCACATCTTTTCCTTTATTTTCAGAGACTTTCTTTTGTTTGCCTAACTCACTATCTTTAATGGCCATGAAAAATGAGCAGGGCAGTGATTCACCTTTTCTAACTCGGTGAATCAGATTTTCAGGCATTCAAGCTGCCCAAAGTCACTTTAAAGCCCTGGATGTCTCTGATTCACCTGGCCCTTATCATGTTCCAAGGCTGTGCATAACCAGGTCTTTGGTGTTTTATTTCTAAAGTCATCAAGTCCAGGCTGTTCCATTTGTTAGAGGCTGCTGTGCTGAATTCCCCCCCCTCCACCTTTCTGCCTGTGGGAATCTCTAACATCCAACATCCAAGGGATGTTAGAAAACAAAATACTGCTTTCCACTTGTTGAATAAAACTATTAAAACTCACATTCCACACTCTGTTATGTTCACTCAGGGGATGTTCATTGTAACATCCCTTGTCTGAGTGATGCTACTGCAAAACAAAATTGTCCTTGAACAAGTGAATATTAATAGAGGATGGCCAAAACTAAATCCTGCCAGATATTCTGAAAAAAAAAAAAAAAGTCACAAGGTGTATTTCAATATATAACATACAACATATTAAACTCCCTGTGTTTTTCAAAGAAATAAAAAATGTAAGTATATTCTTTACAGAAAAATTATCCTTTATAAAAGGGATAGTACAGATACTATACTGTCTATATCTATGAAGGATAGTAAAGTTTTATCCTTTATAAAAGGTGAGTTCATGCTGAAGAAGTCAGTAATTTCCCTTTGCAGGTGAAAAAGCTTCTTTCTTTCCAGGGTACACATCCTGTGTGCATCTGAGGGCTTGCTCTGATGTGCTGCCTACAACAAATCCACTGTGCACAGCACAATTTTTATATCATGTCATCATCACAATAACCAAGCCCCCTTCAGACATAATATTAAACAACATGACAAACGTGTGTCACTTCAGAAATCTGCTGGCCAGTGATGGAAAATGTGAAGAGGTTAGAAGGGAAAGCTCCAAAGAAGTATTAATTTATGATGCAAAAAGAGCTTTCGTTAGATGTTGTGGGCTTAAGCACTGAAAAAAACAGGAAGTGGAAGATTTAGGGTTGCTTGTTTAACCTTAATTTACCGCCCTGACAGTGCTGATAAACTTTTTACCCAGGCCTTGAACTGCAGGGTAGGTACCAATGAGGTAAATATTTTACCAAAAGTATTCCACTATTTGGCCATATCCAGTTTTATTTTCTGCTTGATATCCACTGCATTCAGTGCACACAAAAACAATGCTCTGTGAATTGAATGTATTTAATCTCCTAAGATTCTATTATGCCCTGGTTACCTCATGCTGCTTAACCCTGGGTTGGATGCCCAGGAGTTAAACTTCTCCCACCCTTTTCTTTTGGGATCTGAATGTTTTGCCAGCCACTTTCAGTGCAGGTCCAGAGCACCACTGTGAGGTGAATTTTAATGTTTCAATTTGACAGACAAAAAACTGGAAGCCTCAAAATCTGTAAAGCTAAAAGAATCTGGGTTTCCCTCCCCCCTGAAATGACAGAAGCTGTAATGAAAAGACTCACCTGACTGCACAAAGAGGGACTTGTTCAAAAGTTATACAAAGATTAAAGCCATCAGGGGTTTTTCCTTCTTTTCCCTTTTCCTTGCACTTCAAAACCTAAACTCTGCAGAAGTTTCCATGAGTCAACTGACTTAACACCCTTGACATGGACATGTGCAAAACTCAGAGAGTGTTGTTTTCTTTCTGTGCTAAAATTTTTAAGCATTGGTAAATAACTTAGCAGATTCCAGGGCCAGAATCTGCACACCTCGTTCCGTTCCCTACTAATAGAAAAATTCCTTATTTTAGTCCTGAAGCATTATCAGATGAAGGCTGGGGCTGCATTTGTGTAAAATGCTACCAAGGACCCAGGGCTGGATCTCCAGGGAGGCTGGGCCTTGGGCAGTGAGAATTCTTGTGGAAATTTCCCATGTGAAAGAGGAAGCAGTACTCTGCCAGACCCATTAAATCAGGTAATTGTGTAAAAATTCTCCAGGGTTGGCAGTGTTCAGTGAAATCTGGGTGAGAAGGGTTGGCATCTCCAGGGTGGTGTGGTGCTAAGCACTACCCAGAGGAGCTGCCCAAGGGATCCCATGGATAATAATTATCTGGCTCTAGGTAGAGCAGGCACGCATGTCTCTGTAGGCATATTTACCTAGAGTATAATGGTCATAAAATTAGGAAGAAGTCAGTCCCTAGTAATTCACATTTGAACCAAGAACGAATCTGCAGGCTTACTGCTGCTTAACAAAGTGCATAATTTCACTCTTACTCAGAAACTATTTTGCAGAAATTGGCATCCTTATTACAAAGTTAATAGAAAAATTCCAATTGAACTCTACAAGGCGTTTTTCCTATTACAGTAACACTGCAAAGCTCCATTTAGTAAAAATGAGTGCTTAAACCTTCTGACAATTTCTTCACTGAACTTCAATTCCACTCCAAGGATAACCATCAGTGAGTCTGAAAGGAGATGGGGCCTTTATACCTTGAAATGCACAGGCTGGGGCTGCTGGGCAGTGGCTGTAAACACAGGACAGAAATTCTGTGCATTTGGGAAAGCTCCTGTTCCCAGATGGAAACCTACTCCCAAATCCAGTAGGAATTTTGCCACTGAATTGGAGGTGTCCGTGGTTTATTCTATCCTCAGTCTGGAGATGGTAAATTAATGAAATATGGCCAAAGATCTGTACTTTAAAGGCACAAGAGCTGAATTGCTTAATTAGACACTTTCCCTTCATGGCAGGGTTCAGGCCTGGGTGCAGCCCCAATCTTCCTGAAAAACTTTGATTTCAGTGCTTGGTTTTGCAGCTTTTGCCATCATGTAAAACACCACTGGGCCCTGGAGCTCCAATCATACTTACAACCAGCCCAAATAAATTTCTGTCAAAGCACCACTGAACGCTGTAACTACACACAGACATTCACACACCAGCAAACCCAGCTGAGCGAGACTCCAGAATTCAATAGCTTTAAAATATTAAGAGAAATTCATACCACCCCCTTCCCCATCAACATGACTCCTCACACTGTGTCCTCAAACTTGATAGCTAACTTATTATAATCAAGATACTCTTTACTTCTTCCAGAGACAAAATCCTGCCTTTTCTGAGACTAGAAGGGAACAGTAATGACAAAGTGAGTTATTGTCTAGATCTGCCTTCCACTGCAAGCATAACTTGTGACTGATAGGTCCTATTGTTATATTTCTCAAGAAGATCTGCAATATTGTTTAGTCAGTGACATGAAAAATGTGCCCTATAATTTCACAGTTCACAGCCATTCATTCTGAGTGCTGACACGGTTGAAATCATAATGTGGCATAATATTGTTATGCAGGATAAAGACAGAGGGTCTAATTAAACTCCCCTTAAATGCTACATTCATCCTTATTAATCAAGAATTCAGGATTCTGAAGGTAATATCAAGGCAAGTTGAAATAGGTGACTCTGGCTTATTTGACTTCATGGAAACACAGATTTTCAATGCTATCATCCACAGCTTTAATATCAACATATTAAGCATGATTTATGCCAACAGAGTAGAGCAGTGGAAAATTTTAAGAACAGGATCTTCTGACAAGTATTGTCAGGAGTGATGGAGTCTAGCTTCAGGTAGCTGGGTTCTGGGCAAAACTATGAATCATGGATTGAGATTTCCTGGACCCCTGCTTTAGGTAGCCTTTAATAATTTAACTCAGACACTTCTGGTATTTCAGAGACCAATCAAGGAGAGAGAAATTGATCTCTTTTTTTGGTTTTTTTCCCCCCTCAGGAAAGGGACAGTTTTTCAGAACAGCTCACTCAGTCTGGGTGAAAACTTCCCCCCTGTTCTGCCTCATTTTCTGCCAGGAGAGGACAAGGAAATAATGCTACACCAACCTATTTATGTACATTAATTTTCTCCAAACCCTGGCAACTGCTAGGAAGAACCAAGAATCCAGACAAGGTAAGATATGAGCATAGACAAGGCAAGCAGGGAAGCTCCCTCACCTCCCAGCAAGGCAAAAACTGGTATAACAAAGCTTAGCCCCAGCTGCTGAGCTGGGATTGGCCTCCAGCACTGAAAATCAAGATATACAAAAGCAGAAAGAAGTAAAGAAGAGGTCAAACATCTGCTCCAGAACAGAGGTAGAGAATATCAATGAAAAGAGGGCAAAAAGAAGCATCAGGGGAGACTTAGAGGTGTCCCTCCCTGTGAGAGGCACTGAGAGCAGCTGGGGAAGCAGTGATGCCCTCCCAGTGCCAGCAGGGAGGTGCTGCCAGGTTGTGGGAAATTAAAGCAGCCAAAGAATGCCTGTGAGCAACAAAGGGACTGAATGACAGAGCTTGGGAGGCAGCTATCAACATCTGCTCACAGCTGGCAGGAGAAGCACATGCTGCTGCTCTGCAGCTCTGCCATGGGAGCTGACAGGGACAGAACTGGCTTTCCTGAACGGTCAGCATCAGGTGCTGTCCACAGCTTTTACAAGGCCTGGAGTGCAGCTTTGGCAGATGCTTCAGTTCTCTCAGCAGTGGGATTTAATGCCAGTCATTTGTTCTCTTCTGTCCCATCTCTGTAGCTCCCACCTGNTGAAGCATTAGGAGCAGTTCCTAAATTAATCTATCAGTACTTCTTTTTTTCTTTTTTTTTTTTTTTTCTGTTTTAATCAGCTGCTTCCTCCACATTAGCTCAGCCTTGGTGGTAAATCCAGACAGTGCTGGCCAGCTACAAACCACCTTCTGCACAGGGAAAATGGGGCTGGTTTGGCTCTTGAGCCATTCTCCCCCTTCCAGAGTGACATCAATGTGGTTCTGGGTATGACAGGAGAATAAAGGAGGTACAGCACTGCTCCAGAAACCATTTTGCTGCTTTCCCTTAATGCTGTAGGCCTAGAGAGTTTGCTGTATGGGGGAAGAGGGGTCATTTACTTTGCTCTGGAAACAAAAAGTGGAAGCCAGTTTGGTCAAACTGCCAAAAAAAAAAAAGACAATGCAAGTTCTCTACTAGTTTGTTTTTTTTTTTCCTTCAGATATTAGTTTTATGATAGTAAAATACAAACATCACGATAATTACCCACTCAGGTAGTATTAACACCTTCAAGGAACAGCGTCAGTAAAAAGACTGCTGTGTAAAATGCTCTTGAGCCAGTGACCACTGAGAATGTGAAATTACAGGCAGTGGTTGTGTAGCACCAGGGAACTGCTCAAGTTCATTCTTTCAGAGCTTTAAATCTCCTTTTTTCTGGCATTGCTTGCTGGATACCCCAATACCCACAGCTCTCCATAGTTGGTGCTTTTGTGTTTCAGAGTTTACAAAGACAGAAGTGAAAAAACTTTTCTTGCTTCAAGCAGATTCCGTCTCTCCCTGCCTTTCCATCTAACTTAAAAAAGAGAAAGGAAGAGAAAAACAGTGTACACTGCTCAATACACAGCAACCTCAGATCCAGAGATGCACTACAAATTCCCAGTGGCTGGGTTCAGGCAGGCCATCAATAAAGCTGCAGAGCCAACTTGAGATGCTCCTGGGTATAACTTAGAGTGAAAAACTCTGGTGCTGCATGCTGAGAGCATGGCTCAGCCATTCATTTGTAACAATGGAGCTATTCTTCTGTCTGCACAAGGAAAACAAATCTCCCGTTGTTAGGAATCAAAGACAAGTCCTTCAGACTCTAGGAGACATATTTAACCATGACTAAGTGTGTTGCTTCCTGAGCATTCACTCTTTAAGTCTTCCCATCCCTCTCTCATTATGTAGTACTTCTGGAAGTGATTGGAGTGTATCCCAAAAAAAGCGAGTTTATTGACCTCCACCAGCAACAAAAGTGCTTTAAAAAGGCTTGATGTGCAACAAAGTATGCAAAATTGATCCCTTAAGTGGTTGTGAGCAATGCGATGTGAAGGCTCATCCTTGTTCACAGGGGGTTCAGGAGCTCTGGAAAAATCCTTGCAAAAGACATGAAAAGGGCATTTTGAATTGTCTTTGTGATTCCTGGCTTATGCATTCCCTGTGTGGAACTGTGGTGGGGACTGGCAGCCAAGGAAAGGAACAGAGGTAAAACTCGCTTTTTCCAGAGAATTCCCCTCAGTTTTCTCAGCCATTTGAGATCTGGGAGAAACTCACTGATCTATGAATCCCACTTCAGCACTATTTTATAGAATTTTAGGCTGCATTTTATTTATTATTTTTTGGACAAAGATCATGGCTGCCATCGATCAAAGGTTGGAACGTTTCCACTGATTTCCACCAACTCCACAGGCACCAACCCCAAAGTCAGGATGATCTAATCCAAAGCAAAGCATGTCCCAGCAGCAAAAATTCCTGTTCCCAAAGACATTGAACATCCAGCACCCAGCGGCTCTTGGTGAAAAGACAAACCATGCACAGAACCATCAAGGCTGCAAGAGATCTTCGAGATCCGGCTGTCGGCCAAGATCCAACTCCTAAACTTGTCCTGGGTTGTCCTTTAGAGGATTTTCTCCCCAAATTGCCCTAAACCAGGACAAAACTACATCTCCACATCCAGACACCTCCTGACACTTCCAGATCTGTGTCCCCACCACCTCCCTTAGCAGATTATTCTAATACCTGACCACCCTTGCAGTGAATTATTTTCCAGTGTCTAATCTGAACCTCCTCTGGGAAACTGAAACCATTTCCTCTCATCCTTTCACTGGAGACTCGGCAGAAGAGACTCACTGCAAGGCAGCAAAGCAACACAGTATCTTTTAATTCAGTTGGGTTCAGCCTCCTCCTTCCCCTGCTCTGGTGCTCCAGCATGCAGCTTCATTAATGCTTAGTTTGCAGCATAGGAAAATGCAATTTATATCAAGAGAAACAGAGTCTATCCCCTTCCAGACAGAGCAGTAGCTGTTATTTGGAAATGCTGACAATAATAAATGACTTTGCTCCTATTTCCAGACTTGGAAACAGTGTCCCTGTGCTTCCAGGAGCCACCTGTTCTATGTGGGGCAGCCTGATATAAATATTATATACAAATATATACCTTATTTACATATAGAGCTTCAGATATCTCTGCAGCCTTTCATGTTCCCATGAAACTCGGGCAGTTCGGGTTCTAAGTTCTCCAGCTTCAAATGCTGCATTTTAATTCTATTTAATGAATTAGATATGCTTTAGAGCTGTAATAAACTTTTCTTATGAAGATATTTCTGAAGCATTGAGTCACATTGCTTACTGAGAATAAACAATATGTTTACATAAATAATTTAAAATCCAAGAGCACAGTAGGTAATAAAAACATATTGCCATGATAAGCCACAAAACCAGAAAACAACACTGCTCTAATTAAAAATTACAAATATACTGCAGTAAACAACTTATTTACACGTAGTTAGAAGTCTAACTATTGAATATTCTGGACTTGTTGGATCCCAAAAAGGGAAAAATACTGAAACCAATCTCTTCACACAGTCAAATATTGAGAACCATAACTGTGTTTAATTAAGATCTACTGTTAATAATGGATTTCAGAGTGAGGTTCTTCTTTTAATTTCCCAAGGTAGAAAATGTTATTAAATTTGGCCTTTAACTTCTCATTGACATGTACACTTAAAACTTCTGATTAAAATTTCAGAGGTTGGGAAGAAGTACCCAAAATTAAACTCTCAAATCTGGCACAAAAATAACAATGGTCCCTGATTAAGAAATCAAATTTCAGAAACTTCATTACTGTTCTATTAATAAATTGTTGAGTTATAATTAAAATGGGGCCTGCTGGATTCCTTTCATTTTTTAATTCTAGAAAAGATGGAAACTGTAGAGAGATTTAAATGCTTAAAAAAAAAAGAAAAAAAAAAAAAGGAAAAAAAGAAAGGTTAATGAATCTGAGAAATGTGACCCAGCTTGAACAGGTTCTTTTTCTCTCTGGGAGCAATGAGAGTGGAACAAACACTGGTTTCCATCTCTTAATTCCAGGGTGGTGCTCCTACCTGTACCTGGAGTTCCTGTGGAATTTTAATGCCAGTGGAACAGGGAAGAGCTGACACCCTGCAGGTTCTGCCACTCATGTGCAGACATGGCCACAGCCCAGGGTCTGGGATTTGGAGTCTTATTTTTCTCACTAAAACACGTTTTTTTGCCAGCTTGTTTGAGCTTTGCAATGAAATTCTTCCTCAGCCTGCAAAAACACTTGAAGCTGAAGAATAAGAAGGAAAATTGCTTCAAAAGTACAGCTGTCTTCAGGAAATTTTACAAAGTAAGCCACGCTTTTCAGAGATAAGTAATTTGATTCTGATTCAGATCTGCATTGTTCAAAGAATAAATTCAATCTAGTTGCAGACAATGGCAAAAATGGTTTCTCTACTCTTTTTTGTTGGTCTTGAAATACATTTATCATGTTATATCTAGTAGAGTAACTAAATTTCCTGATTACAAATAATCAGCAGCTCCTTCTACAAGTTCTATACAGAAAATTAACTAAAAATATCCCTGCAGTTAGATATATTTCAGTTGTAACAGGCTGAAAAAAAGAACCCAAAGCCCACCAACATTACTGATTCTCTGCTGGTCTGCCCATTTTGAAGAGATTTATACTTTGTTGGGGGTGATGTACACTGTTCACACAGCACAAATCTGACATTTATTTCTTCTTGCAGACAAAACATTGCTCATTCATGGTCATTAATATCCAGTCAATCCACAGACTCATTTAGGAGCCTGTGCTGTCCCTGCTTGGCCTTTATTTTACCATATAGTCATAGCAAGCACTGATGGCACAATTACAGTCTGAGAAGCACAAACTTGGAATTGGTGCTCTGTAAAAGTCCTGCACAGTGTCCCAGACTCTAAAACACACACCTGTCTGTGGGAATTTGAGGTCAATATTTCAGCCAGACCCCAACCAGTGAGTGGTTTTGGCTTTTACACATGGAATTTGACCCTGTAATTGTAAATGCTGTTCTCATACCACGGTCTGCCTTCTTCACTGCTGCTACCCAGGTGTTTCAACACCTGTCAGCATTAAAACATCTTTTAAAAATGCTGTTTTATGCTTTCCCGTTATTTCAGCAATAGGACTGTCAGGTATTCAAATTAGCCTCTTCCTGATGCATTCTACCATTTCCCAGATTTCCATTACATTTGCATTATTTTCCTCTAACTTACACAACCACTTCCATTTCCATAGTTCCTTTATGTGATCATTCCTCATTCCCAGCCCAGAGTAGCTTAATTCTGCTCTTTTCTGCACATAAAAGGAAAAAAAAAAAACAAATCTTGCTTTTGGCTATAAGCCTTACATGCTTGGCTATGCAGATATAGTAAAACTTCTGGGAAAATTCTGTTTATCTTATGAGCTGGTGAAGATTTGGGGGGTCCTTGGCAGCCAGTTGTGAGGTGTGGTGAAGTGCAGAACATGTTTGTGTCACTTGACTGTTTACACAACACCCTTAAAGCTAATTGAAGAGTATTCAGGGACTCACTGGGTGCTCTTTGAATTCAGGGTCAATGTAGTTTGGAGAAATTCAGCAAAATCAGTAGGTCAAGGGGAAAATTTCAGGTAAAAGCTCCTGGATTGTTGGCTTTGATAGCATAATCCTTACATTTTCATTGCTTTTCTCTTTTAGCATCACAAAATCAGCTGTTATGTTAATGAATGCTAGTTTTCCCATCTCCCATGAAAATACATAAATTATGGAGAACAACAATAAGTTAGTTGCTTAAACTCAGTTCAAACCCCAAAGGAAATAAATACCTGTTCCCTGCACAAGCCAGGTTCTGAACAAAGCTGCTGAGGGTCACATTGCCCTGTCTGACAAGCAACAGAAATTCCATCCATAAACACAAATTTTTGTGTATGAAATAAGGAGTCTTCGGAGCAAAAGCTAAACTTAAGAATAAGAAATTATTCTATAAATAAATCCATTTAGAAAACAAGGGAAATGATGTGCTAAGAATCATCCTCCAGATAAACTGGTACTTCTATGGTAGAAGTCAAAGGAGAAAAACTGAACTGTTAATGGCATTAACAACACTATCTTTGAGGTGATGCAGAGAATTGAAACTTTTAATTATCTGCCTCGCCTTTTTCCTCCTTCCTTGGAGATGAGCACACTCCCCTGCTGAAACTCACCTCCTCATCATTCAAATCCAAGCCCTTTGCAGTGACATTTTCACCAAGACTTGCTACTGACAGAGAACATCTTCAAGATCAGCAGCTTTCTTTATTGTAGAACAGTACATGTGTCAAACCTTCTTTAAGGATTGCACAATCACTGCTAAATAAGCCTGTGACAGCAGAGAGATCCCTGCCTATGGTCTGGATTGACAGGGCCATTGTTCAGCTGAGGCTTTGAAGTCGTTCTCACAAGGTGTTTATCCCCTTTTATATACACTGAGACCTGGGGGAAATGATACTTGCAAGGAGAAATGAAAAATTAAACACAGCTGTAGGTTTTAGTGGTAGTATCTAACCTGTAATTCTAAAATGCTGAGAAAAGCTGTCTGGAAAGCCAATTTAGGTTTAGAGAACAAAGTGGTTGGTTTCTCATTTTTCATGGAATCTAAAGCCAAAATACCAAACCAGATGGATCAAAATATAAGATGATGATACCACATAATGCTCAGGTTTGCTCCTTGTGACATGGCACAAGTGTGGGACTATATTATTATAGCACAGAAATAATAATTTGTCTTCATTTATCTGGACAAGGCCAAGTCTCAGCTTTCTTTAGCTTCAGTCTTTCACTGTGAAATATTTCCTCAGCTCTTGAAAGTAGATGGACAGTCATTCTTTTACTGAGGAACATTATAAATTATCATAAACTGATTTAAACCCTATGTAAAACAGATGCATCATTTCTATAGACATTTTTAACTTTTATATATCTTCCCTGGCACTCATGAAGGAAGAGGAATAAACAAGCAGGTTAAAAGTAATTTTGAAACTATGCAAAGCCAAGTCTATTGCTTGTGGCACTTGATTGTTCTACTGTGGGAACCTCACAGTGTGGAAAAGCTATTGTTTCCTGTCTAATACACTCCTGTGTTTTCAACAAACTGAATCTCTAATTGCAGGACAAAATATAAATTCTTACTGTGTAAGAAGTTACTTCTGGTAGAACCAGAGGACACAGTCTCAAGCTGCATCAAGGAAAATTTAGGCTGGATGTTAGGAAGAAGTTTTTTACAGAAAGAGTGATAAAGTTCTGGAATGTTCTGCCCGGGGAGGTGCTGGAGTCACCATCCCTGTGTGTGTTTAACCAAAGCCTGGATGTGGCACTGGGTGCCAGGGTTTATTGAGGTGTTGGGGCTGGGTTGGACTCGATGATCTTAAAGGTCTCTTCCAACCCTGTGACTCTGTGAATTCTGTGTAGAGCCAAAACAAATTAAACATAATTCTGCACTGGCAGGCAAATTCTTGGGCACAAAAGACATTCCCACTTGGTGATGGATGAAAAAGAGAGGGCACTGCTCTCACCTGATGGTCTGGTGCTGCAAAGTGTCCGGGTCGGTGGCGTTGACCGTGAGCACCACGCTGCCAACGGGGATGTTCTCCTGCTTGGTGACTGCCATGGGGTTTGGGTGGAACACGGGGCCCTCGTTGACGTCCTCCACGGTGATCTGGACGGTGGCTGTGGAGCTGGGGCCGTAGGCGATGTCGGGGATCAGCGGGTCCTCGTTCTCCACTTTGATCAGCAGCGTGTGGAAGGCCGAAATCTCGTAGTCCAAAGGCTGCAAAACAGAAGAGCAGAGGGCAAAGTTCAAAGACAATGCTTTTCCCTTTAGCCCACAGCAAACTTGCAGAATTAGCCAGAAAGGGACAACGCCAATGTCGCACTAACGCGCGACACGAATCACAGAGACACAGCCGAGAGAAGGCAAGGAAGAAGAAAGTTTTATTTTGACTTTTGTATTATATAGAGTTTTGGGAACAACCATCGATTGGAAGGTGAAGTTACATCCTCTCCAACCACGCTGGTCAATGACAAAGTCCATCAAACCTTTCTCCTCCCAGGAGAAAGAATGAAAAACCAAAAGACAGTTAGGAAAACATGTGCATGTTTACAAAAGTACAGTGTGAGAAACTCCATCACAAGAATGAAAACATCAGAAGGCTGAAAATCAGAGCGACATGCCATTCCCTGCACCTGGAACTTGGTGAGAGTTTAGGATTAGGCACAGTTCTAAAGGGCATTGAAGATAATAAACATAATGGACTTAAAAACCCTTAGAGACATCCTCCTGTCAAAGAGCTCACATTATTTTGCCATACCTCATAGATACAATTCAACGCTCATCTATACATGTTTATTTATATGTAGCATGTATTTAAGAAACAAATGAGTCACACTCAGTAGCTACTCATGACAATAACACAAGCTGCTTTCTCAACTCCTGTCTTGAAATCACAGGCAGTGCCATGGAAATATGCATTTGTCTTAAGAATTGACAATGCCTCCTCTGAAGCCAAAAAGAGAGCATTCTGGTACAGGCAGCAAACAGGGCTATTTTCTTCTTCTTTTTATTTATTTGTTAAGTTTGAGACATAGGATTGTCTTCATACAAAGACAGGCAATAAATTTCCATATGAGAATTTAGAAATGTGGGACCAATCCACTTTAGAAATGTGGATTCAGTCTGAATCTATGCCCCTTTCTTCCCTGCATGTGCTCTCTAAGTGAGAACAAAATGGGGCTCCTGAATTCTAATTGTACGTCCAGCAACAAAACTCTGTTGTCAAATCTCACTATTGTGATGCTTACTGCAGCCCTGGCTGTTATTTAAGCACAACAGCAATGCAGTTAGGAACAGGCAGTCCTTGTGACTAAAAAATTAATATTACTGTGACAGAAGAAGGGGTTATACACACAGCTTGGACAAGGGCTGACAGCCAAGTTTATATCTTCGAATAACCTATCCCTGCCGTGCCTCCCTTTGTGCAGTGAGCCCAGGGGACGAACCTGACAGCAAAACTACAGGGCAGGAGGGGATGGTTCTTACCTTGACAACAGAGAGCATTCCCTCATTAGTCTGGGGGTTGGTGTGGATCTCAAAGCTCTGCCCTGGGTTCCCATTAATGATGGAGTAGACGGCTCTCCACGCCCCGGTGGCAGGGTCGTCCCGGTCACCCACAGTTAAGTTCACTATTACACCTGTGACCCCCTCCTTCACTGTGGCCTGGAACTGGAAAAAAACACAGATGAAATGGTTACTATTTCCACTTAATGACCACACACATGTGAAATATCCAAGGCAGCATTAATTATTTACCCCAGCAGGAGGAAGATGGAATTGTTGACTGAAACTTTAAATAATGCATTCTCACTTATGGAATATGAGGTGGTATGTTTCAGCTGCTCTCCACTTAATAGATGGCAGATAAGCAGCCACAGGGTAGGAATGGAGCTCGAGAAGGTTCTGATCACAAGAAGACCGTTCAGCTCATATTACTGGAAAGTGAAGCATGAAAAGACCTGCAGTGCTGCACAGCTGCATGTATTCCCAGAAAGGGAACTGAGGGAAGAGGAACCTGACTTATACAGGCCACTCTTGCCTTCAAATCTACTTTTATTTACAAACAAATCCAGTTTTGCATTTCACACTCTTTTTTTTCATGAATTATCCCACCCACGTTCATTTTTCACTGCACCGTTATCAAGACACGAAACAAGTCTCACAAAAACCATTCCCAGAGCATTTTTCTGAGGGCTTGCTCTAAGACACTCAAAAATAATTGGACCTCATGCTACCACTTTGTCTGCATAACTAACATCAGTGCTGCTTTCTTTTTGCAGTGCAAGAAATTTTTTATGACCTTGCGAAATGCGTTGCTGGACGATTCAACCAGCCAAGCCCTGTAAGAAAATTCTAGTTTATTCTCCATCATTCTTATTTATGTAGGAAAAAAACATTAAGCAAACCATTGGAAATGCTTGTAAAGGTCAGACTTAATAACACTCCTCACCTTTCAAGTACTTGAGGCTGACGTGCTAAAAGCACTGTATGTAAGAGTGATAAGATAATACCTGCTTTGGAGGTGGATAAACCAGGCTGATAACAGACCTAATCCTGAGAAGTGCTGAACATCAGCACTGCCATTACAGATCATTAGGAAATCTTAGCATTTCCAGGGATTAAGCCTTCAAAGGCCCAAAATTACAAACTTTATTGACACAAATAGGTTTTGCTGTATGTGTGCTCCTTAAAAGCTGCATCGTTAGTGACAATGCATCACTCAAGGGCAAGAGTCACCCAAGTGGCTTCAAGACCTGAATAAACTAGATGTCTTTTCCTCTGTCTTACAGAACACAAGAAGTCATAACACTGCAGAAGAGTTTGTGAAAATACCAAATCCAGAAAGTGGCGTTTTATTAATATATAGATTTCCCAGTCTGGACAAATAGTAGGTAAAGTGGATTTCCTCATATGAAAATAAAGAAAAGATGACTGTGTCTTCCCCTGTGTTCACTTATCTTTGTTTTTCTTCTTTTTCCAATATATTTGGTTTCTCTTCCCAAACCCTTTTTCAATATTTTCTGTATAATTTGAGTGCATGCATTCAGTTCAAGCTTTCCTGCCTTAAACCTGATTTCACAAAAGGATGACATTAATAACTGGCTATTTCTATCTTCTTTAGTGTATCTAACAAAGAGTTTAAAGAGTCTTTTATTTTGATGGTTAATATGTAACAGGTTGTGATTGAGCTTTGTTTCAGACAGTTCATTAAGCTCATTTGCAGTTTAATTAACTCTAAATGATAATACAACAATATTTTCACTTGCTTTGAAACAAATTAAAAGGAAAACTCTATTAAGAATCTTGGAAATAACAGAAGAATGATTACCAGGATTGTGTTCCTTCCAGCTCAGCCAAATGTTGTCGCTGTCAAGCAGACTTGGATACCTCTTACTCTGATTGAAAATAGCCAATTAGCCCGATTGCTATTTTTATATTATTTCATATTGTCCCAACCTGAGCATGCATAATATGAGACATGAGAACCATAAAGGTCAGAATGTTTCCCACAAGTGTTCAGCACCCAACAATTTCCATTCAGCTGCATAAAAAGGTGGCCAGACCTCAAGGAGCCTAATACTAAAGAATCTAACCCTTAAATTTGACCAGACATCTGCCTCTAATTCATATTGATCCTTTGAAAAAATCTTTTCCTTAATCCTCCAGTCTGATTCAATTAAGTGTTCAGTACTCCCTGGCTCACCTTGGGAACTGTAAGAGCTGTTAGGGTAAAATATTAAAAGATATGGCTGTTTTATTCAGATACATTATTGTGAAGCCTGTGCGAGGAATTTATTATTTTTACCCCACCAGTGCCAGACTGTGATGGAAAAGGTTGCCGTGGTCTGCCAGCTAGTGCAAAAAAATATGGAATGTCAGGCTAAGGATATCTAAAGCAAGGATGTCTCAGCTGGGATTGGCTTTCTTCTGCATCCCTATTTTCTCCTTGTTTGGGAAGAGCTCTCAGTAATTTCAGCTGCACAGAGAAAGGGCACATGGACCTGCTGGGGGCACAGCACTGCTGAGCTCCTGACTCCTGCAGGTCAAGGAAATGCCAACATCCACAGGGAAAGGCTGTGCCAAGCCAAACAACTCCAGCTACAGTGGTACCCTCACCCCTAGCATCCATTCTGGAAACAACCATATAAACAGATATTTGAAGCTGTCTGGAACGTTAGACTAAAATCTGTTCAAGATGGATGGAAAAGCAGAATGATCTGACCACAGAAGTTGTCACAGAGGTCTACTCTAAATTTATAATGGGAAAAGTGTAATAAATCACAGATTTGTGATTGCAAAAGGCACATATCTACTGTGAAACCGTGTGGCCTAGAAAAATATAGTGTATTTTATCTAGAAGGTGAACTCTTTTGCCTGTTCAGTCACCTTTATTTAAGGAATAAACCTCCAACATTTAGAAAAATCTGTTACACTTATACCAAGTCCTTTTCAAAAACAAAAGTAAAAAAGGGAATTTAAAAACTAAGAAAAGGCAAAAATAGGAGTTAGATTTGGAAACAGAGAAAAAATAACCACAGGTTCCTCATATTTCACAGTGAAAGGTTTACACTCAAAGCACGGTGCTTAACTGGGAAAGTCTGAACCAGTGCTCTAAAATAAAACCCCACAGTGGCTAACACAAATAATTGGATCACAAGTTAATTGATTTTACTCATTTTAAATATCTGCACATCCCCTAAGCACCACTATAAATTAAGAATAAAGTAGATGAGTTCAGTACTTTATTTAAACTGCTATCATTTGGACCCATTTTAACACTAATAACTTAGAAGATGAATACCCTGGGCCAGAGTGGGTTTGCTGGAAGGAGCTGTGTGAATTTACTGCTTCTATTTGAAACGTGAGGTTAACCTGCTCTGTGATGTGCCATGCTGTCATTTATTGTGCTTATCACGCATACAGCCCAGAGATTTCAGCAATTCTGTCATTTTTAAAGTTTTAGAAATATAGGGGAGAAAAAAGATGCAGTTCTTCTTTTTCTGTATCCCAGATCTTGTGGCAAAATACACAGAAAATGGACTGATAGAAACTTGGAAGGAAACACTGAGTGAACAGCAGTTAATGGGGAAGTGAAAGATTTTGAGGAAATACAGTGACGGATGTGGATGAAGAGAGTGAGGCTTGTGAGGGTGCATAAATAGACTTGCAAATATAACAAGTCAGCAATGTTTGCCACCAGGATGGACTGATGGGAAGCAGATAAGGACACTGGAATTCTTGTGAGGGATCACCAGCGTGGTTCCATGGGGCATGGAGGTCCTGGAGGGTGACGATGAGCAGCTTTTATTTCTTACAGAGAGGAGTCAGTGCAGGGGTGGCAGGGAGACCAGAAATGTTCAAAACTGCTGTGCTCAAACACAGCCTGAGCAGAGGAAAGAGTCAGTCCAGCACGCTGCTGCTCCCTTCCCCAGATCCTGCAAGCTTCATTTAGTGGTTGTTTCCTGCTGGAGCCAGGAGGTAACACTGAGCCAAATCCTCCTCCACACTGAACCTGTTGGAACCCAGGGCACAGGGAATGTTTCTCTGTCTGTTTTATGAAGCCCTGATCCTCAGCAGAACACTGCTTTTAACCTCTGTCCCTGGGAAAAAATTACCAAGGCTCTGGGAGGAGTTGGAGCACACAGGTGTGAACCAGATAGCAGTAGCAGTAATAGTTTATCACAGGGCAGAGAATTTAGAGTTTTAGGATTTTAATATGAGAGTGAATTGGAGACAAGATGGAGGATTTTGGGTGTTGTCTCATCTCCTTCTCTTTCTTTTTCTACTCCATTTTCTGTAGTACTGGTGGCAAGAAGTCACTGGTTAGAGAAAGCAGTGGCATAGGTGCTATGTGAGTAGATTAATAGAAGTTATTGGTAGAAAAGTAGAAACAACATACATTTTAGAAAGACTAATTAGCTTTAAAAGACCTTGGTTTTGGGTGTTTGCTGGCCATTTTGTGCTTTGTTTCTTGTACACTAAGTCTGGTGTGCAAACGGCATATCAAACTCAAGATAAGAAAAGAATAAACAATAGACCAAAGACAGAGAAAATCCAGAGTCTTGCTCGTTTTTCATCCTTGCCAAAGAATTCAAAGGGGAACCTCCTCCAAAGGGCACAGGGGGTAGGTTCCCACTCTTGCTGGGTCCACCAAAAACCCACACTGAGCCCTAAAATAAACTGGTGGGACAGTGCACTGAGAGCTCTTATTGACAGAAAATTCCTCTGCATGGTCTCAAGACAAACCACTCTTGTCAGATTCCCACCACAAGAAGAGATCACTTTGCAAAATGTTATCACCTGAGAACCCAGGCACTGCCCCGCCCCAGTCTCAGACATAGCTGGAAATGGCACCCAGACCATATGAAAATCAGGTGCTTGTCTCACAGCCTCTTTTAAAGCTCCTGTAGTAAATGAGATTCTGTTAACTGACTTCTCAGAGCAGAAGAAGAGACGAACTTAAGTGCACCAGAATCACCTGAATGTCTCCTGTCCAGCAGCAGCGTGAGCAGGCACAAACAACACCTTTATGAAGCCACTAAAAAACTTTCAGAGTGGGGCACTGACACCCAAATTAAAGAGCTGCCACAAGCAGCAAACACAAAGCAAGATGAACGTGCCTGGGGTGGGTGATCACTACCCAGTGGCTCATTAAGATTCTGCACGCTGTGATTCCCAATCAGGAACAAACAAATTAAAACTCCATGTCAGTTTGCATTTATCAGGGTGATGTTCCAGTGGAAGGCATTCTGTGCTGCTATCACGTGTTTGTTTCCTCTTCTATATATGATAAAAGGTGGGAAATAATGGGATGTATTAATTAATATGTCTGTGTTAGAAATTCCACAGAGAAATTGTATTATTGCAATTATCTGCCTCCACTGAAGCCCACTGCCTTTGTGACCATATTTTGTCTGTCTAATTTCTTGAGAATGGGATGACAAGTCATGGAATCTCTTGCAACCTGCTTGCTCTTTTTGCCTTTCCCTTTGCACACTGCCATTCAGTACCAATGCACCTGAGCTCCCAGGATTTATTTGCCAAGGAAACAACGTATTTTCCATAGCTCTGTACCTGGAACATCTCCAAGTACAGATGAATTTTCAGAGTGGTCACAAAGGTCTGCATTCTGGATCCATCAGGAATGAGAGCCTCATAAATGTCAGAAATGAGCATTTCAGGTGGAATTTGGTGGGACACAAAGCCCAGTTTGCCAGAGAAGGATAAACCAAGGTGCTCAAGGCAGGGGAAGTACCAGGAGGAAATAGCATTTGTGCATTGACCAACGTGGTGCTGCTGGTCCTGCAGCCACTTTCCTCCCATCCCAGGGGCCCAGGGTGCTGCCCTGCTGACCTGGGCCCCTCAAGGGCTGGAAAACTGCACCTGAGCAAAATCAGTCTATACCAAACCCTCCACTGGAGCAATTTAATGGAAAGTGGTGTGGTCAAGGCAAATTGTAACTTGGTGCTATATCTCCCTAATTTCTTCTGCAGATTTTAAAGGTATTTTACTTCTCAGGACTGTGCACAGCCTTTGCTATGTGGACACAAACAGCAGCTCTATTTCACCACAAAAATATCTGTATTAAAGTAATGGATTGGGTTGATGTAAGCTGCACACCAAGCAACACGTGAAACACTTGGAAAGCCATTTAGATGAAAGACACCACATAAATATAAAGTATTATCATGCCATGACAAGGATTGGATGGTGTAAACGAGATGCAAAGCAGAAATTATAGCTGTGAGTCACCTAAACAGGCTTTATTATTGTCATTGTCTTACTGCCATAATGCTGGCTCGTAGGCACTGCATTATTTCTTAACTGAAAGTGTTTCTCTCAGCTTATTCTATATTTTTTCTGAGTACATAATATTCTTCCACCTCCCTGGTGAAATTACAAAAAAGAATTCAATCGTAGCTTAGGAAAAAAAAACAACAACTTTTCAAATATGTGAAATTGACCATAATAATTTTGGATGCATTTTCAGTTTTTACTTTTGGATGATTTTTCACAGCCTCTGCATTGTAAATGCTTTGTGATCTTTCAAGGCACACACCAGTTGCTTTACAAAGTAAAAGTAGGACTCGGTAACGAAGGACTGAATGAATATTTTTGTCTGCAAAATCTTTGTCTGAGAGTCTGCAACAAGAGCAGCCAAACTGAAAGATCAATTAGGTAAATGGAAGGCTAAGGATTCAATTCTGCTCTCTGGAATGTGGCTACAATGTCTGCAGGCTCTGAGTTTGTGCCTTTTTATGGAAAAACACAAAGATGCTTAAAACCACTGATATTCATCATGAATGGGCAAAAAAAGGGGAAGCTTCAGCATGGATTCATTTTGTTCTGCTGCTCACCAGTCTGCTTGGAAAGGTACTCAAAGAAACAAAGGAAAAAATAACTTATTAATTAGGCTCCAGGTAAAAGTCCCTCTGGGAGCAGTTTTCCACCAGGTAAAAGCCAAACTATTTCTGGGACTGAGACCACTTCAAGAACTGTTCTGGTATTAAAATTCATGATTGAGTTGTAGTGGGTTAGAATGAAAAAATAATGGGGTAAAATAGAGGAAGGGAGGGAAGAGAGGGAGGAAGGAAGG
>VXAX01004891.1:0-79043 GCA_013399835.1 Leptocoma aspasia | reverse complement strand
AAGGAAGGAAGGAAGGAAGGAAGGATCTTTGAAAACTTTGGAAGATCTACAGAATAAGATCCTCATAAGAGCCATAAATTCATTTACAGAACTTTCTCCCTGCTTCTTCCCCACAGCAGTGCTGAAAGCCCATTCAGAGCTGGTGCTGGTTTCAACCCTTTCATTTACGTGCTTGCAGAAGACTAAAAAGCCACTTGGGGACTGTAAATAAGTGATGGTGAAAGTTACTGGAAAAACAGCTGCTTTTTGGAATTATTTTGAAGATTTTGTTTACACAAGATGCTGACTCTTTCTCAGCCCAGCTCAGGGCCTCACTGAGCAAAGGCAAAAAGATAATTCTAACACGTATTAATCATATGTTGAATGCCTGCTTCAAAGCTTGTTGCCTCCAGGTATACATCAAATGTCTGAAGATTCAGAAGGAAGACAAAGATGCTCTCTATTTTTTTCCTCCTGAATATATAAATAATTTAGAAATGATTCATTCTTTTTCACTTTTCCACCTATAAATGCAAGGTGCATTCAGTGGTTTCTGGAATAAATCAGGCACCCACAAATAATTGGACACCTCTGGAACGATGGTTGTATCAGACAAAAGCAAATACTCCTTCTCCAGGTGGACAGAGCACAGTGAAAGGTCACCGCATTTATTACGTTTAAGGAACTTTTGAGAAAACCTCAAATAATGATGTTATTTTCTGAGCTATAAAAAAATTCCTTCACCACAGGTAGAACAAACCTTATGTTTAAAACAACAGCATGGGAGAAAATGATGATCTGAGCAGGGCTGAAGGAGCAGACTGCACCTATTCACCTGCCCAGGGAGAGCTCTGCCTTTCACATTTATGAGGCCCCTTGTGCTGAATTCAGCCAACCCAGCTCCTCTCACCTCTCCCTCAGAGCACTTCCCATCAAGGGCAGTGTGAAGCCTGTATTCTTTCTAAGATGCTGGATGTCTTCTTTAAATGGAATGAGCTTTAAAAAGAACACACCTCACTGGATTTTTCTTTCTTTTTTCACCCACTGCCTTTGAGGAGCACGAAGGTTTCACAGGATTCTTTATCCTAGTGATGGTGACAAGGGGAGGGAAGGAGGCCTGGTTAAATGATCCTTTTTCATTTTTAGCAGAGACTTTTTCACAGCCAAGCCAGCTTTTCTGGTGCTGCAGATCAACATCTGAACAAATATGGTGGAACTTACTGATACTGCCCTAATAAAAAGAAAAACTGGAAGTCACCTATGACTCATTTTGCAAGGAATTCCTGCCAGTCCCAGTTAGAGGTGGGATTCATTTGCTCCAAGGATCTTTAAGCAACAAATTCCTCCTACTGCTTCCCCGAATGTCACATTTTTGGGGCCTGGACACAGAATGTGTTCAGAAAACACATCCTCTTTCACTGTTGCAATTCTTACCTCTACCATGAAAGACCCTGAACATCAGGAGAGGTGAATTTACTCCGCTCTGAATATTAAACTGGTAGAAAAAAAGGAGAATTTTATGACAATACATGATTTTTTTTTTCTTAAAATTATCATTAACATATGGAGAGACCAGTTAACTTGCTTGAAATTTTGGGAGATTGAGGGAAGTGAAGGAGGAATTTCTCTAAGGGCTTTAGTGTGCTCCCAGGTATAAATAAATGATATGTAGGCTCAGTACTGATGGGCAGAGAACTGGGCAGTGACAAGACTTTCAGCAGATGAAACCTATTGATAATTTTAAAATTATTATCATATTTACCTCTAGGAAGTAGACAAGGTATGAAAACTGTATTTTAGTGCTATACAAAAGCACTAAACTAATAGAAGTTAAAAAAAAATAACACAAAAATAAAGGAATGCTTCATTCTAAACAGATGAAAGAACAAAAATTTTCTAGATAAAAATCTAGAGGCATCTTGTTCATCTATTTTGCTACCTTGGTATTCCAAACCAGAACCTTATCCTCTCCAGTTTAAGACTCCTGCTCTTTGCAGAGAGGTAGAAGTTGCAATGAAAATGAGATTTTCTCCGTGTCAGAATCTTTGGCCTGGTTGAGAGCAAGCAGCATATGCAGCCAGAGGAGAAATCCTGCCTTTTGTGCCCTGGGAGGGCACTGACTCCAAAGGAGGGAATAATTCTTTGTGCCAGTTTACAGCTGATCAAGGCCCAAGCTGCCCAGAGCAGATGTTCTGACAGTGGTTCAAGTTCTTCATGGGCTCTTTGGTGGGCAGTGCTGAGCAGCCCCACTCCAAGCACTCAAAGCAACTTGTATCTCCAGAATATTTCAGCTACAAATTTCATCAATTCCCCAAACTTCTGGCATTTTAGGTTGTGCCAGCTGATGGGGATGAGATGCCCTAGATTTACAAGCCCCTCCAGCTGAGAGCTGTCTGAAGTTATCCCAGTTTGAAAACTCTATTTTGGAAGCAGATAAGAATTCTGTGAGGTTTCACACTGTTCCAGTGGAAGCAGGAGGTACAGATGGAAGTTTACAGGCAGCATAATCTGCAGTGCTACAGAATCTGTCTGAATTTTAAAAATGAAATCTCGAGCCAACATTTTGTTTTCTGTGAAAAGCTGAGTGGGGAAAGGAGAATTTGGGCTGAGCACTCCATATTTCAATCCATCTGAACACAATAAGTCTTCCAAGTCTGCTGACAAAGTGATGAATGAAGTCTACTGCACATAGTTTCTTCTACTGGATATACAAGATTTTTTTTTTCCCTCAAATTATCCAGTCTACATCCAGTTGGCTCAACATTCATTGAGCAAAACATTATTGCTCTATCAAAAAGATATGATACAAGAATAATCATTTAAAGATCAGAGACGTAAGTGAACTTTCATGATTAATGATCTCTTTCCTTTTCTGTTTTCCTCTCATAGCAGAAAAATCTTTATTATACCCTGAACATCCAGGTGAGCACCGAGCTCTCATTACCCAGGATGGGAACAACGAAGACCCGGGGCCTCTGACCCTGACAGCACAGAACAATTCTGTTTCCAAGGTCAAGAATAAAGAAGAATAGAGAGAAATGCAGTGTGTTTGACTAATGGCCATGGGTGGTGTGAGCCTGCCCATCCAGCACTGTGAGGGGAGAGTTCCAAAGGCAGGGTCAGGGGAGTTCCCTGGCAGCTGGGGTGAACCTGCTTTGGAAACTCTGAGATGTAAGCATATATTGCACTAACAGATGTATGGTTTGGCACTGCACAGCTGTGAAAAGGTCAGGAAAAATCTCAGCTATGCTAAATGGATTTATTGCTTTCTGCTTTAAGGCTACTGATGGTCTCCATCTCCCACCACCCAGCTCTTTTTGCCTGTGCTCATTTCATCTTGCCTTGAAAGAAAAATATTTGTGATAAAGGAAAATGAAACATTCCTCTTGTGCCCTTATTTCTTGTCTAGAATGTCACAGAGGGAACATTCAGGGCCCTTTCATTTTCTCACTGGTAATTTATGTTTTCCTACCCAGACATTCTCTGTACACACATCCTTCTGGAGCACAAACACCACTGCAGCCTCAGCTGGATATGTGCTGTGCAAATGGCTAAGCATCCATTTGCTCCTTTTTGTTAATAAGGAAGACAAAAATGAGCTAAGGGTATCTTTCTATCCTGGAACTGAATTCTCTCTGAGCTGTTTAGAGATTGGGAGTGACTGGCAGGTGTCCCCAGCTGATGTGTCTGAGCACCGAGAGTCAGCAGGGAGGTCAAAACAGGCCAAGGTTCTGCACTTGTGCTCTGGCCAGAGGGAAGTGGTGCACACCCAAACACACCCAAACACACCCAAACACAGGGAATCAACCTGTCAGACCTGCCTTGTGTGGGCTGCAGGGTCACCTGAAGAAAGAAAGAGCTTTTGAAAGGGGACTTTTTGTATAGGGACGAAGTGATAGGACCAGGGGAAATGGATTTAAGCTGAAGGAGGGCAAGGTTGGATGGGATATTGGGAAGGAATTGTTCCCTGGGAGGGTGGCAGGCCCTGGCACAGGTGCCCAGAGCAGCTGTGGCTGCCCCTGGATCCCTGGCAGTGCCCAAGGCCAGGCTGGACAGGGCTTGGAGCAGCCTGGGACAGTGGGAGGTGTCCCTGCCATGGCAGGGGTGGAATGAGATGAGCCTTCAGGTCCCTTCAACCCAAACCAGTCTGTGATTTTATGACTCTGTGAACAGCAAAGGGGCTGTCCCAGGGGCACGTGGTGGTTCTGGCCCCTGTCAGGGCCATCCCTGGAAGGAGAAGCATCACCCTGAGCACAGATGTGCCCCGTGGTGGGGCTGGGGGAGAGCAGGCAGCACAGGGCACCTACACAGCCACTACAGCTGACACTTGCTGGGCTGCTCAGACTTTGTGCCATTCCCTCATCCTGATCCCAGCTAACACTCTGGGATGCCTGGAAATCCTTCAGCAGCAGCTTAGGTCCCTCTGATTCCAAGCACACCAAATGTCTCACACAAATAAAGGCAATTCCCAGGAAATACAGGTGGCATGAGTAAGATAAATAAGAATTTGGTATCATCTTCAGTTTATATCAAAAAGCTTTTCCACAGGGTTGAGTGTTTATCAAATCAGGATGTGCATGAAGAGCACGAGTTCATTAAGAGACTCTGCTATTCCTCTCTTTTAAGAGTGGTTCTCCTTCTCATGTAGAACCCTCCATGTAATGTGCTCATACATCTGCATCAATATTGCCACACTGAGCTCTTCCCAAGGACAGCCAGTCCAGGAGGAATTAATTGGATCCTGACACACATTTCTAGATACAGGTTTTTCACCTGAGCTTGCCAGTTCTAGGGGAAATCATTTTAAGGGACAATAAATAGCACTTTATTTCTGTACACAGCAGTGTGATATACTGTAAGCAGCCACCCTTCCTCCCCTTGGAAGGCAGAAAAATGCTGTGCTTGCAGGTACCTCAGAAACATCTCCTATTTCTTGCCTCTGAGTAAGCTCATAATTAGAGTAGAAACACGAGGAACAATTTCAATGGAGCTGTAAAACTCCAACTTTTCCAAGGAGGAAAAAAAAAATCTATTTGAGGTTAGAACAAAATCTTTTTTTAATCTGGCTAATGCTGCTTTTGTGCTGATGCTAATCATTATATTTATGACTAACTGTGGGACATTCCAAAGCATTGACACCTGACTTCACTTACCAGAAAAGCAATCACTTGCAGATATTCAACTTGGTGATTAATATGTAGATACCTAGTTTTTAGTGGATTAAACCATGTTGTATCAATTTGGTGGTCTTTAGGATTTATAATCAAACCCTGACGACATCTGATTAATGCCAGCTCAGGCTCCCTGAACCTTACAATATTCCTGCTCCTTTGGAGCTCAGATCACAGCAGGCTGATTACCCCCTGATTATCCTGAGTAACTGGGGTCAGAGGTTCGCTGGCACCACAGAACACATTTAATTCAATCAATTCAGTGAGTGAAGCAGTTGGGGAAAAAAAAAAAAAAAAAAGATATTCCAATTGCTGTAATATAGCATTAGAAAAATTGCCCAGGACTTCTGTGCTCCAACCGATGAGCATTTTTGCTTAATTTCTAATTTAGTATTCTGCTGGGGTTTGCAACTTCAATTACTTGTGATGTTTTCACTCTAAGTCAGGGGCACTGAGCTTGGAGGGAGGAAGGAAAACCAGAGGGAGAAAAGTTGCCTGCACTGAGCTGGATAATAACTTTTGTGACAGGCACACACACGCTGGCACAGCTCACCTGGGGCCTTCCTCACAACCTCCTCCTGCTTCTCACTACGTGTCCCTTTTGCCACTGCCAGATTTCTGGTCTTACTTTCACTTCTGGTGGACTTTTACTGCTGTTTAGCTGAGCACCACTTCATTTTTCTTGTAAGCAGAGAGACTTTGATCACCTGTGACAGAGCACAGAGGTGATTTCAGACAGCCCAGCGCCCTCGTGGGTGCTCAGAGGAGTTGGGGAGCTCATTAAAGACTCCTCTCTGCACCTCAGCCACCTGAAGCACCAGGTGCTGTGTCTGGGATGAAACACAAAAAAGCTCCTCTTATGTTCCCTGAAAACCTCGAGGCACTTCACATAGCAGTGTCCAGCAGCTCAGCTTGGCTCCTGCCAGGGAGGTTTGCATCCTGCAGGAGGATCCTGAGCCTGCTGATGCACAGATATCCCTAACTGTGCATCCTGAGGCTGCTGATACACAAATATCCCTTGTTGTGCATCCTGAGGCTGCTGCCATAGCCAGACTCTGCCTTCTGCCCCCGGGCTGGGTGGTTGTCACAGCTCCAGGCACTGATGAGGGTGGACAGCCTGCTCAGAAGGGGCAGTGCAGGATCTAACAAGTGTGAGGGACAGCAGAGACAGTAAATTTGGATCTAATGTGGAGTTTCAGGCCAAGGAACAGGGAGCAACACACAAAAACACCTTCTCAAAGACATAAACATGACCCCAAATGATCCCAAGGGCAAATGGTCAGCGTGAGCATCCCGTTTGTCCTGGCAAAGGACTCCAGGTGTGACAACTCCCCACGACAGCCTGACCTCTTGGGGAAAAATGAAACCAACTTCATGGCCCAGAGGAGCAAGGAAATGGTGAGAGAAACAGCATGAAAAGGGCAGGAGCTAAGAAAGGTGTGTACAACACTTTTACATCTGCCCTATTATCACTATTGAAATTTTTTCTAAGTTGAAGAATATTTGTTTCAGTAATTCAATCAGGATTAATAATGATTCTTGGATTCGGATGAACTTTTCAATTTTATTAACATTAAGTTATTGGCTTTATATTTAAGGTGGGCTTCCCTTTGCCCATCAATAAGATTTTGAATGTAAAAATATGGCACCAGGGTTAGCCATTACCTGCAATGCTTCCTCAGAAATTAAAGCAACTTTCTTGAGTAGAATCCTTTAATAAAGGAAATGAAGTCTTAGACCTCTGTTTTCTCTGCAAGCAGGAGAAAGCTGCAATTTATTTTTCTGCTTGCCCACAGAGAAGATTTGCCCATTTTCTGTATGTTCCTTTGAGGTTCTTTGGAATGAAAAATGCTATGTGGTTATAAAACATTCTCTTAATGAAGCTCACTCTCAACTACCCCCGGAATTGATGAATTTCCTCCGGAACCCCTGGGCACATTTGCCCTCAGGACAAACCCTGGCACAGCTGTCAGCATTCCTTACCTGAAGAGAAGCCCGGAGAAGGAGCTGCAGGACAGAAGTTTGGTGTTTTAGAGAAGATCACAGTGTGCCTACATGGGACATAAAGCTGGAGCCTATGGACAGTGCCTATAGAGCCCTACTCAGTGCCTGCAGGCTCTCCTTTGGGTGGGAAATATTCTCAGCCAGTTCTACTACAAAATCCAAAACAAACAAAAAGACAACACCCAAATGACTTAATCAATTCTCCACATCAAACACAAACGCACAGGTAGAGAAGAAAACATACAGCAGCAAAATCCCAGCACATCAAAGCCCTCAAAAGCTATACACCCTTCTCCTCCTGTGCTGAGGATGAAAGAAGAAGAAACCACAGACAGCAGATGTTGGTTCTGTCACTTTTTCTGTGCTGGGAAAAGAATTGTGGACAATAAAGGCGATTTGATGTCGTGCAAACAGCAAAACTCTGTGGAGGAGTGCAAGGAGCTGCTGGCCACGCAGAGGGCAGGAATTGCTCCCTCTGCTCAGCACTGGGAGCCCAGTGGCCACAGCCCCTGGCTCCTGCCCACAGCAGGGAGGCAAAGACATGGCAAAGCACATGGCCTGGGGTAATTCTGGGTACCAAACGGGCTGTTTTGGGGAAAAGGATTGTCTGGGTGTCACCTGCACAGGGACAAGGCCAAGAGCTGCTGGGCTTCACTGGAGGCAAGGGAAATCCTCACCAGATATGAGGCAAAACCTGCAGGGAAGCTGGAGGACGCTAGAGGATTGCTGGGAGATCACAGGCACTGTAACCTCAGAGCTCTTAAAGGAAAAATAAGCAATACTGGAAATGATATAAAAAGGAGGGAGGAATTTGAGGATGTCTTGAGAACCCTTCCCTGAAAATTTCATGAGAAACCCAAATCCAAGAATCTATACAGAACAAAACACATATGCCTGATTTTCTAACATTTTTAAGGTTCATGGTGCTCATGAACACCCAGGAAGTTCGCTGGATTGCCATGATTTCTTTTTTTTTTTTCTGTGCCAAAACCAAGTGATAGGAAAGACTTTCCTGACTGAGATTCCAGTCTGGAACTCCCCATCATCCAAGATTCTTCATCATGCTGGGTTTGGTGCTGACAGCTGGAGATAACAGGGGGGAACTGCAAAATAACACTTGCCCTCCTTACTGCAGATAAAAATTGTGCCTGTGGCTTTCCTAGCTGGTCATGTCCTCTTTTGGCAACAAAATGTAAGGAAAGGGGAGAGGAAAATAACTCTGATCTCAGCCTGGGGAAGGATCCAAAGGAGACAAGAGTGGCAGCACTAGATATCAAAATTTAGTTGTTTTGAGGCTACAACGTAGCCAGTGTAGCAAAATTCCTGCTCCACTTAGAGCTCCTCCATTTTTATTAGTGAATTAAAACTCTCCCCTTGCAGTCCTGCAGGAACAAACTGCTCCTGCCATGCAGACAAGGTTTCTGAAGAAAATCATGCTTTTAACAAATCTCAGCCATTACTTCATCATTTTCCTGAATTGTCTGGCAAAAAGGAATTTAAAGGCCTGCATTTAAATTCTGGAGCAGCTATGAAATGAAGAAAACAGATTGATTTGCATTCTGTTCCACTCCTCTCTTTGCCAAAGTGATTTTTATAAAAAAAACCCTAAAAATTAAAAAGACTTAAACCCCACAATCTGAGCCTGAGAATTCAGTTTTCAACATCAAACCACAGAATTTTTTTTTTTAATTTCCCTACAATATAAAGCTTTAGAAACAGGGTTTACAGAAGAAACGCTGCCAGAACCCCTACAACGTGTCATCCACTCATTCCTCACATGGAATTAAAGCAAAATGCCAGCCTTGCATTGCCCACAAACCCTGCCAACAAATAAGGATTGAGACAGGCTGAGAGCACCGTCTGGGCTTTTTATGCTCATTTTTTTCCATGGCAACATCTCTGTTTCACGTGCACGATGCTTTCCTTCCCTCCAATCCCTGCATTGTCTGGGTTGGTTTCTCCCTTCCAGGGAGCACCTGCCACGTCCCCACTCTGCTGCAAGACACAGAGAGCACATTTGGAGTGTCTGGGGCCAGCTGACACTTGTCCCTCAGCCATAAATCTCACTCCAATCACAGCCAACCTCCTCACCTCTCCCACTTCCCAGCCATTATTTGTCCTTTCCTTGGTTTCCTCCAGCTGAGGAACTGCATCTCCTCCAGTGGCACTGTAAATGCCAGCCCAAGAGATTAAACACAGCTGCCCTGTGCCACCTTGTCCTGTCGGGGACAATGTCCTTGCAGGCCACCTGCACTGACAGCAAGGGACATTTCCACTCAGATCCTGAGCATCCCAGTGCCTGGGTTTTGAGAACAGCCTTGAAGAGATGGGATTTAAATTGTATTGAGGGTATTAGTCTAAAGTGAATGAAGAGGAGAGTAGACTTCTCGTTTATATCCCCAGAGTGATAAATGTGAGAGCGGAATATTTCTTTTTTTTTTTTTTTCTAAGGCAAAGAAAATGGGAAACCAACATGGATTTCAGGCACATGAGAAATAGCTTATGAATTTAGATGATAGTTCAGCAGAAATAAATTGTACATCTGTTCATTCATTTTAATAAAGCAGGGAAATGACACGCTGCTGGAGCCTTTGGAGAATGCTGGTATTTTTAAATGATGATCCTATAATAATGGCATTAACATTTGTAATGCTGCCCATACTTTAAGAATTTAAGAAAAATACATTGATGGGATAAGTGAGCTTCAACCTATAGTCTGGACTCCAGGCATTAAAAAGTGAATAAGGTGCTTCCTGAATACTCCCAAATTAGTTCAGGAAAGGCTCTACAATGGCTTTCCCATGTAACACAGAAAATCCTCTCAGTGTGTGTTGATAAAGCTTATTATTTCTGAATAAATAATTCAGATGTGCAACATGTAGCTGAATTTTTGCTGACTAGAACGCCAGTCTGCATTTATAGGCAGCTAAAGTGGAGTGTTTGCCTTGAAATTAGTCCATGAAAGAAACCAACAGGATGCTTTTCCTGGCTGTAGGGATGCATGGAAACATGTCCTAACTTCTGCTGGATTCAGGCAGGAGCAAAACCTGTCCCCTGCATCTCCCATAACACAGAAGTTAGAAATGGAAAAAGCTTCATTGCTTCATTGTTTCTATGCTGCCATTATTTACAAAGCCAACATGCATACTTAAAAAATAAACCGGTGAGACTGCAGGGGACGGTGCATTTTAAAAGCCAGGTTTTGATTTTCCAAACTGATCTCCATAGGAAATAATAAATTAGGAGTTCAATAATAACTGCCATGTTCCCTTTAAAAGCACAATTATTAAGATCATTAAAATTTCCTTTTAGTTGATTGCATTAAAGCAATTGCTGCTGGAGTAAGGAGCATCCAGAAGTGATCAGTGCTCACATATTGCTCCTTATCAACTGGGATAGCCCTCACTCAAGGCAAGGGAAACAGGCAAGTCTGAAATCCTTGGGAAGTGCAGAAGTTCACCTAAAATTAGATCTCAGAACCCGAGACCTTTTTATGATGTCCCCACTGACAGCAAAGGAGTGCAGGCTGAACTGTTGGATCTCCCCAAAGCAGAGAATTCCCAGAGGTGCTGCTGGGAGCCAGAAACCCCTCAGTGCTGACACTCCTGATTTATCCAAAACCCCCCAGTGCTGACACTCCTGATTTATCCAAAACCCCCCAGTACTGACACTCCTGATTTATCCAGCAGCATGGGAGGGTGGCCCTGTGCCCTGTGCTGCTCCAGCAGGCAGCCAAAAACAACCTCCACAGGCAGCCCAGGTAAACAGGGCTCTTTGTGATTTGGTTCTCTCGTGGATACAAGGGGATTGAAGAAAAGAAATACCCCTGGGTGAACACTTCCCAGCCACAGAACCCTCCCAGATTTATTGATTGGAACTGCATTTTAATCATTAGCCTGGAGGAAAGAAAACAGTTCCCAGGGACTGTCAGCCAGCCCTAGCACAGGCCATGATAAACCTGTTTGTGCCAGCAATATCAGGCAGTGCCTGCGTCACAGGAAAAGGACATTAAAGAGTTCAACATCTGCAGGCAAAGTTGAATTTATTTACTTATGGCTTCAATTATTATTTAAGATGGAAAACTTGAAAAGGTCAGAACTGCTAAATCAGAAAGCCTGCCCTTCATTTGTCTTCAAACACACACAGGTTTCTTAGCCTCGTTCGGCACTGAATCAATTAATCAGAAACAATGTTCTTTGTTTTCAAATGCCAGTTGTGTTATTTCTAAATATGGAAATATATTGTGTTATTTCCAAATGGACTTGTTGATCTCAGAGCACTTTTCCAGCCTAAATGATTCTGTGGCTCTGTGAAGCAGACAAGTAAGTCCAGGTTTCATTTTTGCTTTAACCCATGTTAGAAAATGCAGCTTTAGGAAAATGAAACATCAGGTCTTCAGTTTAGGTAGGCAGACACCTGTGGGCCTGTGTTTCTATTTATATATGTACAGAAATCCAGATTTACTTCCCAGTCTAAAACTGCACTCCCATCTCCATTTGGATGGGAGCCACAGCTTGGATGCAGGCAGTTAAGAATATCAATACTAGGGATAAATCTTCTTCCATGATATTATTTCAGACAACTGTTGGTTTAGATTTAAGCTTATTTAGCAGGATTGATTTCCCTTATGTTTCTTTCAAAACTTCCTCACATAACTCCTTGATTTTTCCAACTTTATTTTTTTTTTCTTTTAGCTAAAAGATTGCTTTCGACCCTTTAAACTTCTTGAGGACAGCAGCGTTCCCCTCACCATCAGTCTTCTAAATGAAACAAAATCATTGATCTAAGAACATCTGAGAGTACCAGTTAATGTATGGGCACTGCCAGCCTCCGTGGCTGGAGATGGGCAAAACAAATGAGCTGGGGAGGAGGAAATAAAGTCCAAAAGGAACAGATGGGGGGATGTGTGGGAGCCAACAGCCACGGGGCTCCATTTATAGAAGGCAGGCAAAGGGTGCACATAGACTTCTGTGAGCCCTGAGCAAAGAGGCAATTTAAGGCACTGGAAACAAAAAGGTGGCTCCCAAGGGAGGCAGGTGATGAGGGCATGAAGAAGAGCTCACTGGGGGATAGTATCAAGGGATGGGAAAAGGAAGGTCTTCCAGAAGTGATAAAAAAGGGGGAAAATCACAGGGACAGAACAAGGATCACGAGAGGACAAAGGTCAGAAACAGATTTTGGTGATATAGTAAAAAAAAAGGTTTTCCATGTAGAAAGACAGGGGAGAAGTGATGAAAATATAGCAGAGAGAAAGGGGAGTCACTCAGCAAAAAGCATCCCAGGAGCTCTGAAGCAGCAGCTGGAAACAGGAGCAGAGGGGTTTAAGGAACATGAAGTGATCAGGCTCAGAGAGTCAAAGGACAGACTCGAGGAGTTTGGAGAGGAATGAAAATTTAAAGCTAATTATTAAAATTCAGAGAAGGCTCCTAACAGGCTCCTGACTAAAGAATAGGCTCGGAAGGGGGAAAACCCAAGAGTTTGCTCCTTGGTTAGCTGGAATGGGGAAGTTTTTTTTGTCTTAAAAAAAGAGAATGATGCAACAGGCAGAAGGAACTTTGAAGGATAAATTTCATCACTAGGCAAATTAAATATCAAGGAGAGGACACAAGTGTTTAGCACAGGGAAGTGAAAAAAAAAATCTCTATGAAAGCTGCATCAAGTGGAGAGCAGGAGTTAGAATTGAAATTCCAAAGGACTGGCTGTAGAGCAATAGTGTTGGAGGGAAATATTGGGTGAGGAAAACAACTGAGATTCAGGGATTTTTCCTAATTGGGTCAAAGTCTAGAATGGGAAAGGGAGGATAACATCAATACTCCGTGTAGAGCTGGGCTTACACTTTTTTGTGACATATGGACTGGGAACACAGGGGAACACATTTGTAAAAACAAATAAATATTAAGTGACTGTTAGACAGACGGCTGGAGAAAGGGCTACCCTTTAAGCAAATAAGCATCTGGAACTCACAGGCAAACAAGTCCAGGAAACATGCCAAAGTAGGAACTACAAGGATATGAATAAATTCCACTTCTGAACCATTTTCCTCAAAAGAGACTATAACTACAAGGAGTCCTGTATGAACCCCCAAGCTGCTTTTTCTTACATGTAACAACACCATTTTCATTCCACTAAATTCAAGATATAACAGGCCTATATAACTTTATTTTTTTTTCCAAAATGAATATCTTTCCCAGGCATTTGCTAAAAATTTTACTTGAATAAACCTACAGCTCCTTTTAGCATGGTGAGTTTTATCCGTTGTCTATTTTAATGCTTCCGAGCAGAGGGAAAAAAGATATTTTGTCTAAATAATCCTGACATTTTGATTCGTGTGCACAGATGGTTAGCAAATTTTGGAGTAGCCAAATCAGTTTTAGTGTTGCTGAGAAAAATCTTAAAATCTCACTTGTCAGTGAAGGAATTGATAAACTGATCACAAAACTCATTCCCCTCTAGTGGAATGACCCAAGCAGCCACATAAACTATTATTTTTGAATGAATAGACTTCAGCTTTACAAATTCCCTCTGCTCATATAAACTGCAGCTATGATACCAGCTCACACATATTCTGTAATTGGTATTAAATAGGGTTTTGTCTGCTGCAAATTGAATATGTTAAGATCTATAGTGTGTTATCATGTTTAATCCCGCTTTTAAAGCAGAACTCCCACAGATGCTGCAGGCATATTAACAGTGTGGGTTTCTGAACTCGTGGGATTACAGTGATATTTTGCAACACATCTAACAAGTCCTCTATTTGTTACTTCTCAAATCAGCTGCGCCACATCAGACAAAGAGATTTCCAGTTCTTGGTATTTCTGTTCAAATTATGCATTCCACAGGTGAGGAACTGAATTAATTTATACATGGAGTAAAAGGTCCTTCAAGACCAAAAAGGTAATACCTGGTCATCTCTTCCTCACTGCCTGACCACCAATTTACATTCTGAATTAATTTAAATGGAAAGAGGGAAGATTAAATTGGAGATCAGGAAGGAATTCTTCCCTGTGAGGCTGGGGAGGCCCTGGCACATGTGCCCAGAGAAGATGTGGCTGTTCCAGCCCTGGAAGTGCCCAAGGCCAGGCTGGACAGGATTTGGAGCAGCCTGGGACAGTGGAAGGTGTCCCTGCTATGGCACATGAAATGAGATGACTTTAAGGTCCCTTCCCACCCAAATCTGGGATTCTATGTACAAGATAATGATGATTTAAGAGCCACTCTGCAATGAATACCACGTGTAGAAATTACTGTTTCCACACTAAGGTTTTTTGTCAGCTGGATGTCACACAGTCAAATGAGGTCTGCCAATGAGAGACCCCCCGAAAGTTAATTTAAGAAAAGAGATTGATGCATCACTTTGTATCTTGATCTGAAAGCAACTGTGTGAAGTTTCTTGGAAGCCTCTGTGTCACCTGCCAGCACTCAGTGGAGCTGGAATTCCTTGGACAGCCATGAAGTACAATATGCTATATACACTCTTGGAGGAGAGTGAAATTAAAGGACATTTCCATGGACTGCTTCACCAGTACATTTAGAGGAAAAAAAAATTATCAGGGAAAATACTCAAATTTTTAAATGTCCATTGCAATTGAAATCTGTAGAAAACAATCCTAATTCGACTTGAAGGCAACTGCAAAATTCCAGCTGGCGTGCTTTTTTTTTTTTTTTTAATTGGAAAATCACATAGCCACTCCTGGCAGTGATTGCTAATAATTATGTTTATACAGCTTCCCTGAATAAGTGGTCCAAGGCTAGGTCTGGAGACATTACATTATCTTTGTTTAGCTTGTGCTTCCCTCAAGAACCTTTGTTTGAGCCTTCCTTCCTTTTCAATTTCTACTCTCCAGCTCCTCACCCAAATGTGTTTGTGCTAGAGGTACTCCAAACTCTCCCTGCTACTGTTTACTTTGTAATCCTGACTTTAATATCTGTCGTAAAGTTCACACTTCATAGCCCACACTGAGGAAGCACATTAACCTTCACTTCTTGGAGAAGAGAGCAGTAAATTGTGGCTTTATGGCTTTTCTGCTGCTCGCAGTGTTTGGATATTTGCTGTCTGCAGAAGCAGATGGAAGAAGCTTTGGGAGGAAAAGTGGCTTTGTGGTGAGAATTTGCCAGCTGCAGTGAGAATTGCTGTTGTCACCAGGGAGCTGCTGCTGACCTTCCCAGCACAACCAAAGGCTTGCAGAAGGCAAGGGCTGGCCCAGGAGTTTGCACCAGGGTGGCTCAGATCAGCTGAGGACAACAAACCAGGGCAAGCAACAAAGTGTGTCTGTGCTCACACAGCTGGAGAGAGGCTTGGACACAACAATCGGTTTCGAGTGTAGAAGAATTGTAAACATTAACTGTGTTATGGAATGATGTCCTTGAGTTACGTTCGTGCTGAAACTACCAATGGAGTCAGATGAATAAAACCAATCAGCTCAAATCTTAGTGACCCACGCTATAAAAACCGCGTGTTTCAAATAAACTTTCTCTTCTGCCGCTCACCGACTCAGAGTGAATCTCTGCCTCTTTTCCCTAGTTCGGTAGTGACAACAAAGGGCAGGAGAGGAACAGTGACAAAGACGGGGAAAAAGGGAAAAGGACTGGCAAAAACACAAGTTTACTGCGTGAGCCTACTTGGAGAGCAAGAGTGCTGGGGGGAAACCAGAGCTGGAGGAGCAGCCTTTGTGTTCCTCCCCAAATTCCCACTGCCTGAACGACCATTTCTATTCACAGACCCTTCCCTGTGTTGCACAAGTGTTTCTCAGCTGCTCCCAGGTTATAAAGCAGGCACTCTGTTGTTTTATGCACCACTGAAATGTGTTTATCTGGAGATTAAATGGACAACTTCATGTATTTCCTGACTTTGGTGGAGAGAAACAAAGCAGAGAACTCACTCCTCAGGAGCAAAGAGAAATGTAGGATTCTGCTGCCTGCTGCCATACAGAGGATCCAGCCCTAATTATGTGATAAGTGCATGGGCTCCTTGTTAAACAGATTTTGCAAAAGTTCTTGAACAAAGTGCTTACAGTGGTTATGCAGATAGCTTGCTGAAAGCCACATGAATACAGATTATTATGCACACAGTGTGAATCTGGATGAGTACAGGAACCACCGGCCTTCCAAACAATATTATTTCATCTGGTTTTGGTTTTTTGCTGAAGAGGTCTCTGTTTCAGTCAACGCACAGAATAATGGCATTTGTTTTTCTTTCTCTGAAATTATTCTACTCTGGAAAATGCTACAGCAGAGTGTTTGTTGTTCAGGTCATTGGTAATTCAATCCTGAGTGGTGCTGAGCATTTCTCATCACATGAGAATCCTCAAGCCAGCTAATTCTGATAAAAACTGACACACAATATTCAAGAAGAAGTAAAAAAAAAAACCAAAACCTAACAAAAGGGTAATTTCATTATCCAGATAGCCAGACTGTTTAAATAAGTCTTCCAGATGTCCTTAGTTTGGTAGCACCACAACACAACTCAGAAATATTAATAAACCTTCTTGATCATGGGCATTTTTCCAGGTTATTTGAAAGTGTTTAGAAGAGAGACAGACATTTGGAATCCTAATTGCACTGAGAGTCAGAGCAATCTATGCTCCTAAACCCAGTTTTTTGAACTCCTGTGGGCACCAGATGTCTTCACAGCTACTTTATTAAGTCCAATAATATTTTTAAAATTATTTTTGACATCTAGAATTATTTAAGGAAAAAAAAAAAAGAGGTGGTGTCTACATGCCTGTTATTTAGATTTTTAGATTCCTAAACTGCTTATGTGATTTTGAAATCTGTTCTATAAGTCATGACAGCTCATGACATGGATGCCTTGAACTTTACCATGGGTGAGACCAATGACCAATTATTAACCACGAAGAAATGGTGCAGTCACTGAAAATTTCAATTTAATTTTTGCAGTGACAACAGAATGCTCACGGATTTCATTTAAAAATAAAATATTTGCTGCTATTTAGATGTTTGTTTCCTTTCTTAAATTCTGCCTCTCACACATGAAAATGTACCAGGTAACATCTTTCATTTGCTTTCAAGGAGAGTTTTGGGCACTTGGAGGTATGTCAAGTATGCCAGTGAACTGCTGCAAGAGGATGGAGTGGAAATAAAGCTGAGTGAAAAGGTCAGTGCAAATATTTATTTGGTGTAGAGGTTTCTGAAGGTTAAGATATGCTCCAGGAGCCTTTCTAGCTGTATTTACAGCTCTAGAAAAAACAAGGGTGGCTAAAGAGCTCCTCTCTGGTGATCCCCAGCCATCCTGAAGCTGCTCTTTGTGCCAAAGTTTACTGACAGCTGGAGAGGCTTTGCCCTGCTCTGTTGAGTTTCTGTATGAATTGTGATTTCTCTGCATGTAAATTGTCTCAGGGCCCAAAACCAGGAGCCAAATGGAAATTCCAATATGCATTCTGTTCATGTGATTTTGCTGTGATGGTTTTATCCATCCCACAAAACTCTTTCTCCTGACAAATCAGCGCTGGGGGTGTTTGATCCAATTTGAGCAGGCTGCTGGAATTTCAGACTGGTTCCTATCACTTTGAGGCCATAATGAAACTCTGATTCTTAACTATCAGCCTGGCAGTGGCTTGTCATCTGCTCAGATCTGCTGGTGCTGCTCAAGCACCTCAGCCCTTGCAAGGTGCAGCAGGAGAGAGCAGCTTGTGATGTGGGAAGAATCCAAAGTGGTTTATTCTCCCCACCCTGGCAGCTCCTGCAGGTTTTGTCTCTGTTCAGCCTGGTTTGCACTGTGATTTCCATCCCAACAGGGAAGGGGAGAGGGCTGCAGCCCTGGTCTTGCTGCCCAGCTGGGCTTTAGCACCTCTTTGGCTCTGTTTTCCACACAGTTGTGGTTCTCACTGGAAATCTCTCCCAGTTAAATGCAAAGGTCTGTGGGAAGGAACTGGAAGGGGAATCATCTACCATTAACATGATTGTGGCTAAAGGTGTGGTCCAGCTCACTGGAAGTCCTGCACAGAAAGGGTCAAAATTAATTAGGAGTCCCAAAGGGCAAAATTTTCCCTGCAAGAGAAGGTCAGAAGGACTCAGACCACAGAAGGAGGAGAGGTGAGGTTGGCTGGCTTCAAACATGCAAAGCCAATGGGCAGGTCTGGTCTGTGCTGCCAAGGTCCATTTGAGGCCTCAGGTTTTAGCTTTTCTATTTTTCAGATTCTGTGCTGCTTCAGTGTGTGGGTCTGAGCTTCACATTAGGGGATGGTGAGCTCTCTGCACAGAGCAGGGAGACAAAATAATTCCTTCTCCAGCTGGGGACCAAGGACAAATGATCCAAATCTCAGCCCAAGAGCACAAACAACGTGGAATGAAGAGAGAAAAACAAGAAGGATGGGACTTGATGGGCTAAAGCTGGAATTGGACAATGAACTCCAATGTGCAAATGGAGCAGAACTGATAAAAGTGCCAGAGCCCGTGCCCGGTGTCCATTTTGGGACCATTTTGGTTCATCTTGGGTGCAGCCCTGGCTGGGCTCTGGGTGGATCCATGGAGGAAATCCTTTTAATAAATCCCTGCTTTATTCTGTAACTCTGTCCAGCCTCTCCTCTAGGTCAGCCTTCACAAGGCATCACATTTACCACAGAAAATAAAAATATCATGTCCAAGAGAGACGTTTTTTGTAAAAGTATGGAAGAATGATCCAGGAGGAACCTTAAAATTGCTTTTAGCTCCGTATTTGTTCCTCAACACGATTTAGCCAATACCCAGAATTAAGACAGGGACTCCCAGAAGCTTCAAGCCTGTTTCTCAACAGTCTGAGCTGTGAAATAAATCTCTCCAGATTTATTGTGAAAGTCTCACATCCTCTGTGAACCAGGAGCAGATGGAGGTGCAGATTGTCCTCCAGGGGCTGCTTTGCCCAGGGGGTGCCACAACTGAGTCAGGAGGCAGCGCTGCAAGTCGTCATAAATCATGGTGACAAGCAACCTATCCACTTACAGGTCTCTACAGGAACTGATGAATCATTTATTAAAGCTCCCATTAGTCATTTATTACTCTTTTAAAAACCATTTATCAGCTGGTATTCAAAATGTGAGCAAATCATGCTTTTTCACTCAAGACTCCCAGCACTAGTGTCTCTCAGGTCTCACCGTGGTGGTATTTTGTCAAATTACACAAATTTTATTCTGTTCACAGGAGGCAAGATCTTTATTTTACTGGAAAATCCTTTTCTTAGAACATATATATTAAAAAACGTTTATACCAGGAAAAATATTTTCCCCGATCTTGTTCTCCCTGGTGTAACAGAATTATTTCTGTGTTATTTTTCTTTGGCCCAGAAATGGATGGAATTGAAGGCAAGGCTGGAAGTGGCAGAAAGAAGAATTGTGTGAGGAATGTTCCCTGGCCAAATGAAGTCTCTGTTTGTTATGAGCCAGTGAGAGCACTGTGACAAATCCCACTTTTCCAGGTTTGGCTCGGGATGGGCTGCAGTCCCAAATCTGTGCTGGAGGAGAAATGTGGGAACTGGGGGCATTGCAGAAAAACCATCCCCTTCAGCCACACCACTGCACTCCTCTCTCAAGTGCCTGACAGGATTTACCAAGGAAAGACAATATATCTGATATTAAGGGAAGGATAACACATCAAAGAGCAGCAATGGACGTTTTAAAAATTCAGGATGGAAGATAAAGGCAAACAGAGTCAGAGGAATCTCATTTCTGAGCACACGCTCTGCAGGCAGGAATGGAATAAGTAGGATTCATTGGACTATTCTTTTGGAGAGAGAAGAAAAGACAGAAGGAGGTCAAGCCCATATCTTTCTCATGTTAAAACCCTTTTTTTTTCCTCCCCTAGGTCTTAGTTGGTATCTGGGCAGAGCCAGGCCTCCAGGAACAGATACAAGAGGAGGATTTGCCAACTCGTGCTTTTCAGCAGATGCCACATTGTTAATTTTTCATCACACCACAGCCACAGTGGCATTAACTCTGGACTAAAATCCCTTTTTTTGCAGGATACTGCAGTGATCTGTCGGCCACTCTTACAGTGACACAAGAAAAGGATTCTCGTTTTTGTTAATGTTCTAGGTATAAATACTCAGCACCATTAGTGTTCACTCAGTCCAGCTCATTCCCACCCACTTGGAATATCCTGCAGGATATTCAAGCCAGATATCACATTTTCCAGAACAATCTGTGCCTGCTCCTTGCTTTGCTTCATTCCTTATTTTCACATAAGCAATCCCTTGCTGCTGAACAGAATTTGAGCCTAAGGCTTTTCCCTGCTGGAAAGGAAAAAACTCCAAAACCCTTTGTGACACAAAATAATCATTCACAAAATTAATTTTAAAACTTTTTTCCCATTATAGAAATAAGGTTGTAAATTTTACAAAGAGGCCACTAACTTTGCAAGTATCTCTATTTTCAATCTCTGTAATTTAAATCTGGCACAATATTCCAGCCACTGTGACCTTTTAAAAGGCAGACCTTGCTACCTCACCTGGGATTTTTGGAGGCACTCTTAAAATATTGCTCTATTTGGCATTAAAGATGGAATTATTAAAACCCCTGGAGGGAACAGGGTACTGTTTGCACACCTGAATGTGATTTTTACACTGCTCAGAGCCTATTATTAGCAGGAAATGTAGATGTGAGACAGAGCAAGGCAGATATTTTGGAATTGTGTGGAGTGATGGGGCAATAAGCAGATGATGAACTGGGCTGAATCCCAGGAAGCAAAGTCTCATTTATTGAGCCATCAAAGCACCTGACACACACTCCAGGGCTTCAGCTCTTCCTCTGCAGGTGATGGAATCGCTCTGCTGGGTCACAGCCAGGATGCTCAGCTTCTCCTGCACCCTGACACTCCATGGGTGAACTTTTCCTGCCTCAGACTGGACCAGGAGTGGGATTCAGGGAGGAGAAAAGGGTGGGAGGAAGGACAGAATCACTGGACAAGCACTGCCTCGTCCAGGGGAGGGACTTTTCACAAGATCAGGTAGGGGTAGGACAAGTGGGAATGGCCTTTAGCTGAAAAAATGTGGATTTAAATTGGATGTTTGAAAGAAATTCCTCCCTGTGAGGGTGGTGAGGAGCAGCTTGTCCCATCCCTGGAAGTGTCCAAGGCCAGGTAATAAAATAAATAAAAGAAGCTGCATGCTGGAATCAGAGCTCCAGATTTACTGAATTTGAGCTTTCTCCTTCAGAAGTTACCTTGAAAAATATTGTCTTTTTCTTTCAGCTCTAATTCGAATCAATAGTATTGCAGCCTGTGGTATGAAACTGGTATTAAAATGCAATAATGAGGCACTTGCAGCAGAAAATCAAATAAAATGGCATTAAATCAACTGATAGACACCTCCCTCCTCTTACACCACCTATTTTAAACAGAGAATCTGCTCCTAAAGGGAGCTGGCACCATACATTAAAGGCTGATTTCTCCTGCCTTCTTCATGGAATATGAATATAACATAGCAAGGCAAAGGGAAGATCTCTGAGGCCATTAGCATCTCTAAATAGTGAAAGGTTCAAACCCACATCAAACCATTAAAAAGGAAAAGAGGTGTTGCTATGGAAAAGAAAAAAAATGCAAGACAAATATCTAGGAGCAGACCTTTCAAAGAAAACAAGATAATGCTGTCTCTTCATGCCTATTTAATTTCCAGGCTAAAACCCACAAACTTTCCAGGGTATAAAGTATCCTTTACTGTCACTGACAGAACCAAATTTATGAGCATTTCTGAATTTCCACAGAAATTGATACTAACAATACTTCTGTGGCTAAGCAGGCACATGAATTTTTGTGTCCAAATTACCAAATTAAGTCAAACAGGACTTATAGAAAGCCTTCTTCAAAAGAATTCAATCTAGAAATATTTCTTCCAGAGAAGAATTCTCCAACTTTGGAAATTCAAGTAGGTAGGACTCTGACTGACATGAATTGCTATCAGTATTGATTAATCCAAAAAATTCTTATTTCTAAATACACCAATATGTCCTTGCACATCGTTATTTTCCAGAGGGTTAAAAAAATACAGCAGTTCAAAGATATTTTAAGTATTGTTGTCAGGAAATGGCTTTCAGAGCATTAAAAGTCTGATCTAAAAGGTAATTTGAAGGGAATTAATAGTTTGATCATAGTCACTTAATTGTCACCCATGTACTTGAAGGGTTTGGATCAGTCTCTCCATGATAATTTTTAGGTGACTGAAACACAACTGCCAAAGCATTTCTACTGATGTAGCTATAGATATTCCCTTGGCAAAATTGTCATTGTTTCTACTTTCTTCTTCTTTTTTCTTTTTTTTTAAACCCTCCTCTGTTGTGGTTGAATCTGGTATTCATTTACTTTGCATTTATAAAAGAAATAATTGTTCAGGTCAAATAACAGCAGTTTGTTTCAATATAATCTGTTGCCAAATCACTAATATTAGGCCAGGAAACAAATTTCTGAAAGGTAAAAATATACTTCAGGTTAAATGAAAAACTCCTACAGCAACAGGCTTCCCTTTTCTTCTTCCACAATTATCTTCAAATCAGGATCAGTAAACCCTCAGGTTTATTTCTCATATTTTGGGAATTTTTCCTTAAAAGTTTGCAGAGCCCCAGGAAACTTTATAGCAAAATCCAACCTGGCTGTAATTAGGTAAAATTTTGAAAACTCTCTCATTCTCTCCAGATACCAAAATAAATCAGACTCCTAGTGAATGCAGGGGATGGAAGAGAGCAGTGTGAGCAGGGCAGGAAGTCTGGTGGGTGCAGGGAATTCCCTCACCTTGGTTTTGGGGTTTATCAGAACTTTCCAGCACCCTTCAGCTGAATTCTATTTACAGGGAAAAAAAAAAAAAAAAAAAAAAAAAAACTTTCCTTGCAAATTCCATCTAGGTTAGGTTAAATTTGAAGCTTTTAGGACTGGAGCTTTAATTACAGAACCCCAGACTCTGGCTGGCTCACAGGGGAGGTGCTGTAGACAGGAAGAAAATGTTGTTTTCATCCACAGTCCTGACCATCCAAAGCCTTCAGCTAGTTTTGCTATTTCCCCCCACAGGAGCAAAAGGAGAAAGTTACCACCAGCAAATTTATTTTACAGGTTTGCACCCTGCTAGCCAATCTCTAAATGACAATTTTTTTTAACCTTGTGGTTGCACTGTGGTTTGGAACTGATGCACACACATTTATTAACGTGAAAAGAAGAAAAGAGCAGCTCCAGGAAAGTCTGTCACACCAAGCTAAAAATATTCTGCACGTGTCTTCTCTCGTAAAGAACATCTTTATCTTTAGAAATGAGCTAATTACAATTGCTTGCACTGTTTTGCAGAGAACAGATGGCCAGTCCTTACCTCCTTCTTGGTGAATTCTGGTGCGTGGTCATTTTTGTCGTCGATAAGAATGGTGGCAGTGGCTGTGCCTGTCAGTCCCACATCCATCCCACCCATATCCTTGGCTTCTATAACCAGCTCATACTTTGGGCTTTCCATAGTCTGAAAAAAAAAAACAACCAGAAACAGAAAAGGAAAAGTTAAGAAAAAAAAAAAACCCACAGAGATAACATACTATTTTTAATTAATATTAAAAATAATACGTTTTTTAAAGCCCCAAACTTTATTTAGCCTAATAAAACACAGCAGAGAAACAGACCTGTTATCACAGTTTTACTGAAACATAAGCACAGCTTTCTATGAGATCAGCTGCTACCCTGGAAACCTCATTTGCAATCCAGCATGAAGGTGAATATTGGTAAACAGTACATAATTCATCCTGTTATTTAGGAAGATTAGGAAAGAGCTAAGAAATTAAAATATACTTGCTCTTTAAGAGTAAGCTCTACCTTCAGTGCACCAATATTTAGCAGCTTGCTTCATCAGTGTTATGATGGGTGCATAATTAAATACTAATGTCACAATCTACATATAAATTCACTTTATTAAATCCCATTCATTCTGGGTATTAGCATTTAGACTGCTAATCTAAGTTTGCTCCACTGCAAGAAACAAAAAAGCAGTTTCCAAAACAGGCAGAGACTTCCAGTTATTGCCCAAAGCAAATGTTTGGAGTGATATTAATGATTTATATTGCTGATATCTGATTGCCATGCCATGGTACTTATCTGGCTGCCCACCTACTGCAGAACCAGGCAGCACAGGCCCATAGCAAAATCCAAGTTAATTTCCTCTCCTAAACCACAGCCTTAATCTGGAAAGAAAACCCATTTGTGGTCAGTTCTGGAACGGGAATGTGCCAGCCTTTGGAATCCCCATCTCTCCCATCAGGGATGAAAGCACCTGTGACTGGAAGCTGGAGCAGGGCTCAGCAGCAGCTCTGTCACAGGGAGCTGTTCTCAGCATCAGAGCCTGCTCCCGTGGCACTTGTGGGGAATTCTGGCGTGGATTTCACTGGGAACTTCATTAAAATGAGTTTTGTGTGGCTGCCTCCAGGGGAAGCCTCTGCCCAAAGCCCCTGTGAGTGGCACCAGCACGGAGCCACAGGTGGGGACGTGCTGCGGCCACCTCTGGAGCCACACAACTTCCCATTGCCCAGGAATGGTCATCCAAACCCTCCTGGAGATAAACCTGGGTCCCACGGGGAGAACTGCAAGGAAGCTGCTGCTTTTGGAACCTTTTGGAGCTGTGTCTGCAAGAGCCCAGCATTCCCAGCTTTGCCATCCCTTCCCAGGTCCTTTACCCAGCACTTTTCCAGGGGATTGGCAGCAGGGACACAGCCCAGCAAAGGAACCTCTTGGGTCACCCACTCTGCTCTGCAGCCAAGGGATTTGGAAGCTTTTCCCAAATAATGGATTTTGCATTGCATGTTTTCCTGGGCATATCCCACCCTCTCTTTTTTGGAGAATGTGTGAGGAGGAAATCCCAGCTCCTCAGTAGGCTGAAGCATTTTTAGACCAAGAGAGAAGCAACCACCTAAGTTGCTCATCAGATCAGCTATTATGAAACAATATATTTACATCTAAAGCCAGCAAGTCAAGCCAGAAGATAAATTTTCTTCTAAAAACGTATGGACTGCTAGGAAATCAGGTGCCACTGCCACACAGGGGATCTTAAGAAATGTATTTCCTGTAGTCTTACAACATTATTCCATGAAATTCATCTCAGAAGGCGGCAAACCAAGAACAGGAATCTGATTTATAACATCATAAAAAAATACACAAAGAAGTATTACTGACATGTCTGCAACAAAAACTCACACCACAGAGGGGAACTAAATTTACAATTTTCATATATTTGTTTTCTAAAGTGCATTAAAACCTGAATGAGACTTCTCTCCCCTCCCCTAGCTGTGACTTTTTCATTATTTTGATTAGAAAGTCATTATTATTGTATGGAAAACTTGCAAAGCCATTTATCACTTCATGTTTATAAGCCTCTTTGCTCAGAATGAAGCCCATTTGTACTCACAAATTGGCCTTTTTCCCTTTGAAAACTGTCCCATTTTCTGTTGAAAGCAAGCCCATTTATGCTAGAAATTGCATCTACTGCAGCAGGAATGGCTGTGACAGGAGTCCAATGTTTAAGCTCGCACTAAATGTGGAAAACACTGAATTTTGAGTAGTATTTCATATGATTATGAATACCTCACGCTTCCCTGCTATGCAGCACTTCCTACAACTGGTTCTGACAGCAAATATTTGCTTTGTTAGAGGAAGCAGCTGCTAACAGATGCAAACCCTGAGCAGAGCCTTGTTCCCATCAGAGGCTCTCTTTGCACTTGCTTGTAAAGGACTTTCCAGAATTCTCCTGCTTCCAGCCCAGCGGAGTCAGGCAGCAGCAGGGATGGTTTGGAGCACTGTGATTTACCTAAAAACCGGATTTCTGCAGACAGAGCAGGGATCCTGTGCTCCCAGCAGCCCCGTTCTGCAGGGATGCTGCTGCAGAGGGGCTGTGCTGGGGGGTCAGGGCTGCTCTGGAAGATCTCATGACACCTCCTCAGCATTTCCCTCTTCTCAGGGCTCACACCTTTGAGCCCAGTGTGTTCTCCCTCCTTTTCCTCCTATCTTGTGAGGAATGAGTGCTGCTGGAAGGAGGCAGTGGAGGAAAACATCTTTCCTTCTCCATCTCCATCCCTGCCGAGCTGCAGGCGAGCAATAAATGCAGCACCCAAAATTTGTATCATTTTGGGAACCCACAGAGACTCAGACCTGTCCCACTAAGTCACTGCCTGTCACTAAGCCCAGGCCTAAGCACAGCCTTGCAAAAGCAATCCAATGAACACCACTAGGATGGTGAGATATCAGCAACAGAAATGAGCCCCAGCTCTCAACAAGTGGGATCTGCAGCTCCAAAGGATAATGGATTATTTTAATAAATGAACATCAAGTCACTGCTAGTGTGACTCCTTATTTATCAACTGTGACTTTGTGGAGTGTGACACTGTTGAGAGGGTATAATTACAGCAGGAGAGCCATTCCTTTCCCCATAAATTTTCCCTTTAGTCATTCAGCCACGGCAGGGGTGACACTGCCAGCTCGTGTGGTTTGCCAAGGAGGTGAGCCGTGTCCCGAGTGTCCCCTCCCTGCCATCCCCACCAGAGTGGACATTCCCAGCAGATCCCACTCCCCTGCTGCCCTGACACAGCTGGCCCAGCAGCACAGGGCAGGGAGAGGCCAGCAAAGGAACTTTTCCAGAGCTCAGCTCAGCAAAGGCAGCAGGGATCCCGACCCAGGGAAATGGGCAGTGCAGGTGGAAGGAGCCAAGGGACAGCTTTGGGGCAATGCTGGATGAAACCAGATGATGAGGGGTCTCTGCTGGGTTTTAAACTTTCAGTATTACAGGTACAATCAAAAGCTATCAGTGAGTGAAGAGAAGGCAGCCCTGGCTGTCAGTATTTCCCACCAGCAGCAGGAGCAGTCCAAGCCTTGCTCGGGGCTGTAGGGCATCCAAATCCAGCTGGAATTGGCAGCACCACCAGTGCAGGAGAACTCAGAATGTGAGGTGGTGTCGGAGTCTAGGGCACAGAGAATTCTTCTCTGCCTCAACAGAACACTGCTTTTAACCTTCCTCCCTGGAGAAGGCTTCCAAGGCTTTGGGATGAGTTAGAATCTACAAGTGTGTGAATTAGGTAGTGGTAGATAGTAATGTAGTTACATCACAGGGTGACAATTCTAGAGTGGAACTAAATTTTGGGAAGTTCCAGGGAAGGTTTAGGGCCCTTGAGGCTGTGATTGCCTGCAGCAGCACCCAGGGCTCAGTCAGCAGCAGGACTGCAATCACTTTTCCCAGGAAGTCCAATATTCCTCCAGTGCCCCCCTGCAAGACACCCATGGATTGCATATTTTGGGCAGGGCACACTCAGTACCACAGCACCAAGAATTCCTTTAGTGCTTCACTCCTCATCCAAAAAAAAAAAAAAAAATATTGGGGAGAATAGAAATCTCCAAGTTCCCAGAAAGTTGCTGAAATCAAAACAAACTGTGTTTGGGAAGCAAAGAACACACAGAACGTTCAAAATCCTTACAAGGGTTTTAAGCGTTCTTTCAATTCTGATTATCAATAGAGAGTTTTCTGACTGTTCCGTGGATATTTGTATTTCTGTAATGATGCAACAGTGCCTCAACTCTTCTATTTATAATTCTGTTTATAAACTATGTATTCATGCATAATTCTGTATCAGGAGTGTGCTGCCATATCGTATTTGGTACTAATGACTTTATAATATAATGCTAACCAGAAAGAAAAATTCTTCGGATTGAAATAATATCAGTTAGTGCTAAATAAATGCTTGTGTTCATTTAAGATGATAATTGCATATAATGCATACTGAATATGTCCTATTAAGACATAATCAATGTTCTTGTTGAGTAACAATATCAACACTGAATCTAACATTATCCCAGAGTATGCTTGTCAGGATTTTGACAAATGTAAAATTAAAAAAAATGAAGCAAAGTGACTATTAGCAGCTCCAACAGACATAATGCTTTGATAATTATATCATCAGCATTTATTTTAAATGCCAGTTGCTGCTGCTTAAAAAGGGTGATATACACAGAGGCTTTGCATTTAGAGCTTGAATTACAGTTTGATGAATAGAAAAACCCAAACTCTTTTGTAACATAAATCCTCTTTAGCTCACCAATTTCCAATTTTTTCATATCATAAAGGAAGGTCTACAGTTTAATCCCTGTAATAATGTACTTCTGTTATGAAGAAAATCAATATCTATTTACTACATTGGGAGACATGGAGTCCATGGGTATATCTGAAAACAAAAGGAAGACTAAATTTTCTCCTTCAGCAGTAGCCATTAAAAAAGGAAGGAAGTTGCTCCAAAGTGTTTGAACCAAATTGGTTTCCTGGCCAGAGTTATTTGTTTTCCATCATGATTAAATCTGTGAGTATTTAATATATAGGATATATAGGATCAAGACTTTAATTTCTCATAACTTACACATTTATTTTAAATTACATATAAATTTACACATTTAATTCTTCATAATGCCGGCCTAAGCATAGGGCTTGTGTACATGGAGGAGTTTGTTATGTTTTACATGAAAATACAGGAATTTTATGGGCATATTTTCAACAGTCTGTGTAAAATTATAAGTTTTGATTGATGTACAAATTAGGATTTGGATATTGAATTAATATCACTTTGTAGAAGGCTGTGCACATGTGCATCTTGGCTATTATATATAAAAATAAAAATAAAAATAAAAATAAAAATAAAAATAAAAATAAAAATAAAAATAAAAATAAAAATAAAAATAAAAATAAATAAATATAAATATAAATATCACTTAAGGGAGTTCCCTTATATGGATGATGATATTCATAAGAATTTCTCCTCAGGCAGAGATCACCAACCATTAGGACAGAACAATGGCTGGAGCTGGGGTTTAGTCTGAGATATTTCCCCTTAAATCATTACTGTTAGTTAGGCTACTCCTGAAAGTAAGCCCAGGGAAGAGAGCAAATGTTCAATATTCTAAATAAAAATAAAAGACACAACACCACTGCAGTTGGTGCCCCTACACTGATTTTTACCAGGCAAGGATATTTCCCTTTATAAGAGAGGGATGTTGGTCTGCAGCAGCTACTCACTAGATGCTCATGGTTTGGGAAGAAAGGCGTTTTCCATGTCAGTTGTGCTAGAAGTATAAAGTACTATAATAATTTTTAATAGCTTTGGAGAATAAGAATCACAGTGTTCCGAGGAAAATACTTGCTGTCAAATATACTGAAATCACCCTTTTCTTTTAAAAGCAGAAGCTATATTTCAGCTTTCCTCCTGGACCAATGTATGTAATTTCTATTTTTTTTTCTTTTTCAGGCAAAAAAATGCAGTTGTTCCTCATAATCAAACAGTGCTGCAGAAATCTTTCACTCCAGTGTGAAAGCATCAATTATTATGTAACTTCTTGTGCTGATTTTAGACCACTTAATTTCTATTTTTGTTCCACACTCAGAGGTGCCAGGAATAAAAAGACAACACTCCAGAGCAGACAGTGGCTGCAGTGAGGGTCTGCTCCCCAGGAATGGGCTTGATTAGAGAAAAAACAGCTTCATATTATGGTCTGTAAACAATGAGAGAGCCTGCTGTGTGCAAACATTGCCTGTGTGTGTGGTGTCACCGACTGTCCCCTTCCAGGGGCTGTGAGGAGCACACACAGCCGTCCTTGCTGGCACAGAGCTCCTCTGGGCTCAAAATTCAGGAGCAATTCCACAGCTCAGAATTCATGGCAGTTCCAGAGCTCAGAATCCATGGCAATTCCAGAGCTCAGAATCCATGGCAATTCCAGAGCTCAGAATCCATGGCAATTCCACAGCTCAGAATTCATGGCAATTCCAGAGCTCAGAATTCATGGCAATTCCAGAGCTCAGAATTCATGGCAATTCCAGAGCTCAGAATTCATGGCAATTCCAGAGCTCAGAATTCATGGCAATTCCAGAGCTCAGAATTCATGGCAATTCCAGAGCTCAGAATTCATGGCAATTCCAGAGCTCAGAATTCATGGCAATTCCAGAGCTCAGAATTCATGGCAATTCCAGAGCTCAGAATTCATGGCAATTCCAGAGCTCAGAATTCATGGCAATTCCAGAGCTCAGAATTCATGGCAATTCCAGAGCTCAGAATTCATGGCAATTCCAGAGCTCAGAATTCATGGCAATTCCAGAGCTCAGAATTCATGGCAATTCCAGAGCTCAGAATTCATGGCAATTCCAGAGCTCAGAATTCATGGCAATTCCAGAGCTCAGAATTCATGGCAATTCCAGAGCTCAGAATTCATGGCAATTCCAGAGCTCAGAATTCATGGCAATTCCAGAGCTCAGAATTCATGGCAATTCCAGAGCTCAGAATTCATGGCAATTCCAGAGCTCAGAATTCATGGCAATTCCAGAGCTCAGAATTCATGGCAATTCCAGAGCTCAGAATTCATGGCAATTCCAGAGCTCAGAATTCATGGCAATTCCAGAGCTCAGAATTCAGACCAATTCCAGAGCTCAGAATTCAGGCAATTCCAGAGCTCAGAATTCAGGACAATTCCAGAGCTCAGAATTCAGGCAATGCCAAAGCTCAGAATTCAGGCAATTCCAGAGCTCAGAATCCATGGCCATTCCAGAGCTCAGAATTCATGGCAATGCCAGAGCTCAGAATTCAGGCAATTCCACAGCTCAAAATTCACGACAATTCCAGAGCTTGGAATTCATGGCAGTTCCAGAGCTCACAATTCATGGCAGTTCCAGAGCTCACAATTCATGACAACCCATCTTGCTGGAGCTTCCCTGCCCTTCCTGCAGCCACAGGATTCTTTTGGGAGAGGAACCATGGAAACCATGGCACAGCTTCCCATGTGCTGGCTCAGAACCCCCCCTTTCACAGAGCCTGCACCAAGGAGAGCCTCCAACCCCCCCTGCCCACGCAGCTCTGATATTCTGGTGCTTTAAATGGTACCTGGCACTACCCCTATTCCTTACAGGCTCTAAACCTACCACTGTTTATTCTCCAGTTTTTGGTGCTGGATAGAAAACACTGTGTCATCCAAATTAATGAACTGTACCCCAAAAAACACCCAGAGATGGACTAGTTTTCAGAAAACACTGTAATGTCATCCACGTTAATGAAATGTACCCCAAAAAACACCCAGGGATGGATTAAGTTTCAGAAAACACTGTATGTCATCCACATTAATGAAATGCACCCCAAAAAACACCCAGGGATGGAATAGGCTACATCATTTCCCTGGTGCTTGACATTTTCCAAAGCTTCATACTGAACACTGCAACAATGCAAGAAAGCAAAACGATATCTGAGGGTTTCTCCATTAAAATCAGAATATCTGGTTGGAGACATTAAGAGTCTGACTGACAAGTGTAGGAGGCACCATTCTCGCCTGTCCTGATTATTACACTTCTAAAAAACATATTACAACTACTACACAATCTGCCAAGTTATGTCTAATTATTTTTACAAAGGTAACAATTTGGGCAGAGCATAAGAAAAGAGCTGTGTCTCAGAATAAGTAAATGTCTGCATCAGGACACCTGGCTGGATGAGGGAAGGTAAGAAGCAGTTCAACTTTTTCAGCAGGACTTTCAATCTGGTTCTCTCCACCGGGAGAATCTCAAGTGAGCTGTCAGGAGCACTCAGGATAAGAATTCCCTTCTATATTACAAATATTTACTTCAACAAAGCTTTTTTTTCCCCCCCAAACCACTGTGTTGCTGTAACAAATGTTCATTTTGAAAAATCAATATATTTCCATAAAAACTGGTCTCCTGCAATACCCAATCAGCTATATTTGCAGTGTTAATTATATATTTCATTTTAACAGTTGCAATTTGCAATTCAAATAATCCACAGGCCAAAAGGTATTTGCTGAAAAAAATGGTCAAATAATTTTCAGCTATTAACATATTAGAGTTGTACAATCTGTTTGCAGACAATTTGTGAGGAGAAAGGAGGGCAAAGTTGTTCTAATAAATTATTAGTTGCAAATTATTGAATCATTCCTAGTCCCTGCTGTAGGTAGGAATGAGTCTATTTAAATCTAAAAACATGAAAGGAGAGACAAGTTTCTCCCACACAGTAACCTCAAATGGCTTTTAGTAGAGATAGCTTTTCAAATACCTCTATATAAAAATCCCGGTGCCAAGAGAATTCCCTGAGTACTTGGAGGGTGTAAAGGTCAGATAAAATGGATCAGGACAGAGATGAGCATCGGAGTTCTGCTGGAACTCTGAGAGAGGAGAAATCAGGAGCAACCCCAAGAAGCATTCAAGCCTGAAAAGACTCTCAGGCTAGAATAAATCAACACAGCTCCACCGACTTCCAATGGACTTCCCAGGTTCATTTACACTTTTATTAAACTTTAACTTGCCCGGTTGGTGAATGAAACACTGGCAGGTTCCCATAGGTTTGCATTCAAACCAAAGCAGAAGTCAGGGTGTGAGGCTGCTTCCAAAAACATCATGGCACCAGCAACACGGGAACCAGAGGACCCAGAACACACACTTTGGAAAAAAGTCCCCAAATTCCCCAAAACAGGAGGATGAAGGTGATTCTTCCTGCCTTGCTGCAGGTATAATCACATAAAAATTAGGGAAATCTCAGTACTCACGAGAAGGTGCCTGTGATTGTGCAGCACAGCCCCTGGACACGGGTGACAAGGCCAAGGCAGGGACCCACATCACACCCAATATTTCATACAGAAGGGATAACAGCAGATCAGCACTCCTCCCTTCCTGGGCACAAATTGCTCTGCCAAGTGCTGTGGCCAGGAGCCAATGCCACTTATCAGTGACCTCAGTGATAAACACACATTGGATCTGCAGCCCCAGACCAGGACAAGCCTCCACTGAGCAGAGAAACAAAAAGCTCAGAACCAAGCCGCCTTGCCCATGCTTGAGTTTGCTCCTCCTGGAGTCTGAATCAGGCTCAGGAAGCCTTGAAGTGTTTCCTGCAGGCTTTGGAGGAAATTGTTGAACAGCCCTGGAGTTTTATCTCCTTAAGGTGCCAAAAGCAGACTGGCACAAGGCAGAGGTAATGGTTTTGTGTCGAAGGAGGGCAGATTTAGATTGGAATTGAGGAAGAAATTCCAATCTATGAGTGAGGTGAGGCTCTGGCACAGGGTGCCCAGAGAAGCTGTGGCTGTCCTGGATCCCTGGGAGTGTCCAAGGCCAGGTTGGATATTGGGGCTTGGAGCAGCCTGGGACAGTGGGAGGTGTCTCTGCCCATGGCAGGGGGAGAAGAAGATGAGCTTTAAGGTCTCTTCCAACACAAAACATCCTATGACTCTATGCAAACTTGGAGCACTTCAACTTAAGGTTATTTTCCATATTTTTCTTGCCTTGCAAACGCAGGTCGGAACCAAGCAGCAAATGAGGGCACAGCTTAAATCCTGACACCAGAGGCACCTGTGCTCCAGACTTCCTAGCACACAGCTCTGGAGGAATGTATTGCAGGAATCTGAGTGAAACCCAATGCTGATTATTTCATGATCTTCTGCCATCAAGCAAGCCACCATCTCACCAGAGCTGAATTTAGATTAATCAAGTTCATACCTCTGAGACCTGCCTGGACTCCCATGCGGCACTTGTCTAATCTACCTCATCACTCCAAGACACCACAGCCCCACACAGAGCTTTTCTTCACCTTTCCATCAAACAGCAAATCCTGTTGGATGTTCAGCTGAGTCAAGGTCACTGGAATGCATCCAGCTGACGAGAGCGATGCCAGGGAAGCTGCTTGACCACGTGCCCAGGCAGGGTTTGTGTGCACTGCTGCCTCATTGCTGCTCAGGACACACCTTTGGCACTGAACTTCCCCATTGCTTACACTTCCCACTCCACTTTGTATCGAATGAATTTCTTCCAGCTGAAATTCAGCTGCAGGATATGCTCTGGGCATATTCCTCACAGTCCCAAAGGCTGTGACACCACAGACCAGGATGAACCATCTGACAGGACCTCTTGCAGAGGCTTCTCAAGGAGGTTCTCTGTCACAGTCGTGCTAGAGAGCGAGACAGAAGCTCACCAGCCAACCATGACAATATGAAGAGAAAGTTTATTTCGAACACAGACTTTTATAACACTGATAGTTGCCATTAGCTGATTGGTCTTATGTTAATTTATCTGACTCCATTGGTGACTTCAGCTAACGCAGTTCCAAGGACACTGTCTCTAAACTTAACTATTGTTTACATTTCTTCTTCAGAAACTCACTTATTATCTCTAAAATTTCTCTCTGGCTGTGTGAACACAGCCACAGTTCTCCACCCTTAACCCAAGCAGCACCTCTACATCCAGGACAGCTCAGCATCATTCCTGTGCCCTGTTTACACTGCAGGGTGGAACAAGGCTGCTTGTTTGCTAAAACAAACCAGGCTCTGACAGGATCTTTGCACAGCAGCTGGAGATAAAAGTTTTCCATGAGTTTCAATTCATAATCATCTAACCCAGTATTTTCTGCCTAGGCAATAAAAGATAGTAAGTTTTGTGATATCTGCCTAATGCCAAATTTTCAGATGATGTGTTGTCGGATGAATCAAAATGCGGCCTACTGGGTTAACATCAGAAATCACATTCTCACAAATTCGGCCCACTTAGATTGTATTCCCACCCTAAACATTCCAATTCCCCCAACAGAAAGCAATGCGATAAAGGTCAGGATGGAAATTGTGTTTCTGCTGTGTAATCTGCTTTGCAAATTTGTATCAGTGGTCAAAATGCTCAGAAAGCTCAATTACTGACTTGTTACAACAACCATACATCAGCAGGCCCGGGCAGACAGAGGTTATTTCTAAAATTAGTACCCTAATGCAACAAGCAGATTCTATGATTCCAGATGTACAGCCTTTGCTTGATGTTTATATTGTTAAATATTAATGGAAGCACTGTCTATTATTTCAGGCAAATTATCAGGGACATAATAGTCTAGTTAAATAGGTGCACTGTCACTTGGAGCTGGAGGGGAAAAAAAGCCTCTGTGTCTGTTTGAATACCACATTTCAACATGGTATTCTAATCAAAATAGTCATCAAATGTTACTTTTAATCACTATTATAATTTTTTCCTTGAACTTTCATTTTTTATGCAAATCTTATTTTAGAGTTTAGTGTTTTATTGCCAGCAATAATTCCAGGTAGCTTTTGAAAGAGAGGACCCTGCTGAGAGTGTAATGAATCAGTAAATGATACCAGCTTTGCTTGTGGACAAAAACAATTCTGGTGGCTGCATTTACACTCTCGTTGGGTTGTACCTGCAGAATATAAATTGGCCTAATTCTAAATCATCCAAGGGAAAATGATGCAAAATGGATTTCAATTACACTATTTCTGTTTTACCAAAAAATCTTATCACACTATGGGGTGAAAAATCAACCCCTCCATAGGATTTGTGTTCTGATGAAAGATGTAACAATGGAATTTTACATTTAAAATTTCTCCAGTCAATTTCATTATTTACTTTCTTACTCCTACCTATCTTTTTATCACTTCCTTTCATGATAAAAAAGAAATTAAATGCATTTTTTGGAAGTCTTGCCTTTTCTGATTCAGTTAAAAAATTCTCTTTTTCCTAGCCTTTCACAACCCTACTTTTATTTTCTATAGAGCATCTCCCAACCAAACATCTCCCCACCATCATCTTTAAAGTCAGGCTTTGTCTTCTTGCAACCAAACCAACATTTGTAGGTTATTCTCACTTTCAGACTTAGCCTGTCACTGCCTCATGCAGATTTTGCTCTTGTGAAACAATAATTTACATGACAGAAAATACAGGACAGGTTGCTCAAATAAGAAGAAATAAAATGCAGCATAAACTCGGTTTCCCTGCTGTGCTCATGCTACCGAATGTCAGAAATTTCCGGGGGCCTGGCGCTCTCTAAAGTATTTTACATACAACTTTCCTTTAGGAGAACTGCCAAGGCACACTGGAAAGAAAAACAAATTCTTGCTAATGTGCAGAATTAAGGAAGAAATGAAGATAAGAGTTAATGACTGAGAGAAATCTACTGGCTTTGTATTAAAGGAGGACAAACTGCAATTAAACTCGGTGGAAAACATGTAGCACCACGAGGCAGAGGAAGGTGAGTGCAGGAGGTGGGATACAAGAGGAGGTGGGGTGAGCAGAGGTCAGGGAACTACAGTGGAGAGCTCAGAAAGAGTTGTGCAAACTCCAGAATTTCCAGGCAGCTCTTGTAGACTCAAAGCAGTAAAGCCAACAAAGGGGAGAACGGAATGGGAGGCTCTGGCAGCAGGAGGAGTGGCAGGAAAGAATACCTGAGCCCTTTGAAGAACTGGGAAGAGACATCCCCAAGGCTACTGAAAGAGCCTTTGGGAGCCAGGAGGAGCTGGGCTGTGGGTGTGAGCAGCACTTGCACGCTCAGCCCAGCCCTGGGACAGCTCTCAGACCCACAGCCCTGTCCTGCTCCCCTCGCTCCTTGCTCTGAGGGTGAAGGGTTTGGATTTTGCTGCTTGTCCAGGTTGTGCTCCCTGGGGACGTGGAATGCTCTAAAACTGCACAGTTTGGGTGGCCCAGCTCTGCCAAATCCATGTCCAGCTGTTCTGGAGAGAGAAGTGTGCAATCCCTGCTGGCCCCTGAGTGCCTGAAGGGATCCACACATCCCTGAATTCCCAGTGTGGCATATGTTGGAGTCCAGGGCACAGAGAATACTTCTCTGCCTGTCCCAAGAAGCCCTGACTCCCAAAGGAACGCTGTTTTTGACCTTCATCCCTGGAGGAAGTTACCAAGGCTTTGGGATGAGTTAGAATCCATGAGTGTATGAACTAGGTAGTGGTATGTAGTAATGTAGTTTATCACAGGGTGAGAAATTTAGGGTTTTAAAAGTTAATATGAGAGTAGATAGGAGGCAAGATGGAGGATTTTGGGCATTGTCTCATCTCCTTGTTCTTCTTTGACTCCATTTTCTCTAGTATTTGTGGCATAAAATTATTGGTCAGAGAAAGCAGTAGTGTAGGTGTTACGTGAATGGATCAATAAGAGTTATTGGTAGAAAAATAGAAACAAAGTACATTTTAAAAGCTAATTGGACTAAACACCTTTAAAAGACCTTGAATCTGGGTGCCTGCTCTCCATTTTGTGCCTTGCTTCTTGTACACCAAGTCTGGTGTGTAGATGGCGTACTGAACTTCTGATAAAAGAAAAATAAACAACAGCCTGAAGACCAAGAAATCAAGAATCCTCCTCGTTTTTTATCCCTGGCACAGAACTCACAGGCCCCTCCAAAGGGCCCGGGAGGAGGGTTCCCACTCTTGTCAGTGCCACCAGAAACCTGACAGCATGTGAGTGTGGCTCAGGTGGCACACACGGGCTGCAGCACAGCCAGAATGTTTTGGAAAGCGAGCTTGGCCACAAGCAAGGCAAGAGCTTTGAAAAGCAGGAAACAACCTGGGTCAAAATCCACCCCCTGACACACACAGACAAATGTAATTTTGTATTGCTGACAGCTCCTAAAGATCTGCAGTGAAACCAAATAAACGACAGAGGAACCTTTTCAATTCTTTGCAGGTTGGCATTTCCTGTGGAAATGGAATGTGCACCGTGAATCCTGAAATTTGTATTTCAGGGCATCCTCCAACACTCTGTTGGTCCAACAGGGCATTTGATCCTGACCTCAACCAGCTCAGGATCTAATTCCTGACATTTCTGCAGGCCACAGAGTGTGTGGCATTCTGGAATGCCCTGCAACCTTTACTGAGCCCAAGAAACTTTATTCACGTAATTAATTTATATGCACAAATGACTTGCTGAAACCAACACTGAGCTGCAGGATCAGGTTCATGTGCTGGAACTACTCCAAAACACTTCTGCAAAATGGGAATCAGAGCAGGCCCAGCAACCACAGATCTAATGGGATTTAAATATAATTAATATTGAATACTAAAAATTATGGTGTGTAATCATAATGACAATTCAAGCTTAACAAGAGCGGCACAGTAATGAATGAATTAAAAGCAATACACTTTCTCACTTCAACAGAAGTGTTTGAAACTATGTTTTAATACAAATCCACTGTTTGAACTGAGATTAACAAATATTAGTCTCATTATAAATTTTAATATTATTTGCATAAACTTTATTGAGAGAGAAAGAAAAGGAAGAAAGAAATTTCAATTTCACAAGAAAACTGGAAAATTGAATTTTCTTAAAAGCCTATCTTAAAAGTCACTTTAAGTTAAACAGATTTCCAGAGGCAGGAAATGCTGAGTTAACACTACAACAAATTGGAAGGGAGGCTACAAGTGAAACAATTAGCTTAAGAAATAGATGGAGAAGATGCTTCTAAAATTACTGCCTTTGTCAAATGTTCAGCATCTTAAGTCTGGTAAGATGCTGTTTATCAAAGCAGGAATTCAATTGCCAGTGAAAATGTGAAATAAAATTGATATTATTAGATAGACAATGTTTTAGAGCAGGACTGTGATACACAACTGAAAGTAAAGCAGAAAAAAAGGTTTCTTCTCTGGGATTCAAAGGCTGGCTACAGATAATCAAGGAAGAATTCAGTTATCTCCCAGTGTTTTCCCTCTCCCCAAGCTTTGCCTTCTCTGTATCTACCCTTGTTTCAAAAATATTATTTGCCTAAAAATGTGGTTTTTTTCTTTTGAAGGAGAACCTACAAGAGAGTGTCAAAATATGATGGGTTTGGACTCCACTGATTTCCCTGGACCTGAGCTTTTGACTTGGTTCTAGGCCAGGGTAGGTAAAACGGATTTATAATATCCATGGAATTTATCAGACACATTTTTTTTTCCCCAAGTGATTGCAATTCCAGGTGGTGAAGAACAGCATCAAACAGCACCCATTTGAGAGGTCATTCAGATCATTCATCATCTTGAGTATCTCACTGAACCCCCCCTACACAGAGATAACCAACACCTTGTTATTTGGGCCATTATGGAAATTTTCCCTTACAACACACTTAGGAAAGGAGCACTTTAAAGGAAAATGTTACAGCACCCGGAAAGGAAAATATGCAGCTTTTAAAGTGCCTCCAAGCAGTGGCAAATTACAAAGCATTTTTTGATGATTCCTGGCAGATTGAAGGATTATGCTGAATTTAATCAATATTTTTGAGACAGATTCCCCAGAACCCAGGCCTTTTAACCAGAATTTTATACAACTGAGACATTCCTCCATCAATATTGAGACCAGACGATTGATCCCTCTGTTGGACAGAACATAACATCTCCAAAACCAGCCCTACATTAAAAAAGCATCACATCCTGCCCTTAAAATTTATTTACAGGTGCTCTGTTTACCAAAGGTCAACATACTTACTCCTGACAGCATCCAGAACCTCTCCCTGCAGGGATCAAAGGAAACATTATGGGATCTTTGGCATGGAACTGCTGGAATGTTTTCCAGCAATCCCCAAAAAAACTGGCTAATAATAAAGGCATCTCTGAACATAATTCTGTGTTCAAAAGGACCTTTTGGAATGTGCAGTGGGGTCTGGGCCAGGAGGGCTCCAGTTCCACTTGCACAGATAAATCCAGCAGGTGCCCACTTTGTGCTGTTGGTATCCAATGATTTGGGAATTCACATGCTGCTCTTCCACTCACTCCTTTCCCCACACAGACAAGTTACCAGGAAATGCAGTTTGATGATAAAATGAGATCTCTTGGTTACAGGTGGAAAAGGGATGGGAGAAAAGCCACAGAGAAATCCACACTTAAAGTGAAGGGTGCTGCAATAACTCCCATGGCAGCAGTTGTGTGTGTTCATGTCAATGAACATGTTTAGGAAATAACAGTTTAGGTTAAGTAATCAGTTAATTTTTTTTTAGTTAATCAGTTACTTTTTTTTAGTTAAAAAAACCAAAGCTTTCATCCTCACAAGTGCCTTTTTTAGCAGGACCTCTTTCCCCAAGCCTTGCACGACAGCGAGGATGCAGCTACCAAAGGACACACAATTTAAATCTGACAGTGATACTCTTGCTGTGCAAGCCATCAGTGTAGTGTGCAGCAGGACACCCAGAAGTAATGAAATGTGTCCTTACATGCAGATCCTGATGTCTTCCACAAACACCCATTAGCTGGATGCAGCAGCACCCCACGGGCAGGTTAATTGATACAGTGATAAATGGCGTGGCTCGAGGTCATGCTGAAAATCACTGCATCTCCAAACGGACTGAGAGCTTTCCAGCCCCTAACCTGGAGCTCTAAGCACTTCCTCCCTTTTAGTTATAAATGAAAGGATGCAGACTCCCTTCCTGTTTTTATTTCCTGCACAATTCCCTTGATGGCTGATGCACGTGTCCCTCGTGCTCCTCTCTCAGTCCCCACTTTGCCTGGCTGGCTGCAAACCTGCAAGGTCGTGTTCCCCACAAATCCAACACACAGGCAGAGAAAACAGCATGTGTCCTCCTTGGTTCTGCTGCTGTGGCTTCAGTGGTTTTCTTGTTTGAATGTTTTCATCTTCACCCAGTGGTTCAGTAAAATCAAGAGTTTAATTACCCCGGGAGGCTGCAGGGTTCTGGGTGAGGTCAACTGCTGGCTGCTTGTCACTGAGGGACTCTAATTGGAGCATTTGCCTGACACTTTTAAAGGCAATAAGCTTTATAATAAGATATTTGCATTTCTAGTTTGGTTTAGGTGTGTCTTTGCTTATTAGGGCTTCTGAGGAAACAGCATTCACATGCTGATTTTCCTGAGACTGACTTTAAGCCCTCTAACCTCTAGGAAATTTGTTTCTACCATTTAATTGCCATTTAGTGTTTGGTACACAGGGCTCTCTGATGCTCACACAAAGTTTGAGCCATAACTATTCAGATGCAGTTTTTATCTGAAGGACAACAGCTGAGCTTCACTTGGGAAAACAATAAGAAAAATAAAATCAAAGTCCTTAAGCCACTTGCCCTAAATTTCTCAATGGCCAAGAGACACACAGCTATTCCCTGAAGAGGCAATAAAAATATTCTAATATTAAAGAGATCATCGCACACACTTAGAAAATATTCTGTGTGTCAACCTTTGAAGGCCTGAGGAAAGACCTCTGTTATTCATGCTATTGTAAGCTCTGTGTACCTTCCAATTTTTATATAGAAAGCTTAATGGCCATGGATTATTTGCCTCATTGGTTATGGCGCTTGGAAATAAAACAATGGGAAATATTCATTATAATGCTCCCTTGTATTGAACTTCCACTTGGCTGAAGTATTAAAACAAGCTGCAGGGAAAATTAAACCTCAGAAAAAAATGGCAGGTTTATTTATGAAGGTGAGAGACAAACTAACAGCTCTATTCCTCTTGGTTTGCAGTGGTTATACTGTAAGAGCTCTCTGCTCTGGGCTTACTCTGCCTATCCAACAGGTTTTTGTTCACTTCTATTAACAGGTGGCAGCCTAAGAACAGAAACTGGGGGCATATGGGAGGTGAGATTACAAAAAACCAGCAACAACAACTAAGCCACCAAATGACTGGAAAGAATTAAAAATTCATTATCATATTCAGTATTTCAAGATGAATCATTTATGTTGTCAAATTTGAAGGTCTTAATAATTAGAAAATCCAAAACAGACTGACTAAAGAGTAATCTCAGAAAAAGATATTAATGGAGCAAAGGTTTTGGCTAAAGCCTACTGAAGTGAAAATTTACTTATAATTTCTTCATCAGTTATTATAGATTATGGCAGATAATTTTTGAGAAACATCTGCAATATATTTGGACAAAGCCAATATCAACATGTCATCTCAAATGGTACAGAAATATTCATTTATATTATTTTATTGTGACTAAAGATCAGAGATTTGTCAGTTGATTATAGTTTACTGAGTGGAATCAATAACATCAAACAGGCAGAATGATTCCTAAAAGCTTTAAATTATGCTTAGCTGAGAAGGTAAATACAGGCTTTAAATGAATGCATGTGAAAAGCCTACATTGGGTATCACTGGATATTGACAATTTATTAGCTGACTATTCACTAATTACATTTTTGACGTCCCAATGCCCAGTGCTTTCTGCTGTCAATGAGCTGTGCCTGTAACCCCAAAGTGCTGCTGTAGGGCAACACTGAACTCACCCCACATCACTCAGTCAAAGTGGTAAATTACTCCCCTGGAACTGGAATTCCTCAAGCCCTGGTCGGTGCATTTGATGACTTTCTCATTAATAATAGAGCAAAAACGCTCCAGGGATTTATGGTGGCAAGAACTGATGATTATATCCATTTTTAGATTTAAGGGTGGCATGAAATTGCCATCTGAGATCCAGGAAGAGCGATAGGGATTTCGTCTTGCTTGCTTCTTCCTGAAGATAAGGTGACTTCTTTCCCAGCACTTTTACATTTCATCTCTAAAGTGAATTAATATTTTTAAAGGCCAAGCTTGTAGCTTCATTTTTCACTTTGACAGGTTCTGAAATGCAGATAGATTTGATATCATATAGAATATTTCTCTTGTTTTAGTTTAGTCATCTTTTGTTCTAATGCCATAGAACAAACCAGTGACTTTTCAAATGACCCTGTAAAAACACAAGATCAGAAAACAAAGCTGTTCCTGTCCAGCTGGGAAATCACCTTCTCATCTTGAGGAAGCTGCTTTTTGTTCTTATTCTTTTCCTTTTCCAGCAGTTTCTTCTTAATCTATCCTAGCAAGGGGTTTAACAACAAAGGATCTCTTTGAAAAATCCTGTTGAGATTTATAATAGTGAAAATTCTTAGCACTGGAGTTCAAAGGTGGCACAACAACAAACTGCTTGTCTCACCTGTGTCCTTTCATTTTCCTACTTGGAAATTATTTTGGGGTGTTTTGCAATGCTAAAAGGAAACACCAAACACTGAGACTTAAATAATTACAATATGTAAATACAGATGCCTGTAGATAAAGCTATAAGGTAAGTGAAGAGAGGGAACCCATGGAATAACCAAGGTCCTTTTGAATAACAGGCCACAAGAGATGGAAAAACACTTTCTAGAGAATAGATTTGCTATTTTGAGGAGAATATTGTTTTGTTTGCCATGGAAAAAGACACCTTGCTTTCACTTTGGGGAAGAACTGGCAGTTTTAGAAGCAGTTTTGCCTGGACCACCCTGGGTGTGCCCAGGGGAAGAACTGATGAAATCCAAGCCTGTTGAGGCATTGAACCTCCACTTGTTTTTGTAGAGCCACAGGTAAAGACTCTTTCACAACAAAATGAAACATTTGTTTATTAGAAAATTGTCTCTATCGTGCATGCAGAAGTGCAAAGGAGGTGTCAGCAGGGTTTATCTAACACATGCATTAAAGCACTAGCATGAGTGTGCTGACTATGCAGAAGATATCATTTCTTGGTCTAGAAACTTGCTCTAAATGCTGCAATCTTGATTTTAAATTAGCTATTAAATTATAATATGTGGTTTACTAAACAGTAATTAAAATCTAATTTTTATTAATGCTGTGAATATTAATCCATCCCAGGTTCATTTGTTTTATACAAATTCTTATAAAGCAATGCATTGCTGCTCTTCTAAAACATTTTTTTGTGTAGCATTTCCTCCAAGAGGGACTGGAAAAGGTCCCTGTATGCATCCCACAGTTCTCAGTGTGATTTATTTTTGAGAAACTAACACCATATGGGCTCTCACAGCATCCACTGTAATGGTATTGGGCACTGGCTTATTTTTTTGTGCTGTTTTGTAGATTCTGAGGACATGAGGTGAATGCAAAACCTTCCTGGAAGGTATCAAAGTGATGGAATATTAGTCAGGAGAAGAGAAAACTTCTCCAAGTGATGATTGACTAGGGATGTGTTTTCCTGCAGACATTTTACATGGTATAATGAAGCCATAATACAAGCATACATTATTCTGTGTCTTCATTAGAAATTTAAACAAGCTGTAAGAGCGCTGAGGATAGACCCCAACATGCACAGCAGAGCTCAGGGGGTGATTTATTTGATTTATTATCATCTTAAACAGAAGCAGAATTGGACTTGACACGGCAAACTTTGATTCACCTACATCAAGACAACTGCATGTCACTAATTCCAGCATGAAGTAACACCCAGAATACAAATTGGTATTGAACCAGTGTTTTCCAACTGCATCAATCTGTTCTAAAACAACAGGCAAGTCATGACAAAATGGAAATTAAATTTTAAAAAATTCAAAAAATTTCCGGCCAGTATCTGATATATCAATTGCAAAGTCATTCAGTTGCACTGTACAGCTAAAAGGCTAAAATTCTATATTACTTAATTAAAGAGAAAACACAAATCAGATGGTACAAGACACAACACTGAAAAATTTATGTAGCAGCAGGAGAAAAATGAAGCACAAAGTATTTAAATGTTTCCCCAGGTCACAGAGCGAATTTGTGTCAGCAAATGATTCTAGAATCCTCACTCCCAGGACAAAGCTGTAATTGCAAATCTGTGCATCCTGAAGCAGTGTCTGATTCCTAACACAAACCAGCTTTTTATTTAGCAAAGCTGTTCAGTCCTTTGCCCTGCCCAGTGCAGCGAACAATCTGAGGCATGGACAGATTTCTGTTTGGGAACAGGAGGATGAGGAGGAAAAGAGCTTTTTAAAGAAATGTCACGTGCTTACTCCAGTGAACACAGAGCTCAAGCACCGAGCTGAAATCCCTTTCACCAAGGGCACATTTTCAGCTGCTGCTGAGCTTTTGGGAACACAGAGCTGCACCCAGGCAGGGCCCAGAGGGGAGCCCTGGCTGATGCACAGATGGCAAGGTCCAAAAATCTCTCAACATGTGTCTGAAACTCGACAGCACCGACACAGGAAAGCCAACAAAGCAAACAGGACTGCCCTGCTCACCTCAGCAGGGCTGCTCGGGCACCTCACCTCACCCACTGGCAGAGCCAGCCACTGCCATCCAGGCAGAGCAGACACTTCTTTGGATTTGCTTTCTATTCCTCTTGTGCAGTGAGGGGCTGCTTGGCTTGGGTCAGTAACAGTGATCTCATGCCTTGGCACAAACGAGCAGGCAGTTCCCAGTACAGAACAATTTCTGACTGGAACTGGTGGAAAAGCCTGTCTGGGCTGGCTTTTGTGGCAGGCCAGATGCTGTTCCCCAGCTCGTGCAGAGCTGAGTGCCTTGGACTGCAGCTGGTTTTAAAGTTCTTACTCTGATTCTGTCAACCACCTCTAAATAATGAGTAACAGGCACCCTGATTTCACAGAATGGCTTGGGTTGGAAGGGGTCCCAAAGATCATCAATTTCCAACTCCTCTGCTGTGGGCAAGGAACCTTCCACTAGACCAGGCTGCTCCAAGAACCTGGCCTTGAACACTTCCACAACTTCTCTGGGCAACAAAGATTTTCCTCCCTGCCTCTTGAGAAGGAAAAAATCCCACATTTGTACAAAAATCAAGCATTAAGAATTAAACAGGTTCACAAAATATGCTGAAATATAAGTGAAAATATCAAACTTAGGTGTTTTATGTTTTAAAAATTGTGTTCCCTTTCAGATTAGTGTGCCTGAATTTCAAAACCCTGCTACCTAATTTCAATCTCTTTCTCCTATTTTCTTGCCTCCTACCCAAGCTGAGTAATATCTGTCACTGCCTCCTCTGATAACAAATCCCTCTGATTTAATTTCCCTTAATTTATTCACTTTTTTAAAGGGCACAATAAACAATAATGGCCATTGAAAGACCAAAACTGAGGATAATGAAAAATCCAGTCACTAGCAGTGCAAACTGCAGTCTATTATTAACTTAATGATGTGAGACTGTTTAAATATGATAAAGCTCTTGTTAGGAGTTAAAGCTAAGACTAAATAAATATAAAGCCTGCCTCATTTAGATCATTTGGTCTGTCATTTCATTTAAGTTAAGTGAGAAATAAATTAAATATTTTATGATCTATGCTGTCAGGAATTCCTTAATGTTACATATAACCATGCCCTCCTCACTCTGCAAGCACGAGGCTGAAGCTGCCCTCATCAGATGAGTCCATATTTATCATTAAGGGCAAAGGGATAAGTTCAATTTCAGTAACATCTGCACACTGGGGAAACATCTGGGTTGACAGCACAGCCCAGGCTGCCAGAAGGATGAATTTTTTATGTCCCACCTACGTTACAAACGCTTTGCAGAAGAGCTGAACATCAAACTGCCCCTGAACTGCTTTGGCTTGTGCAGCCTCCAAGGCAGAACCTCACCCTGGTTATTGATCCTGGCCTGGATATTGCTCCTGTCTCTGCTGTTGCTATTTTTGGGAAGAAGTGTTTTTCTGCTCAAAGGTCCACTGATGGCTCTGATTCACCAACACAGCCCAAGGCACATCCAGCAGCAGCAAACCCAGCACTACCAGTGATGCCAGAGTGGAGAAAGGAGCAGAGGGAGGGGGTTGGTTGTGTTCTGTGATGACCAGGGCTCTGTTGGACTCATCACAGCTAATTAATGCCATTAATGCTAATTAATGTGCTGAGGCAGCTACACCAACTCCAGTCCAACACCAACTTGCTAAATGATGCTGCAGCTCCATCTCCACTGCTCCCTGCCCCTCCTCAGCTGGCTTTTTGTCCAGGATGTAGTCATCAACCCACAGAAATTCTACTCTTTTTTTTTTTTTTTTAATTTATTCTCTGTCTTGTCTTTCTAAATATATTTGAGTCACGAGGCTTTACAACAGGTAACTGGACACATCGTTTTTAAATGGACAAAAATGTACTCCAGAAAAATCAAAGCAGCACAGCTAAAGACTTCTCCACCCCCTTTACAACCCCAGGGTAGGAGCTCATCTCCCAGGTCTGTTGGATGATGCAGACTTGTCTCAGGCTGTCCTGACTTAGTAAACTTGCCAGCAAAATTAAACTTCAGGTTACTGCTTGCCATCATTTATCCAGCACAACTCCCATCCTGCCCCTGCTCCTGCTGGACGCCTGTGGCTCAGTCAGGAGGTGCCACTTGCCATCCCTGGTGGCTCAGTGGCCTCCACACCAGCTGCAGCTGCTCTGGGCACTCTCTCCTGTCAGTCACTCACTTATTGCCTTATGGATTTAGAATATATTGGTAAAAGTAATCTGCTGCAATATAAGAAACTTTTATCCAGAAAAGAAAAATGAGTGGAAAAATGAAGATATTTTTATAAGTTGATATTTGCTCACTCTACCAGAAGATATTCATCTACTGTGGTCAGGTTAGCTTCTGTTCTGCATTGTTATTTATTACCCCTTTGCTTTTAAATGGTTGTGTGTGTAAATCCCTTGAATATAAAATATGAATGGAAACATTTGTTGCTACAAGGATGAGACTGATTGCATGCCCAGGGCATCCAGAACTTGTGAGAAATTATAACATCTCCAGGAAGAGAAGAATGGTTGAAGCAAAAAATGCCTTTTCTTTCTTGCTTGCTTCCCTTCCTATTAGTAAGAAGTTAATAAAACCTAATTCTTTGTTTTCTAGGAGTTCTCTTTAAAGAATAGAGATTACAACTAAGTACAAAGAGGGGTCTATTAAAAATGTGGCAAAAGAAGACAAAAAAATTAAAAGATAAAGCAGATATTGCAGAGGGGTTTGAGCAATTGTGCAAATACAGCAGGGAGTTCTCCCAGCCCCAAAAAGCACAAGACAAACCCTGGCAGCCCTGTGCAGTTTAACTGCTCTGTTTCTGTGCTCACAAGCAGCTGTTCTGCACATCATCCCCACACCTCTCTGAGGACAAACCATCAGCTTCCCCCTGGTGCTACGAGGAGCTGACTTCCTAACTTAGACAATTCTGTGAGACTGAAAGCAATCACAAATAAATTATTTTAGTGGAAAACAATCCAAATCTGAAGGCTGCCATGCAGAAAAGAGTGTGTGTGGGAGATCACAGGGGGGACAAAGGCTTCAAACTAGTGCATTAACTTCCTGAACTTCCTATCACTTACTCTTATGTCCCTCTCTATTTAAATGATTTCCTATTGAATTGCTCAGCAGTGCCTCCCCATTAGAGTCTGAATATGTATAGACACAGCAGGTGGTTTAAAAATAGCTGCAAGTGTCTTGAAAAAAAAAAAATCCCTGGAATGTATTAGGTTGGTTAGGGAGAATTTTAATGACACCTACAGCAATTTACAGTTGACAAATTTTTATGTTTCCGCCGTGCAGGAAAACCCAAAATGAATTATCTTGTTTATCACTGGGAAAAGGACAGTAATGAAACATGCTAATTTGGGAAGGAAAATTAAATTGCAGCCAAGGCAGTGTTCAAACAGGTGCCATCCGAATCACATTTGTTCCACCTTGGACTAATATTCTGCAATATTAAAGGCAGAGAGATGTCCCACGGTCACCCAAAGAGATGTAAGCAAGCTCTGCACTGTTCTGCTGCTGCAGAAAGCTTCACTCTGCCTGCATTACATCTCAGGAGGCTTTGCAAATTACACGGTGAAGGAATTTTCTCCATGGGATGTTAAGGAATAGCTGCATCACCAAATAAAAAGCTGCACATTCCCCAGGCTACAGCCTCGGCTTAAATTGGATCCCATATGTTGTAATGACAATGACCTCTTCCTAAAATGCATTTTTTGGCAGAAACTGGAAAACAAAACAAAGAAAATTAAAACAAACAAATAAAAAAGCTGAGCATTCTCTAAAGATAATTTCTAGTCTCACAGCAGTAATAATGCTCTTTGGAAGATGCACTTTTGATGCCACCATTTGCTGTCAGTCATGACTCAAATGTATTTCCACACACTCTACACTTTTACTTCTCAGGCCTTTGATTAGGAACTCCCAGGTTTAATTCCAAGGAATTGTAGTATTAAAGTATCTGATGAGGAGGTGGTGTGTCACTCTGTGGAGACACAGTTATTGCTTTGGATCTGCAGTCCCTCCTGTGGCCACCCACCATCATTTCTAATTATCACTTCAAATCATACAAAGCACATCCCCTGCTATGCACAGAAGGCAGGTGGGTGAGTGGAAATCTATTACAAAAACAGGCCTCCAGGGAAGGAGAATTACACTGGGCTATTTTTCTTGGTTTTCAGAAAGTACTCCTGTTAGTTACAGCCAGTCTCCTGGAACAGCTTAAAAAGCTTTAGGGTCATCCCTAGCACAGGATGAACCCCCCAGCAAGAGGTGGTGCCTACACCACAGGAAGAATGTGGTGTGTGTTTCAAAGTAGTAAGAAAGCAGAAAAACAGCAGTTTCTCCAGGATGACACATGATAAAATGCCTCCAGAACAAATCAGTTGTGTTTCTGTGAAGGAATCCTGAAAATATGCAAAATATGTCAGAGTATAATGGCTCACAAAGCCCTTTCTGAGTCTGAAATGAGGATCTTGGTATCCAAAGGATAGAGCAGAGTTCAGTTTGGCACAAGGGTGAACACATTTGTTAAGGTTGAGCTGGGAAATTAGGGAATACAAGGTAACTCTGGTTAAGAAACAAACAGAAAATTCTGTGGCAGGATATACTACTGCCCGTTCTAGCCCAATTTATTAACTCTCATTCAGCATAAACAGCAAGCTCTTCCTGCTCTGCAGCCCCAGGCACACGAGGCAAAACTCAATGCATCAGGGAAGGTGTTTCAGCATTCTCTTTCAAAATCCTCTTCAGTTTCCCCTACAGCCTGGGCTTCCAGAGCACTGCAGCTACTGTCCACCCTGCTGAGAAAGTCCAGGGTTTCACCTCTACCTGTATTTCCCAATGATTTTGCTTATCCTATGCTTAAAATAACTTCTTACAAGGAAGATTAAGAAGATTTTATCTCATGTTCACACAGGCCTGTGGTATATTGGGGTCCTGGTCCAAGACCGAAACTCTTACTTGCAATAAAAGTAAAAATAAATAAAAAAAAAAAAGTCCCAGATGGGGAAGAATCACCTGTGACAGGGTCCAGGTAAGACATGGCAACAGCAGCTGCAATAAAAGCACCTCTGGATTTGTCTCTGTGACGTGATGGAGATTTAAACTGGACAAGATGATTTTTGGTAGCCATCAGTTAGGAGGGGGTGCCTTCTGAAGGGGTCTCCCATGGCTCAGCTGGATTATTTTGCTGGGATAAAGAAGTTCTGCTGCTGTTTTTGAGCTGTTTAGGGCACACATCTGAATCCTGCACATCTGACTGGGATGGAGCAGCCAAGCCCCCTGCAGAAGGGTGTCTGCAAAGCTTTCTTTGCTTAACAATAATGAACATCACACACAGGGCTGAGATGGTTTAAATCTCACCTTGCTCTTACTTAATTTGTATTTTTTTTATATAAAAGCCTCATCACAGAAGTGCTAGACTGCTTTTATTTGTTGCCTGAAATGTTATAGTAGCACAATAAAAAGAAACTGCATGGATCTTTTATGTAATCAAAGCTATTCCCCCACATCCCCCAAAAGGGTAAGACACCCATTTCTCAGTAAAGACATAGGAGGACATACAAAGAACTCTCTCAGTTGCAGACATGATAACAGTGAGGTCAGGAGGATGCTATATTTTCACCAGACTGTTACAAAACCAGGCTTTTAATGTACAAGTTTTATACAAAAGAGAAAAGGGAGGCAGATGGTGAGCAGGAAAGAATGAACAAATACTGCATTCTACTTTTTATGGGTCAGGGATGGGAAGAGCCTAAGAAAATAAGGCTATTTCAATGTTTCTTTGAAAATCCTAGCCCCACTTCTTGCACTCCCCTCCTCTGCTTTAAGGATAGGCTTAAAATGCCAAGACTCCATCAGTGGGAAGCAAAAAAAAGGAAAAAAAAAAAAAAAAGAAAGAAAGATGTATGCGGTGTGTCATTTCTGAGAATTTCTACTGCACCCTAAAGGGGAAAACCACCAAACAAAATCCAGGAGACTGCTCTGGAGAACAAACTGAGCCCATCACAGGGAATTTGGATGGGGATGGCCGTGGTTCAGAGGAGCAGGTGCTGTTTGCAAACCATCAATTCTCAAGGCTGTGAGAGGCTCCCAAGTCAGCCAGGCTGTGAGGCAATGTCACCAATCTCTGAACTGTATCACGTCAGAATAGAAACTGTAGTGGCTGGAGCAAGGCTTGGAGGGTGTGCTGGGTGGGTACTTTGAGATTTTGCATTTTCTTAAGGTGAAAAATCAGTTTTAGAGGGTGAAATGGATTTATAAAAAGCTTTGGTGAAAAAAACCCACCAACATTCACTCCCTGAGCACTGTGCACTCTCGGTAGGGATCAGTTTTGCTCTCCCTCCAGCAACTTTCACTGCCTTCTCAATCTGTAACAAACTGGTACAGACCTCCTAGGAATTCCCCTTCTCTCTGTAATCACTCAGGCTTGGCTGGAGATCTGCTCCCTGCTCTTTCTGTGTGTCCTGTTGCTTCCTGCATGTGAGGCTCAGCTTGTCTCCCTCCTGTTCCTGCGCTCCTGATAGCTCTGTTCCCACATTTACACACCTTGCTGCTCTCCCAACAGGAGAAAGAAAACCCCTCCTGTCACTGCTCTCTTCCTCCTGCAGGAAACAAGACAATCACCATCCCTTTATTTGCCACTGCTGTGGTGACAAATCATGCTGTGCCCACCCAAAAATGAGCAAATACTGCAGAAACACCTCCTGTCCCAACGGGTTGCCATGAAGGACCTTAAAGGTACAAGGAGCCTAGAATGAGTGAAAAGAGAAAATAATCAGCAATGGGGTGAAAAGAAAGGTATGGGAGAGCTGATCAGCAGCTGAGAAGCCACCAGTGACCTCTCTGAACCCTGCCCAAATACAATCCAACATGCTGATCAGGTCTATTTGTTGCTATGAACATATTATAAGTTTCTCTGTGTGTAAGCCATCTGATCTATTTTCCCATGGGAGAACATCCTTTTGCTGTTCCTTTTGCTCTGTATAAGCTTTCTGTAAACAATCTGTGTCTGTTCTTCAAAGATATTTTAGAATTCCTTGAGCTCCTCCTTGAAAGTGGGAGAAAGAGCTGAAAGACTGTAATCTTTTCTGATATTGTAAGCATTCGAGACATTCCCTAGACAAAGCAGCAGCAGGAGCATGGAGAATGCTCTCTGCTGAGCAGATACAGAAAAATACTAGAATTATAGAGTCATTTTAATAAATCATATTAGCCTTCTGATATTTGTCATCAAGAGTCTTTTCTTCAATGCATGGACCACGACAATATCTATTCACTTCATTAAGTCATTTGTCCATTTTTACTGTAGGAGCTCCAGCATAAGACACGACCTTTGTTCTCCTTAGAACCAGTTAAAAATGGCCTCAAGTTGTGCCAAGGGAGGTTTGGTTTGGGTATTAGGAAAGGTTTCTTCACTGAGAGGGTGGTCAAGCATTGGAACAGGCTGCCCAGGGAAATGTCCTGGAAGCATTCACCAAGCCTGAAAATATTCAAAAAACCTGGGGATGTGGCACTTGAGGACATGGGTTAGTGGTGGCCTTGGCAGTGGTTGGACTCAATGACCTTGGAGGTCTTTTCCAACTTAATGACCCTATCAGTAATAAAAAAACTTTTAATCAGGATCTTTGAGGAACATAATTTTTAATTGGAAAGAACCATTTTAAAAGAAATAAGCATCATTAAAAATTTTTAGCACCAATGTGGTCTGTTAAAAACCACAGTTTTTAACTGTGTTTCCTTAAAAAAAAACCTCAGTTCTTAAAGAGAAAACACAACAAAATCTTTCCAGGTGGACATTTTGACCATGCCAGCATTGCCTTTCACTTTTTAACAGTCTCCAGTTCACCCTCATGCTGATCCAGATCATCACTGAAAACTAAGCAGGAGATTAAACATGCGCTCTGTCCTAGGCTAATAAAACTTTTCCTAAATTTTTTATTTAAAAATTCTTTTTTGTTGTTTTTTTCCTAGTTAAATATCTGTCTTTAAAGCTTCCAAGGAAGGTTCAAAATCCTTAAAAGCTGTCCTAGGAATCCCTGCATTATGATGAGGTTCTTTTGACTCTCCCACCCGGTAACCCAAAACATTTCAACACAAATCACAGATTCAGTCACCTTGCTGCCAGATGGAACCCATTTGTTGAGTGCTTGGAAGACAACAACCTTCATCTCATCTGAGCACTGCTTCTTATCAGTTCCAGGTCATTCAGTCACAAGATGTTCCTAACACCCAACACAAACTGGTTCTGTGTGAGGAGGGGAGCGCTGCCCTCCCTGCGCAGCAGGAGCCGCTCATGGAGCTCTCATTAATATGCAATTAATCTCATTAATACGCAATCGGCTCGATCTGATTTGTGCAGAGCAGCCCCTGCTCCAGCAGGCTGCAGCATCTCCTGAGCTGCTGGCATTTCTGAAGGTGACAGGAGCGAGCGAGGCTCCGGGAAGGGCTCGATGGCGTTTGATGCGCCGCCTCACGCCTCTTTTTACCGCATTTAAAAATTCCCTTTCATTATGTTCATAAAAGCTGCATCCATCACGCTGCCGAGCCTAACAGCTGTGCTGCATAGAGATATTGACACCCACAGGCAAAACCCTTTTGTGGGACATCTCATGGGATCAGAGAGAGAGAAGGGCTCCAAATGTTTCGACTAAGCCGTAGCTGGGATGACAAATAAATATTTGAGACACACAGACGTGTACTCAGGCTTTCCACTTTTGATTCCTAAATAAAGCTTATAAAATATGTAGCTATGCCTGGAATCAAATGCCTTGTGCCACACACACTGGAACTTGTTACCTGGGTTTTACAGCAATGCTATCATCCATTTAAGCAGACAACTTATCCTAAGATTCTATCCCTGATAAAGAAGATTAGGTTTAATATTTATTACCCCTCCTGACCCACGTCTAAAGCAGCCACAACTGTTGATTTCTGCTGCACAAGGGACTATCTGTGTGGGATTGCTAACCAAGTTAAAGCAGAAGCTGTCTAAAATTGCCCAAAAAGCTTTCTCATGGGGGTTTTAAAGCCAAATTTTCCACTTAGGAAAACTGACTTTCAAAATGGTGGCCTCACTTGTGAAAGGGCAACTCTTACTGTCAGAAAAATGGAATATATATTCCAAAGAATTGAGTTTTTCATTGCAGTTGACTTATTGCATTGCCTAAGTACAAAGCTGAACTGTAAAAGTATAAAATAATGCAAGAAGTTATTAATTTCTTTCTATATTAATCACAACATTAATATGGACTTCTGTAAGGGGTTTAAGAAGAGAAAATGAATGTTCACAGGGTCTAATTTATAAACTGTGTAAGTATATTCATGTTCAGATTTACTTGCATATTTTACTTGTATTTTAATAGTGATTCAAGTAAATTTTATCAATTCAAATTTCCTAGCTGATTTTGGCCTAGACATTCGATATTTCCATGCTTCATCTCCCCCATGCGTGAAACTGGTGCAATAAGAATTCATTTTGCTCTCAGAGACACTGGAAGGGATCCTCACACCTGGGAAATGCTGAATGAAGAGGGGCCACAAACAACAGAATAATTTGGCAGCCACCACCATTGCTGAGAGGCAGTTGTGTTTTCAGCCTGGCTGCTCTTTTTGTCCTTTGCTGTTAGTTTTAGTGGTTATTTCTTTCCTAATGGATTGCTGCAGCAAGGGACTAGAAATGAGTAATAAGAGTAATTTGCTGTTTCCATTGCAAGACAACACAAGTTATGTTTTCGACGTGGAACAGAGAATGTTGCAGGGAGAGCAGAGCCATGAGCGAATCCCAGGGAAGGTTAAAGGGAAATGCCAAGGCTGCAAGGAGCTCACTCAGTCAAACACAGACAGGCAGCAAAGTTCAGAGCCTGCTGAGGGTGAGGGCAGGGAAAACGTGACTCCAGGCTGTGCCATTCCAGGGCTGGGGCACCAGGGAGGTCACAGCTGGAGCAGAGGGACAATCACAGAATCACAGAATGGCCAGGTTGGAAGAGACTTTCGAGATCATCGAGTCCAACCCAGCCCTAACACCTCAACTAAACCCTGGCACTGAGTGCCACATCCAGCCTGTTTCTAAACACACCCAGGGATGGTGACTCCACCACCTCACAGGCAGACCATTCCAGAACTTTATCACTCTTTCTGTGAAAAACTTCTTCCTTCTGGCCATCCCAGGCTTGCAAATCTGGGTAACTCCCCAGAGAGGGCCCAAGCAGCAGAGGCTGTTGAGAATAAATTCTGAATTAAATGCTGTTGCAGAGCACTGGGGGTTGGTGAGAGTGTCACTGTCCTGCTCTCAGTGACCAAAATGTCAGATTTCCCTTCTCAGTCAGGTCCCATGGTTTTCAGCTGGCATTTTTAACCTGGGCAGGTTCAGGTCTCGCGTCAGCTCAGCCAACACTGGAGACAAACTGCCCGCCTGGCACCCCTGGGTGACACTGGGAATGCACAAACCCCCCAGGACAGCACTGCTTGGAACACCAGCTGGGTACAGCTGGCACCAGTGGGGGCACCGCGTGCCTTTTGGGGCAAAAATCAGCTGGAATGGGAATGTAACCGAGATCTCCTTCCAGAAACAGTAACTTAGCATTATCATCCTCAACAATCCAGGGTTTATACTGCTGTGTGGTCCCTGTTTGGAATTTTTTGTTTTCCTCTCCTCCTTCTACCCCTGTTCATGGCCAAATACCTGCACATGTGTTATTTCTCACATTTCAGCTCAAGAGCAGCAGCCCAGACTCATTTCTGGTGTTACCCACTCTTCTCTCCTCATTGCTAACCTCAGTTCTTGGGATTTAAAAACTTTTAAAAGCAGTAGCAAGGAGAAGCTGTGCTTTTTGTTGAGCTCACACTTAGGAATGAGCTACTTCACAAACCAAATTTTATAGTGTAGTTGTAATTAATTATGTCACAGTTATTCTAATTTTGCATAAAATTTTGCCTGCTGCAACTAAATACCTTAAAAATATACAGCTGAAGACACAAATATTACTAATGAAAGGAATATGCACAACATGAGCTCAATTAAAATAACTTTACAATGTTAATAAATTAAAATCAGTATCAATGAATAAGAAATATCATTCCTAGGTAAAAGTCAAATCAGATTCAGACACAGGGATCAGTTTAAAGCAAATGAACATTGTCTAATATGAGGAAATGTATGCTTCTTACTAATGACTGACTGCCTTTCACCTGAAATAATTTCATGCTGGGCCAGCACAGGGAAGGGTCATGCAAGGAGGACAAACAGCACCTTATGGGCAGCATTTGTGGTTTTAGGTCATGCAGGTTGTTCCAAATACATTAATACTGTTTCTAGACTGCTGTACTAGACAGTAAAAAAACTGGGATAATTTTATGTTCAGCGTAAAATCTGTCTTGATTTTCACACTCCGTGACACGCTTCAGATTTCACTCTTGTATTAAAAATTTTACAAAACTGGATTAATTTAACAACAGGTGGAAGGCGGTCTGTAAAAATGGTCTATAAAGCCCCTACAAGGGACAGACATAGATTTTGTAAATATTTTAATGAGCAGTTGAAATTGAGGTTCTGTTGAAGTAACTTTGAAAGTCAGACCCTCAGAAAAGCTGGTTTTATACATTTCCTAAATGCCAGGAGGTAAAACAAGTACCAGGAAGCAAAACAAGTACCAGGAAGCAAAACAAGTGCTATGATCATGCTGTTGAAGGAGTAAAGAAGATTTTTGCTCTTCACAGGCCAGATTTTTATTTCATTACACTACTGTAAATCCAATTTAAATGGTGTTAAAAGACTCCAAAGGCTGAAAAGTGCATGTGAAACCAGGAATTGTGTGAAGCATCCCCTAGATGGAGCAGGTTGGCAAGGGCCGTGCATGTGCACAGGCATCAGCTGTGCTGCCACCCTCAGCTTTACAAGGACTTCATAACCAAAGTTTGATGAAGAACACTCACTTTACACTCATTTTACAGTCCTTCAGCACAAATGATCGTGCTGGTCACTCAGAAAAACCATCAGGACATTCCTGTGCTGAAAATGCCACACAGATCCTTCCTGGTCAACACACCTGCAATTTTTCACTACAATAAGCTCCACACCAGGCACCAATACTTTCTTTTTTTAAATATATTTTCTTAGCCCTGTAAAGCCAAGTACAGCTAAGGGAGTGTGATGTGACCTCCCAAAGGCTCTTTTATTACAACAAAGGTCCGAGATGAAGGCAGGTTCAGAGACCCAGGTATCTCTTTCAGTTATAACATTTCAAAGTTCTGAGGACAGAATATTAATTTTCTGTGTCTATAGCATTTAGATCTACAGGGAAAAAAAATAATCCTGGCTGTAAGGCAAGCAATTATATTTATTTGTCAATTATAAAATTAGATTTAGGAGTCGCTAGAGAATATCAATTCTGAATGCCCCATAAAGCTCTGCTAATAACTATAGATACCCATGATTTTGACCTTTCTATTATTTAGACTTGTATTTCCTTCCATTTATATGGCTTGATAAAAATTAATGATGCTTCGCCCTTTAACTGAATTTCCCGTGCTCAGAATGGCTTCTGAAAATGATTTTGTCTGTGTTTTGTTTGTGTGCAGACCAAAGCTGATGAGAAATCATATGGCCCACTTATAATCAGGCCGTGCAGGAAAGTTTTTGGAAGGTAAAGAAGTATCTGAGACAGACAAAGAATTCCCTCTTTTCCCACAGTTAAATAAAACCCTTCAAGAAGCACACCCATCTAACACTTTCTAAGAAGAAGGTTTATATGAAAAGCTTCATGAGAATTTACAAGCTTGTAAAGTATTTCTCCTCAGCTTGCCTCTTTTTTTGAATCTTAAAAAAAAATACCCTAAATACAGCGCAGAGTCTCAGATGGCAAAAGGAAGGGATTAAAAATAGTAGGGGAGTATTTTACTGAAATGGGAACTGCTTCCCCCACTCGAGGCCAGGGAATGAGCATTTCTGACACCCTAATTAACAGAATGCAATCAGGAAAGCAGCACTTTACACTGGGTGGAATATTTAGTTCTGTCTCATTTTAATTCTTTTGTACAAACGGGGCAAAATTTTACTCATAACAAGGATTTTGTGTTTTTCACCTAGGTCAGGGGTATAAAAACGAGTTTATCCACCACCTTTAGAAATGCTCAAACTTTGGCAAAACTTTCAGACTAACTGGCTTCAGGGTGAGTTGCTTTGCAATGTTTTACCTTAAGCCACTCTGAGGTGTTTTACATATTAATGAATCCTAAAGATTTGGTAAATTTAAAGGAAATTCTCTGAAGCCCTCATGTAACTGCCGTATGAGCACACCTGATTTTCAGTATTTTCAGCACTCAAAACCACATTTACAAAATCAAAACCATTCCTTTTGTAAGCAGCATGACTTTTTGAACCTGGGCAGCAAGGATGATGTGCAGAATATATGTATAGCATAAATAAACATAATAAAGCTGTACAATTATATAAAATAGGATCTCAAATAATAGGGATCACTACTATTGTGCATAGAGTGTTTTAATTTAAGGTCACTCAACCACAATGACTCAATTCTGGAACAAATATTAACCCTGAGTCCAGGAAAAAAAAATAATCCCTTTTGACAGCCAAATTGCATCTCAAGCTAAGATTCAGAGTCCGAGACTGCAGCCCAAAATGAGAATTTCCCTGTGCAGAACAGGCCTTTTGTGTGTGTTCCAAGGAAAATGGCATTACTGTCTCCCACCTAAGAACATCTTCATCCACTCAAGCAGCTCTGCACAGTGACTGAGGACACAGAAATGTTTGTTAATGTGTGAGGGACTCAGAGCACTGGAGAGGTGGGGTCCCACTGTGGGACTGTTCTTATCTGGGTGTTCAAGACTGAAACACAAGGGACTCTTGGCCTTTGTATATATGCTGTTTACAAAGAAATTGTAAATAAAGAAATAGCAACAGAAAAAGTTCTGTTCTCCCAGAACCCTGATCCTTTTGATTTAACATTATTTTCTCCTTAACAAATTTCCACTTTCTTGACAAAGTCAAGATTTAACAGCCTTTAGCTGGTGGTGAAATAAACACATTTGACTCATGAAGTCTGTCTTTAAAGCTGTGACCTGTGTTCTGGATTTTCTTCCAGGTAAACATTTTGTCAGATCTTTTCTATTTCCTTACCTGCTAACGCAGGTGAAAGGAGCAGGGTGAGTGAGCTCCAGGCTGGGCAGCTGCAGATGAAACACCTATTTGAACCTGTGAGAACCTCTCATTCTGCATATCAATAGCTGATTAGCTGGAAATAGATCTCCCTGTGATTAAAGGGGATGTAATAAAGGCTATTGCTGTCTTCCTCCTTCTATTAGCCCATCTGAAATCCTTCATATCCTTTGTATTTGTAATACACGTCTTTGAGAAACATTTTCATATAAATTATATTTTAAAAGTATTACTTCCCCTCCACTGGTACGTGGAATATTGATGTGATCATTCCATTGCCATTTCCTTTTCACGAGGCAGCTGAGATTAAGCCAAGGCAATTGGATTTGACATTCTGGCTGTCTGAAATGAGATTCCCACCTGATCCTTCCACCAGCTGTGTGGAAAACAGTCTAATTTCAAAGGTGTTGAGCAGCCCCACCTCTTAGCAAAGTCAGTACTTTTAAATCCCTGACCCTGCTTTTTTAAGTGATTAAAAATGGACAAAATCATCCAATTTTACCCATCTGGATTGGAAATTTTGCCTCCAGTCTCTAATGCTTTGTATTCTACTGTTCCATGGTCTCACCCAGGTTGGGTAAATATTCACTATATCCATCAACTTTCACTTGCACAACTTTCACTGGGTAAATTTCATCTTTGCTGGAAAAACAAGCACTACCAAGGGCTTTTCATGGGCCGGAGACACAAACAAGCACTACCATGGGCTTTTCATTTGCAGAGCTGCTGGAGGAGTTTGCTTTTGGCTTCCTGGCAGGTTTGGACACACCTCCAGGGGTGATCAAGCCACCAGCCCGTGCTTACAACAACAAAAAACAAAGGCATATTCAATGCAAATAAATAAATTCAGTACATTTAACACCAATAAAAAAAAAACCAATGAAAACATGAGGGATTTTCCACCAAACTAATCCTCTCAAACCTTAAACTGTGAATGGCAAAGCAAATCTTTGCAGGGTGCCTTGGAACCAGAACCTCACTGAGGAGGAAGAAACAACCCTCAACATGCAGCAATAATATTCTCCCCAGCACTGGATGGCGTCATCATGCAGCAAAGCACAAGCCAGCAGGTTTCTGACTCCACTGAGTCTCTCATGGTGCACCACAGGCTTTTAGAAGCTTGAAATATTATTTATCTGCTGGTTTACCTTATGTGAGTCAAGCAAATCCTGATTTCAGGCAGTGGTTTTACCAGATTTTTACTTTTCAGTGATATCACCATCAATTATTTTGCTGGTTTGGTGGTCACAAAAGGAGGTACAGAAAGAAGTCCTTAATACAAGCCTCATAAATATTTACATTAAAATTTACTCCTGTACTTCAGAAAACCTTGCACCTTGATTGAGTTCAAAGGCTGGCACTGAACCCAAAGTATTTTTTAAGTGTCCATTTCGAGCAAGCAGATGTGAGCAAGAGCTGTGAGTCTATGAACAAATCTGGAAACACGATTTTTGAGCTAACTGCCTGCAGCAATTTCTGAAGCAATTTTCCACAGCAGAGAAGAAGCTCAGATGACTCATAAACTCTAAAACAATGTGGCTAAAACCACATTTCAAACCCTTTCTTGTTTCTATTCTTCTGTCGTGCTATATCCGTTGATTTGCATTTTTTCTGAAGCGCTCAATTTATATCTTTTAAAAGACTTCCATATCTGATGCTATCTCTAGAGAGAGAGGGGGAAGTTGGTGCTAACTTGAAATAGCACCTTATTATCTGAACATCTGGATATTCAGAAATGAACTGTTCCTCACAAAAGTCATCAGGGCCCTTCAGAAATATCAGGGATGCTTTTCACCTGTTTCCTTTTCCACTCCAAGCACAGGCACACCTCACGCCCCTCAGGAGGCTGCTCTCTCCTCGTGGATTTTTACTGCAAGGACTCACTTTAATGGGTGCTTTAAGATCACAGAAGGTCTGGGTTGGAAGGGACCTTCAGGATCATCTCATTCCATCCCATGCCAGGGCAGGGACGCCTTCCACTGCTCCAAACCCTGCCCAACCTGGCTTTGAAAAGCTTCTAAATGTAGGAAACAAAAGATTTTGAACCCCAAAATTTACTTTTTCTGACTGGGACACTGTTGATAAATGGCTTTTTTTTTCCTGTGTTTTGGGGTGTGGTGTTTTTTTTTTTTCTTTTTTTGTTCAAGTACATACATTGAAATTGTTGGCTCTTTTCCTGTTCTCCTCCAAAATATACCCATGAACATTCTTTTAGACGGGAATTTCATAGTTTCATCTTTGCTAGGAAAGGTTCCTGGCTATTTTCCTTCACCCAGTTCCATTCTGTTACCCATAAATACAGTTCACACAAGAGAATTAACCAAAATTCCAACTTAACAGATTATATATTTGTGCTTCATTGCGTTTTAAAATTTTCCCTATCCTTTTTTTCTTTTCTTTTCCGTTCCCTATCCTTCTTCTTCTTTTCTGACTCTGTTTCCCAGTTTTGCTCCAATGTATTCCAGAGTGAAAAGCTGAGGTATGTTTTATAATTTCAGTAATACATTTGTAGCTCCTCAGCGTTTCTTTATTTGTCTCCTTTCTTTAACCTTTCTGATGTTGAGAACTTTTAAAAAAATATATAATTTACTTAAATATATGTGCTTTCTTTATAAAGGATAAATTCATCAAGAAGGTGAGAGCCACTGAAAAAGTATTATTTATCAGACAAGGACTTTAGAAGAAAAAGGAAAACAGAACCAGATGAGGAACCTGCTTTAAGATAAATAGTTCCAAACCAATCTTTTTCTGTTCCATCATCCATCCAGTTATTACCTCAAGACATAAATTCCTGCCATTCTGGCGAGCCAGTGTTCTGTTGTCAAACACACAGGGATTAAATCAGTGCTCCAGCAGCGCAGCAGCCTCTGCTCCTCCCAAGGAGACAATTATCCACAGCAAAGGTTCCTTCCAGACATGGATTACCCAGGAACAGGTGCAAGTGTGCAGAGGCCATTTGAGGTTTCCCCTACTGCAGGAAAGGGCTGAAGAAAGAGATAAATCTTGGTGGTGCTTTCCTTGGGCAGCCTCTACCACAATCAGGATTTTGGGGAAGCAGAAATGGATGGTTCTGCACTAGTCTGGCACCCTGACAAGTGTCCAACAATGAAACATGGAACAAGAGCAGCTGGATGTGCTCTCCCCAATGCACATTTTATTTTAGACCCAGTGGGTGCTGACAGCAGCAGGAGAAGCATCCATGATTGTTTTACAAGGAGACAAAAACCAAAGCCGTGGGTTCTGCTCCTGGTTGAGCCTCTTTGCAGATGAAGCCTTGTCTTTAATTTGCCAAGGGTGTTGTTATCCTTCTCTGCTCTGACAGAGATTGTTACTGCATAACAAAATCCACACACCACAGAAATAAATTCTTGAGCCCAAGCTCAAAGCTGAAACACAGAAATTTCTAGAATTATTTCCAAGGGAATTCAAGTACTGAGATTTTGAATACACATAATTGTACCTCTCCAGATGTTTGCACAATAGCTAAAATCCACACAGCAGTATTGCAGAGAGAGGAAATGACCATGCAAAACCAAATTTGTCCTGGGCTCTTTTTAGTTCCAACTCTTCCTGTGCTGCCTTTTTTTTTTTTTTTTGCAGTGGTTTATGAATGCAGTCACCCCTCATGTCTGCAAGGAGAGGGAAACTTGTCATACCATCCCTACCATGGAAAGTTTTTAAGCACATATTATAATACTATATCAAATATTCCAGAGTGTGTTCTGCAGTGCCTTGGAGGGTTTTAAGCCCAGTGTGGCCTGTCAGAGACCAGTGGCATTTGTGGTGTCACACCTGTGGAACACACCTGAGAGCCAAACATCCTTTTTCTCATTCAATGTACAAGTGCACATCTTGCTCAAAATCCTAAATTAACCCTTAATCCCTTCACCAATTCTTGAGCATTTCTTATTTGCTACTCATTTTCTTCTCTACTCATTACTTTCTCGCAAAATTCTAACAAGAGATTAATTTCTTAGCCTTACCCTTCCATTTGCAGCAGATTCCTTTTTGCCTACAAGTCTTAAATCAGCTGTTGCATCTTTGAGTGGTTACTGCCAGGCCCTCATACAAATAGAAAATATATTTATATGCAAAAATGCTATAACACTTTCCCAGTGCTCTCCAATATTTATAACCGAGTGGAAAATATGTTTAAAATTATATCAAATATTCCAGAATGTTTTCTGTAGTGCATTGTATGATTTGTTTTAAAGATACGGTCTAGCATTTTCTGAGATGGGCTGCACAGAAAATAGGAAAGTGTTCAGGAAGTTACCTTTCTCACTCCTGTTTGTTGAAACTAAATATGTTCTGTTTGATCCATTACACTTATCAGTAATAGTCTGAATTACACTACATAATTTATCTTCCCTGGATAGGATTGAAAACGACAGGTTTTACTCAAACTAAAGTGCACGGCATCTTCTGCTTATCCATTTCCTCAGAATGTCATCTAAATTCTTAATTTATATTCCAAAATCTCTGTCAGTTTTTGGTCTTCCATCTTCATAAAGCAAAAATTACATACGGCTTTCTATCATTTCTGGGATGAAAAAAGAAAACCTTATCTTGCTTTATCTATTGGAAACGAACATCCTCAGTTAAATTTAAAGCCATCTCTCCAAGTAGAAGTAACTTACCAAGTCACTGAGATCAAATCAAACTCCCCTTTGCCTCCCAAAAATAACATTGACACGTCAGATCATGCAACCCAATCCTGTTTGCCTCTTGTGGAGGCTGATAAACTAAATATGATATATGAACTTCAGGGGACCAATAACAAGCTGATACACTGATGCTCCTGGAAAGCCCCTAACAAAACAGGAGTTTTAATAAAAACTTTCTGAACTCAGGTATTCAGTGTTCTGCTCCTCCCACCCAAAAGGAGACCTGCTTTAAAACAGCAAAGACATTCTACTCATTTACACAATATAAATAATGATTTTTTTTCTTTTTTTTTAGTACTGCTTCCTTCCTCAAACCAAGCTGTGAGACTCCACTGGCAGCTGCTTTAGTAAAAGCTTGTTTTAATTCCATCTACACCTTTCCATGTGATAGGATTGACTTTTTATGCTGAGAAATGACATTCCCAGCAAAACCATATGAAATGCCATGTCCCATTTTCCAATTAAAGGCAAGCCAGCTATAAAATATCATTCAAAGGACTCTCAAGCAAAAAAAACCCGAAAAAACCCAAAGAACCAACCACATATACATCTATAGATTTACATATATATAAATATATATGCCTCACAATACTTCAAAGATCCCTTTTAGACAATAAATTTCAAATCCTCCCTACATCTGGTGCACCCAAAGAACTGAAGTTTTGAAGAATTCCCCTTACCTGAAGACACTTCTGAACAACTCAGCCAGCCCTTAACAAATTAGGCAAGATGGCAAATCCCCTGAAGGCATGAGGATATTGCTAATGGAATTTTGCCCTCTGCAAGAAATAAATTCCTTCCCATGTTGGCTGGGGAAGAAGGGCCTTGTTGTCAGTGATGAGAGTGCTGAGGGCATTTTTTATGGGGTGAAAAAGTGCCTTCAGCTGTGTCATTCTGCACTCAGGAGGAAATCAGTGCACCCTGCAGAGTCCCAGCTGGGCACAGAGAATGCAGAGTGGCAGCACAGTGCCAGCCTTTGCTGCTGCATGGATGGAGCCCAGCTCCTGAAGCCTTGGTTGGTGTTTTGGGCTTTTTATTGAGGTTTTTTTGGGGGTAGGGGGTGCGTTGGAAATTTTGGCGCAGCGTTGTTTAATGCAAACTTTATATTAGGTGAATAAATGAGCTGCCAGGCATTATACGTGCTTGAAAAAAAGGAAAAAACTTGCATTGAGCAAACTCAATGTCAGAAGTGACAGGAAGCTGGGGGCTGGGAAGGGGATTATCCCCGGAGGGAAGGGCTCCCCACTGCTGACAGGAAAAGGCTCCACATGCTCTGCTCAGCCCCACGGCTCCACCCCAGTGCAGGCACAGCCAGGGCCACACTCACAACTGTGGAACGTGCCTCCTCTTGATGGGGTGACCAAATTACAAGAGAATTTTCAAATACTCTTTGTCTCCTAAATAAGGCAAAGACCCCAGCAGATTCTCTCCGAATTTGGTACAGGGACACCTCACAGGAACTTTTGGACTTCACCTCAAACCTGGGGATGTCTGAATGGACAGAGCCCAAGAGGTCCCCACCTAAATAATTCACTAGAAAGCAAAGAGAACAAAAGAATTAATGGCTTTTGTGGTGTGTCTTAGCAGGGCAAGCACCTCTCGCATCTGGGCACGTTTTTTCTCAGTAAAGAGCTTTGTTATTTTGTCTTTTATTAAACCTTTTTCTGTTTCCAACACTGCCACAGAGGCCATCCTGCTACTTTTATGCCATTCGGGGTAGCTGGGCTATCTGGGGTGTGATAGGATCTCTGAGAGCTCATCAGACCTGGCTCAAGGAGAAAGTTATTACATAACAGCTTCTGAAACTTTCTGATCAAATTTAGACCTTTGTACTTCTCATAGGAAAAAGAAAAAAAAAAAAACAACAAAAACCTCCCCCCAAAAAAACCACCAGACACCAAAAAACCAATCTGTTTTAAAGTGCTGGACTTTGCTAAGTGAACCCCTCTGTTTTCTCCTCGGAAGCTCTCAGAACCATCCCCTAAATCTTCACCCTGCTAAAAGCAATGCTTTTACCCATGGCTGTCCCAGAGTGTCCCTCCAGCCTGGCAGGCAGCAGCCTGCAGAACCCGGTGATTATTTCTCTTTTAAGGCAGGAACATGATGCCTTAATGTTATAATTAGGCCATGGTGAGAAGTCAAGAGCCCAGCAAAAAGCCCTGCTATCTCCAATTCCCCCCGGCAGCTGCCTTGGACCTGCTGCAACTTCCGAGGCAAAAATCAATGGCAACAACTTTCTGGTTACCTCAGGAAAGCCTGAATCACACCATTAGTACCACCAGCACAGATTTTCCTGCCTTTCCCTCGTTTTCTCAAGCAGGTAAATCCCATTAGTGGAAATCTCTGGGCTTCCAGATATTAGAAGTGCATTTTCGACAAATTCTCCTGAAAATTCTCCCTCATTTCAGCACTTTCCATCTCTCGTGGTTCACTGGAAAGGCAGAAATCCCCTGGGAAAATTGTGACCTCCCTTCAGTTTGTCTCTTCTATGAGTTATGTGTTTTATCAAGGCTACATTAAAGTACACAGAGACAATTCAGACATTTCTAAGACAAGAGAAATTAGAATAAGGGAAGATAATGCAGCCAACACGATTTCTGTCACTTCTGTCTGAGACAGCCCTGCATGACAACATGACCCAGGGCATCATTTTTCCCTTAAGTCACCCTTTCTTCCAAAGATTTCAGTGCAGCCAGCCAGGTGCCAGTGCTGAGGTAAATGTCAGACTACCAACTGCTTCACTCCTGGAATTTTTCTAATTAAACCACATATTCTTTTTTTTATTATTATGAAGATCTTTTTTCCTCTCTAACACACAACTTCCCCTGAATTGCTGCCTGGAGAGCCATTTAAAGCTGCACTCCTGAGCTGTGTGGAGCTCCACTGTCTGCTGTGGGCTGAATCAGGTGTCAAAAAGGATTTTTTCAAAAAGGATTTTGGCAAACCAGAAATTATTCAGAAGTGAGAGATTAGGCCAAAGCCCTGTGTTTGATCCCTCACAGCCTGGGTCACTGTCTCAGCACAGGAGGCCACCACCTTGGTGGCCATGGAATGGCCACTGTTGTCCTCTGTGATATTTAGATTAAGATATTAATAGCAGAAGCTCCCATTAGAAGAGGGCTGAAAACTGAAAATGGAAGTATATTGGAAGAAAATTTAATTAGGAGCTTTTAGTTCATCAGAGGGCTGTGGAATGAGTGTGAATGAACTTACAGGGCTACAGAGACTTGTAGCTCCCAGAGGAATATGACTCGACAACTTTCCCTCAACATTTATAATGAAAATTCAGCTGCAAAAAATAAATGTGTGATAAACCTAAATTGAACTGAAGCAGCATAACTAATTTTTACAGTCTAGTTACTGCTACTATCAAATATTCATTTCTCCCAACAAGCAGGTAACTATGGCAACAAACACACCATATCTGTATGAAAAGGTGCCAAGAAACAAAAAAAAAAGTTAAAATCTTTACATTTATCTCAGGTTTTTTTGTGCCTTCTTTAGAATTAACAGCACAGCTATCAACTATTTAAAATATCTGCAAAGATTAATTTAGTAAAATATTATGAAGACACTGAACAACACAATGGGAAGGATCCCATTCCTCTCTGAAAACTGCAATCAAAAGTAATTTCCAATTAAAATACTTTCTGACAAGAAGAAGAAAATTAATTTAAATTTTAGCTCTAGGACGAAAGGAGAACGAGCAACATCATGTTTCATTTTCTCCAGCCTGTCACTTCAATTCTCTTTTGAGGAGGACTTATTTTCAGATGATATAATTACAGTCCTGAAATGGCAGTTTTAAATATACAAGGCAGATGTTTATTAAGTTGAAATACATTTGGAATAAAATTTACTATTTCTCTTTGCTGTGGAAGCAAAGGGCAGATTCTGAGCCTTTTTTTCAGCTGCAGTTCCTTAAAGCTGGAATATTTCCATGATTTTTAAAGGAATTTTTTCCCATTTCAAGGACTGGAAGTCTCCCTGCCATGGCACTACCACACATCTCACCTGCAGTGTGGGTGTTGCCTGGCCTAAATCTACTTTTAATGTTTATGCAGGGCAACATCCCAATATAAATACTATAAAGAAAAATTAAATAGCAAAAATATTCAATTCTTATGCTGAAACCGTCTCATCTAGGGCGGGTTGCGTTAAAAAAACATTAAATGAGCAGCGTCAGGCAAAATATTCCGAAGATATCAGATGTTGTTTGCCAAAGAGGAAAAGTCACCATTCATAAATACTGCTCCCTGTACCACCAGCCTGCAAGGCAGAATTCATATTTCAGTGTTTTAGATGCAGGTATCTGTTTGGGGGTGGTGGGATAATGTGGCACAAACTTAAAATGTTTACAAATTACTTTTCTGAGTGAGCGATACCTTCCCTTAAAAGTGATTTATCTCTGGTCTCCAAGGAGTCAGCTCATACTTGTTCTGCAGGGAGAACGATGCTTTATGGATTTCCTCTCAAGGAAATAAAGTTTGCTTTGAGAGGAAAAAAAAAAAAAAAAAAAGGAAGAAGAAAAAAGAAGAAAATAAAAGCCATAGCACAAGAGAGATCAAGTTAAAGATGTCACAAGCAAAGTGTGAAAAGGAATCAGCAAAACTGAGTGAGGGGCACAAAGAGCATTATAATTATATAATATATAAGTGAGATCTGTCTCACTGTATAAGTGAGATCCCTGACAGGGATGCTCCAGCAAGGGGAAATCCATCCCCTGGGGCACTCCCAGCTGCATCCCAGGGTGCAGGATGGACAGAAAGAGCCAGGCAGGGCCCCCTGTGCTAAAGGGAACTTTCTGTCTGCACTAATCCACCACAAAATTGAGTGTCTTCATTCATGCCTTGGGTCTGGAGCTGCTGAAGGGTTTAAATGCACACAACGTGGGTGCAGTGGGCATTTACAGGTGAAAACAGACTCAGAGGCAGCCACTGCCTCGCTAGGATGTTCCAGCTGTATTTTAATTAAGACTTCAATTTTTGAGATTGGTTTAATATACAAAAATTAAAAACAATCAGGCCAAAAGTTCAGTGAATGTTTCACGAGTGGAACAGCAGTGGATCCTCCAGTCCAGAAGAGAGGCAGAGGAGAATTTGATTAACATGACTCATTATCTTTATTCACATTCTGCCTTCTCAAATTACCTTTTAATTGATGCACTGAGTATAGAAACAGAAAACTAAAAATTAATGTCCATGCAGACTAAGAGGGGTTTATTTTAACCTTGAATAGAGCTTTGTAAAACTCTACAGCACAGACTGAAAACTAAGTTAAACACACACACACATTTTAATTAATGTTATTGTAATTACATACTCCAGCACAAAAGAGAGCTAAATTTGGGTAGAATTTGGAGAGAAAGAAATTTTCCAATTGATGGCATTAAGATACAATCTCCTACAAATCAGCATATTTTAAATGATTTTTGCTACATGCCCTCTAAAAATAGAAAGTCATAAGAAAACAGGAAAGATAAAAAAAAGTGAAAATAAAATGGCAAAGATGTGTCTGCTGTCTGATGGCATTTGGGGAATCAAAAATAAAATCCTATTGGTGCTAGAGGAATTATCCCAAAATAACACACTGGGAAATTGGAATTACCCTAGCAGATCTAAAAATAACCACCTGCATAGCTGAAAATACCCTTTTCATGTTAAAAAAAAAGATTAAAAAAAATCAGATGAAGCACCTCCGGGGTAACTCTTGTAAGTACTCCAAGCTGCAACTCCACCAACTAAACAATTGTTCCTATAGTGCCTTTGAACTAATTCCATTTATTTTCAGTGCTAACTCTGCTTGATTCATGCTGGTTGTAAGCTGACCACTTCCAGGTGTTCTCCTTTCTGCTCTCTTCAGCACTGAGCATTCTGAAAGTGCTGATACTTGTGTTAAAGAGTCAGACTTTGAAGGTACAATATCCAAAAGTTTTGTTTCCAAGCATTAACAGTGCTACCTCCACACTGGTTCTATAGCAGGAAGTTCATCTTGCCCAGCCAGCAAAAACTGTTTGGAAATAGGAAACTTTCAGGGAAAATTTGGATTAATCAATAGTAACACACTTCTACCTTTTGGAGCTGTATTCCTTGGCCTAAAGCCAAGGCTGAAAAAATATTGCCTGTGAAAATCCTTCAGATTTTTCTCACCTTTTGGCACCTTAGTCTACATAGACAACGTTAAATTTTAGTTTTCTGTTTATGTACTCACCCAATCATCTACAAAAACCACTGCCCCAAACATCTACAAAATGTGTGGTGTGTCCCCAGTCTGGAATTTCTAAGTTTTACTATCTTCAGTCACAGGTGAACTTTGAAGATCATTGTGCTCTGAGTTCTAGCAGAATATGTGCCAGCATTTAGCAATTAACCATTTAGCAATTAACCAGCTCCTCTGCAAAACCTGCAACTGGAGGCTTTTTTTATTCTAAGTCCACCACTTCTCTTCCCCCTTAGACAGCCATTTGCCAGTTGGATTTTCATATCTCAACATCCCTAAAGCTCATATTCCTCTCTTTTTATTTTTTTTTAATAAACTCTCACCAAAATAAAAGACATTTCCATTACCAGCTTCTATTCAAAATATGTAGGCAGCAGATATCATGTTTTTGTCACTCTTTGTAAGTGCCTTGAAGATGATATTTTTAAAATCTCTCTGCAATACATCAGTGTCAGAGAAACTCAGGATATTTGGATGAGTGACATTTCCAGAGGATCAGCAAACTATCTGCCACAGGAGATAGTGATACCCAAACTCCTAACCCAAAACATCAGAGGGAGAATATAAATATTTCTTCGTGCAGCTACAGAGAGCTGCTGGTTTGAAAAATCATATTCACATCACCTTGTGGGAAATGTGGAGATTTTCCAGGAAGCAAAGAGAGTTTAACCAGAGAGTTAAAATGATGGTTTATTGCTGTGGCCTGATAGCAAAACAGGACTTTCTGACTCTAATATCAGAAGGCTTAATATGATTTATTAAGATGACTCCATTGTTCTGAAGATTTGGGTTATTATCTGCCCAGGTACAGAGCTCAGATGTTTACTTCTTCATGCTCTGTACAAGAATGCTAGAAATGCTTACAATTCAGAGATAACAATTCTCTACATTATTAGTTGAGAGAGAGAAAACCCACATCTCCCATATTGGGAGACAGGGCACAAAAACACCACCTGTGTCCTTGAAAACACAGCTCAGAGATTTGTTTATAGAATTCTGTGCTGAGAAAGTGAGCTTTCCCCTGGGAAGAAAAAACCTCAGCAGGTTTGCACCCAGGAAACTCACAAAATGTCAAGACAACAATGGTTGGAGCCATCAATAGCTCAGAATCTCCTTGGGGATTCCCCTCACACTTGGGGGATGAAGAGCCAGCAGCCCAGCTAAGAAACAAATCCAATATCCTAATGAAGAACCAGGAATTCTCCTTCTTCCCTCCTTGTCAGAGGCAAACACAGACAAGGCAAGAAAAAGATTTCCTGTGTGAGCTACCTTGGGATTCCTTGGAGAGAATGGAAATGTCCTTGCAGAAGCTCTGCCTTCAGGTGGTAATTTATCCCACCTGCAAGCTCCAGGTTAAAAAGTGTGACAAGGACATCCAGCAATTACCCCAGCTTGTGTAGGTGAAAGCACAAAGGAGCAGCTCAGGTGGATGTTGGCCAGCAGAGCTGCAGGAGGATGCCCTGGGGGCTGTGATGGCCAGGGGATTCTACCTGCAAAGGTGTTTCCAACAAACCAGAGCTCAGGACCGCGACAGACACAGCGGGGACAAAGATTTGGGATTTGGGGACATCTCCAGAGGGTTTGGCTGTTCCAGTGGAAAATACAAATGCAAAACACAGGGTACAAGCAGCAGCTCCTGCAGGGAGCTGCTCATTCACAAAACCAGCAAATGTTTGCTCAGCCAAGGGCTGCCTTTGTTCCAGGAGTGGGATTCTCACACCTTGGGCTCCCTGTTGGGAGCAGAAGCCATCCAGGGATTTATCTGCCTCGGGGCCTGGGGATTGCCTTCCCTGCCCAGAGGAGACAGGAGCATTGTGCTGGGATGGCTCCCTGATGTGATATGCTCATCCCTCATGGATTTTTACAGAAAAGAAACTCTGCTTCTATTACTGTCAGATAATTTTCTTTCTTTTTTAAATCAGACTCTCAAGCTATGTGTTAAGTTAAATGAAATTAGAAGTTATCTAACAACGTTACAAAAGATTTGTGGGAATTCTGCCACTACAGCTTCAAACAGATCAGTTTTTTTTTTTTTTTTTAATGAACATATATATTCTCTCATGTTCTCTCAGTAGGAGCTTGTCCTGTTTGTAACCTGAATCATACTACTCATATTTTGACATATAATTTTGACTTTCATTTCTCCTTTGCACAGCTTCCTTCAAGATTCAAGAACAGGTTAATGAGCTCTCTCATCAAAAACATAATAGGAGTCAAACTAAGAATTACTGGTAAACTAAGATTTTTTTTTCTCACTGCAGGCATTTAAACCCAAATACTGAAAGTTCATCATAAAATTAACTTTAAATATTATTTCACATCTCTAATCTCTCTGTCCATTTTTCCATAAGTAACATTACAAATGGAAGATTTTTTCCTCTCCCCATTTCTAATATTTCAGATATAATTGGCTATGGAGTATTCTCTGAAAAGAGACCAAAGGCCCACGAGTTTTCCTCTGACTCAAGACCCTGTGCTGCTTATGTTTACAAGCATCTTAAACCAGAATATAAGAAATGCATTAACCAAGGGGAAATGGTGAATACCTTGTTTATCTTGTATTTTAAGCAGAAAGAAATATGGGATATTGCTATATCTTTTACTAAAACCCTTTAAACCATAGAAACTGAGATTCAGCTCTGGAATTTACCACACTGCAAAACAAGTTAAAGGTGTGCAAGTGGGAATTGTGTCAGAGAAGACAAGACAAAATGATACAATTATTCCAACTCAGAGCTGATATGCTCCAAGGTATATGTTTTCCCACAATTGCTGTAAATATGAATATGTTAGAGGTTAATACGAAGATCAAATGTGGAATGCATTTGCTGAAAAGATTAATATCTTTTCATTAAAAATGAGAGTGCACTGTTGGTTCAGCATTTGCATTTAGATCGAGTAGGTAATAAGTATATTGACTGCTTAAGACACCTATCTCCAAAATGGAAAATATGAATAAAAAGGGTGGTGTCCATATGCAGAAGTGGACGAGATTTTTCTATTTTCCTCTGCTACCCCTTCAGAGAAGTTCAGCCCCTTGAAGCTGAGCACTGTGATTTACTCATGCCAGCAGAGCTGTAAAGAACATTTCTGTCCCTGCTCCACGGCAGCTGCTGGGTGTGGGTCAGGGGCTGCTGTTGACTTGAAAACTTGTCACCCACTGTATATCCATGCCAGGAGAGGCCCTGGCTGGGTGTTAGGCTCTGCTTTGTGCTCTAGGTGTGGTTTAAATCCCAGAGCCTTTGGCTAAGAGGGGTTCAGCCAACTGTTGCAGGGTGATAAAATGGGGTTGGGACCTCTGGACATCGTCCAGTCCAAGCCCCTGCCAAGGCAGGAGTGTTGTTCCACTGAACAAGAACAGTGTCCAGGTGGGGTTGGGATGTCTCCAGAGAAGAGTCCACACCCTCCCTGGGCAGCTGTTCCAGTGCTCTGCCCCCTCCAGGGAAAATTATTCCCCATGTTGAGGTGGAACTTGTTCTGTTTAATTTTATGGCCATTGCTCCTTGTCCTGTGTCACTCCCATTTTTTCAGCCTTCTGATGTTTTCATTCTTGTGATGGAGTTTCTCACACTGTTTTTGTAAATATGCACATGTTTTTCTAACTGTTCTTTTGTTTTTCATTCTTTCTCCTGGGAGGAGAAAATTTTAATAAACTTTGTCATTGACCAACGTAGTTGGAGAGATAGTAACTTCACCTTCCAATTGATAATCATTTCCAAAACTCTATATAATGTAAAAACCAAAATAAAGTTCCTTCTTCCTTGCCTTCTCTCGGGTATGACTGCACTCTGTCTCTGGGATTCGTATTGTGCAATAATACAACAGTCCTGGAGCTGAACACCACCAAAAAGAGTTTGGGACCATTCTCTTGGAAATATTTGTAAGGATTGGTGGGATCCCCTCTCAGCCTTCCCTTCTCCAGAGTGACCAAGCCCAGCTCCTGCAGCCTCCCCTCACCAGGGAGATGCTCCAGACCCCAAACCATCTTTGGTTTTGTGAGCAGGTCACACAAACACGAGCACTGGGGGCTGGTGCAACTCCAGATTTCTCCCAGTTCATGGCAAAAGGCTTTCAAGCTCCATTTTCCCAAGTCATAAAGAGAGGAAAAAGCATTTATGATTCAAACCATTGATGCACCAAGATTGGTTCAGATGGTCACAGAACACAGCAGCTGCTGCCTGAGCTTGTGGAAGCCCACCAGTGTCAGCCCCACAGCTGAACACACATCCCACTGAGCCCAGCCTAGCCCAGGGTCTCTCACAAGCACAGAACACTTGCACTGGTTTCCCTGAGGTGTTTGCAAACCCTGTGCCAGCACACAGACCAGCGTGCTGCAGACAGCTCCAACCATTTGTTAGCTTGAGCTCAAATTAAGCACAGCAGTTCCATCAAAAGCAGGTTACTTCTCAAACTGTGAGAAGTAAATATTTCACTTAAGCAACTGTGGTGACAGGTTTCTTTTAGCACTTTAGCCATGAAGTTTATACAAATCACAGTTGCTTTCCTATAGAGCAGAGGGGTCTGTAACACTGGGAAAACAGCACTGTGGGCAAGCAGAAAACTCAGTTCCCGACCCATAAAGGAAATTTCAGAGTTGATTCTACAAGACCACAAGTGTTTTGTTCACTTATGCACATGAGGAGCATTATTTTCCTCTCACTGCAGGGAAGTGTCACTTTGAACTGGAGTCTCCATCCCTGAAATTTAGGACATTTCCTCAAGGTTTCTTTCCAACTCCTTCCCCTCTCCCTGTTTTTCTTGCTTTTTTGCTCTCTTTCCCTGTTGTGCTCTATTTCGTGTCATTTAGACCATATATTTTGATGGAGGGCATCCTTCTCCTCTGAATTTATGAATCAAAATGTATTCTCTAACAGATACCTGGAGGTATAATTTGCCCCCTAACACTCTTCAATCTTTATTACTGACACATTCAAGGATGCCTAACTCCCACAAGGAAAAAAAAAAACAACCCACATTAATCTTCAAAAATGTGTCCTTACCTGCCTTCTGAAAATGAAAATGGATGTTCTTTGAGAAATTACCTGAGTTTTGCTTTAAACCCCCGGGATCATGCACTTCTGGAAACAATTTTGAATCTAAGAAATTTATAAATAAAAAATCTGCTGGTGTATAAATACAAATCCTGCACTGTGCTGTTTCCTTGGAGGCAAGAGGCATTCCCTCAGCATCCTGCTGGATGGAGTCTGGGGGGTTCCTGCACATCCTTTTTGTGCAGCCAGGACAGGAGGACTTTTAGTTGGTACTCCAATATGGAAACAGCTCCAAAGCAACTCCATCACCCATCCCTGCCCCACCAAACACCCAGGCAATTCCTAACAGGGAGCATCCCCATCTCCAAACTCCCCATTTAGCAACAGGCTTAATAAATGACAGTCACAGAAAACGAAAATATGAAGACATACAGGAATTCAAAAAAATTCTCTTCACATTTAGTTGGTCCTTCATAACTAAGATGCACAGTTGGAGTTGACCAAAAACAAGTTAATTCTTTCTCCTTTTAAATTTTATTTTAAAAGTATCTCCTTAGAAATGACTGTATTTCCCTGATAATACTTTAGAAATAAAAGTACTCTTTCATTTTTGTCTGTTAATATTGCTAACTTAGATGCTTACTAATGCAAAATATTAATTTCCCACCTATATAATTTGATTTAAAAACTGAGCTCTCTAGATGTCCAAGCTTTATTTAATTTTAGGGTAAATGCCTGTATTTTGATTCTTTGCTCTGGAACAAGACCTTCTAGGCTATGCCATAGCTCTATTTCTGAAAATGCTGAAGCATGGAGAAACAATTTGGATAATCCAGTACGGGCAAAACCCGCCAGATGTTTTCTATGTCCACATCTCAGTCTCCCCCACCAGGCAAAACCTCCAGTCTCCTGTCCCTCTGATGCAAAAACATGAAATAAATCATACTCAAAGTGAACAAAAAAAAGAAAACCAAACCAAAACCACCCCTCAAACAATTTATATTCAGCTAATTTGTCTAAAATGCAGTGAAGAGTTTCCCAAAAGCATCAAGGACCAAGCGGTGGTAAATGTTACAGAGAGATGGCAAATAGGAGTAATTTCAGTCAGTGTTTTAACATGCTTTGGAAGAGTTCATGTAAACCTCTGGTGCGTAGTCACATTAACGATGAAAAATAGTTTTCTCCATGTCCATCCTAGAGAATTTTTTACTTTAATTCAGCTTCTTAACTGGTCTCTAGGGCTGCTGCAGTTTTAAAGAGCACACCTACAATCACAGGCAATTGTTGACCCAGTTAAAGGTTTAAGTAAAACCTGGGAGAAGCGGCAGGTTTGAACTGGAAATCATGAATAATCAGACTCAGCAGGACAAGTTTTTGCAGTGTCTGGACTGTGAAATTCCCCAGCACAACCTCACTTTCCCCTCCACCCCTGCACAAAGGCTGTGTGCACCCCCATGAGCTACACCTGCAAATGCTGCTGACTCCAATTCCAGTCATCAAACAGGACCAGCTGAGCTGCTCCCAGCATCCATCCTCTTTTCCGAGCAGTGGAAAACCTGATGGAAGGGTTTGCTGCTTCCTCTGTGTGTCTACCATAGCACATTGCCCTCCGAGATGCCAAGAAAAGCAAGGTAAGAATTGCTGAGAAAAAAACATCCCCGTCTCACAAATTCTCCTTCAGGATGAGGACTTTGTCCCCAGTCTCCAGTTTGTGTCCTCTGGTGTTTCACACCTTCTAGCAAGGCTTTCAGGGGAAAGAACACTTCTTCCTCCCGTGTTTCTACAACACATTTCACGTGAAATTGTGACAAGGAGCCAAAACATTTGGGATTCACACAGGTTCCCAAGAAAGAGGCATTAATCCCAGCAGTTATCCTGCAGAGGAATGGCACATGGTACTCCCTCCAGCCCAACACCTTTCCAGAAAGCCACTCATTCAAGCCTGGTGATGTGTAGACACCTTATTCCCCAAGCAGGAATCCAGTCAGACATTTCTTCCTCTTAAACTACTCAGACATTTCCTCCTCCACGTTTTATTTCCCTCTGTTCCCACCTCACACAGACAATTTTTTATAATAGTTCAATTTCATGAGCCACACAGGAATACATAAGAGTTATTTATATAACATCAATATTAAATTGGTACCCAGATTTTTTTTTTCAGACTAAAAACATGAGGCTGCTTGTCTCTAAAAGCTGCAATTACAGTTAAAAATAAAAGTTATACATCTTTGACCATGAATGGCAACTCCACAGGTCTGAAAAAGGAGGCCTGGCCACCAGTTTCTACTCAAGACATATGGGCAGGGAGGGGGAAAAGAGGCTGAACCCACAAAGATAACAAACATCACAAAGCACCTTGTGAAAAACCAGAAAATATCCTTTTTCCCTGAGCCTTTCCTTTGACAAGATAACGTGAGACTGGATTTTAACTGCAGATAATACTTAGTTTTAGTGTTAAAATTGTACATAGCTGCACGTTTTGGCTTGTAAACCACCAGATTTGGAAGAACAAAAATTACTCTGGAATTTCAACAGGTCACAGCTTGTCATGTCACCTTCAAAGTAAAGGTATGGAATTGGTTATTGTTAAAAAACATGAGGAATTCAGATCCTGCTTTCAGGATCTATCCAGCCATAAGCCCCATCCAACTGAGGCCAGGTTTCTTGCATGGAGACAGCATCATTATTTCATGAATCACCAGTGACCTTTGGAAGGCACTGGGAAAAGCAGCCATGTTCATTCCCTTCCATTGATTTTCTAATTTTGAGTAAATTGGTTTAATCTGGGGAATGGTTATCTATGAGGAATAAAAATACCTAAAACTGTCCTTAGAAAACTGTAAAAAGCTTTTGGACTGAAACAATGAATTTGGAAGGGAAACTTGAGGGGAGAAAAGGTTGTGATTTTATAAACTTTAACTTGGGCACCATTCTGTGGCCAGCCACCCAAATATAAATAAAATTAGAATCTCTTTAAACTTAAAAACACAGACCCTACAGGCCCACACCTTAGTTTCACCCTTAGTTTTACTGCACTGTGTGCATGGTATCTGTGCCTGATTTACCCATGAAATGTTTGCTGTTGGAAAAGCCTGTAGAATAAAACTACCCACCTAGAAAGGGAAGCGTATGGGCAGCATTTTCATCTGGTAAAATGAAAAATAATGTGCTGAATATTGAGCACATTGGACAGTCCCAAGTCTAATCAACTGAGAAGACAAGCTCAGTGACCCAGCACACACCTGAAACATCCTGCAAGATCAGAATTTGGATGTCTCTGGGAATCTAAGAGCACTCAGGGCTATTTCATCAAAGGAAATTGTGATTATAGAGTAACTCCTTTTGGTGCCAAGATTTTATATATTCTGTTATATAAACCTTTGGATTAACAGATTGCCTCTACTTTATTATCTTCTGAACATGAAATGATCATACCTAAGCTTTTTTTGCCATCAATTTATGCTCTCATAATGTTAATGATCTGTTATAAGCATAGACTTTGGCACTATGGCAATTCACCTTAAAGCCACCTGAGGATTACCTGTTCCTTTCCCACCCCTTTTTGTATTTCCTTTTTTTGGCTACGGGGTACCAAGTTAATTAGTTCATTAAGTCCACTCATAAAAATATTCTAGGAAAGATATAGAGCACTAAACTAATCACATCAGAGTGAGCTATATGCACAATTAGCTCTGGGTGTCAGTTACCAACTCCAAGTTGAATTCCACTTAATCCTGAGATCTTCTCTCTCACCGCACAACACTTGTACAGAAATTGTGAACTACTAAATTTATAAACACTGACCAGAGCTTAGAACTTCTTAGGTCCAAGTAAGAAACAAACAAAACTCTTCAAAGTTCCCCAGAAATGAGCATCTGAATCCCCACACAACAACGCTCAGAACCTCTCCTCACACCCCAGAAGGAGATGAGAGGCACAACCACTAAAATGTGAGACAAGACAGGAAAGTTCTCCCTTACCTCCCGGTCCAGCAGCGCAGGGGACACCACGGTGACAATGTCTCCCTTCTCTGGGTCGATGTAGAACATGTTTGGGGAGGGTTTGGTGGGGGTCTGTCTGAGGATGTTGTAGCGCAGCAGGGCGTTGTCCGTGCTGGCGTCGTCGGCGTCGAACGCTGCCATGCGCATCACCGTGGTTCCTGGGGAGAGGGCACACACAGCA
>VXAX01004882.1:351585-367747 GCA_013399835.1 Leptocoma aspasia | reverse complement strand
TGGGGAGGGGCAGCGGGCACAGGGGCTCTGTGAGCGTGTGTCTGTGTGTGTGCACAATGTGTGTGTATGAACACGACTGATGTGCGTGCACCTTTCGTGTGTGCACACATGTGTGTATGTGAACGTGCATTGATGCGTGTGTGTCCTGGTGCACACACGAGCACACGAGGGGACGGGTGTGTCTGTGGGTGCCCCTGTGTGTGCCCTGTGTGAGTGTGTGTGTTTTGTGCGTTTGGGGGTGCTGTCCTGCCTGCACCCCACTGTCCCCAGTTCTGTGTCCCTGGCCCCCACTCTGGGCCAGCCTGAGCTGCCACAGCCAGACCTCGAGCCCCCCACTGCTGCTGGCAGGGCCGGACAGGCTGCACTGGGAGGGTATTGCAACACCCAAACTATCCCGAGCTGGTGCAGCTCCTGCTCCAGCCTGCAGATCCATTGGAAAATGGATCCCAATGCCCTCACGGAGCTCCTGCTGGTGCTGGTGGTGGCACAGTGGAGAACGGCCACTCTGTCCCTCAGTTGCCCACTCCACCCCTGGGCTGTCCATGGCCCAGCTCCCCTTTCCCGCAGTCCCAGCCCTGTGGCCTCTCCCACCCTGGGAGTCACTCAGTTTTCCCAGGGCAGGCAAAGGTTGGCTGGGCGGGCAGAGCCGCTGGGCCTGGGCCAGAGATCTGCTGTGCCTGTGACTGGATCACACCAGGCACCAGTGAGATGCTTGCCTGGGAATTGCCATGCCCGTGATATGTCCACGTGCCTCATTGGAGCCACACACTCCCCAGTCCCTGTGTCCCTGGCACCAACATTTCTCCTCTCTGGCTGCAGGTGACCAGGATGCTGTGGCATGGAAAGCCCTGGAGGTCCATGTGCAAGGGGCTGGTCCTGGGAACCCTCCTGACCAGCTTCATGTTGCTGCTCTACTCCTACGCCGTCCCACCACTGCAAGTCAGCGTCACTGAGTGAGTCTGGGGTCCCCATGTGTCCCCCCCACAGCTTGGCCTCCCTCTTCCACACCAGGAACCCCCAACTGGAGGTGGGGGACATGGAGGTGGCCCTGGGGCTTTGGTCCCACAGCCAGGCGGGGAGGTGGCCCCCAACTCCCTGTGGGGCTCCAGTACCATGGGGTACTCACTGCTCCTGGGTGGCAAAGGGAGGGAAGGGGGAGGAGAGGAGAGGAGAGGAGAGGAGAGGAGAGGAGAGGAGAGGAGTCTTGGCTTCTTTCACTGCCAGAGCTCTGCAGCACTCAGCTATTGGCTGTGCTGCCTGTCATCACCAAGCTTATAAACAGGGTCCATAGGCCTCACAAGCCTGGTGCTGTTGGGTGGGATCCTCATTAAGGATCAGTTCGGCGAGTTCATTACAGGTGTCCAAAGTCACTCGACTCTGTGAGCTTTGCTCACTGCCTCGAGCAGCTCAGATAACATCCCTCGTGTCCTCAGGTGTTCCTCCAGAGCCCATTAACTCATCTGTCAGGCCAGGCTCTGGAATTATTTTCCTCTTTCCTGGAAGCTGGATCCTTCATGGATCCCACAAGGTGTTGAGAGGTCCCAGACCTCTACAGATTCCTTGAGGGGTTTGTGACTCCTGTAAGGGGTTGAGAGCTCCCAGACCTCCTCCATGGATCCTGTGAGGAGTTCATGACTTCTATAAGGGGTTGAGAGGTCCCTGGCCTCTTCCATGGATCCTACAAAGGGCTAAGAGCTACCTGCCCCCCCTGCATGAATCCTAGAAGGGATCAAGAGCTCCCAAGCCTCCTCCATAGATCTTACAAAGGGTTGAGAGCTCTCATACCCCATAAAAATGTTGTCAGCTCCTCTCCATGGAGTTGTGCCCATGGAGAGCTCCCCTTAATGCACTTTTTGGCATCACCTCCACCAGGACCACCATGGCCATGCCCGTGGAGACTCCCTGCTCTATATCCATTTCCAGCACCTATTCCCATTTCCAGAACCCATTCCCAGGTCCAGCACCTGTCTCCAGGTCCAGCACCCATTCCCAGGTTCATCATGTATTCCCAAGGTCCAACACTTATTCCCAGGTCCAGAAGCCATTCCCAGATCTAGCTGGGAATGGATTCTGGACCTGGGTCCAGCAGCACAGAATATCCCTAAGCCTTCAAAGTGCCGATGCCACTCTCACCACAGTGATCCACCTCTTCTCTCACGCAGGATCCCCGTCCCCTTCTCCTGTTCCTCCCACCTGTCCCCCGTCCAGGCTCCGTCCCCGTCCAACGACACGGGCAGCACCTCTGGGTGGAGCTGCCGGCCCAAGCTCAATGTCATGTTCATGAAGACCCACAAGACGGCCAGCAGCACCATCCTCAACATCCTCTTCCGCTTCGGGGAGAAGCATCGCCTGAAATTCGCCTTCCCCAACGGCCGCAACGACTTCTACTACCCGTCCTTCTTCGAGCGCAGCCAGGTGCAGCACTACCGGCCCGGGGTGTGCTTCAACATCATCTGCAACCACATGCGCTTCCACTACGAGGAGGTGCGCAAGCTCCTGCCGCCCGACGCCACCTTCGTGACGGTGCTGCGGGACCCTGCCTACCTCTTCGAGTCCTCCTTCCACTACTTCGGGCCCATCATCCCCCTCACCTGGAAGATCACGGGGGAGGATAAACTGGACGAGTTCCTCCGGGACCCCCAGCACTACTACGACCCCAATGGGTTCAACGCTCACTACCTCCAAAACCTCCTGTTCTTCGACTTCGGCTACGACAGCAGCATGGATGCCAACAGCCCGCTGGTGGAGGAGCACATCCAGGAAATCGACCGCCGCTTCCACCTCGTCATGTTGCTTGAGTACTTTGATGAGTCGCTGGTGCTGCTCAAGGACCTGCTGTGTTGGCAGCTGGAGGACGTCCTCTACTTTAAGCTCAACGCCCGCAAGGGCTCCCCTGTGTCCCGGCTGAGCCCCGAGCTGTACGAGCAGGCGACCGCCTGGAACCTCATCGACGCCAAGCTCTACCGCTACTTCAATGCCACCTTTTGGCGCAAGGTGGAGGCCTACGGGAGGGAGAGGATGGCCAGGGACGTGGCCGAGCTGCAGAGGGAGAACAAGAAGATGACCAGCATCTGCATCGACGGGGGACACGCCGTGGACGCCAGCGCCATCCAGGAGTCCTCCATGCAGCCCTGGCAGCCCCTGGGGGAGAAGACCATCCTGGGCTACAACTTGAAGAAGAAGATCAGCAAGAAGCACCAGAAGCTGTGCCGCAAGATGCTGACGCCCGAAATCCAGTACCTGACTGACCTGGGGGCCAACCTCTGGATCACCAAGCTATGGAGCTACGTGCGGGACTTCCTCAAGTGGTAGGGGCTGGCAGGTGCCCTGCTTCCCTGGGGAAGAAACAGGTGCTTTCGTTTTTGTTACTCGTGGTTCTCTTGGTTTGGAACTGGCTGGAGGCTCCGGAACCCAGGAACTTTTGCGGGGATCCTCCATCACCTTCCTGCAGAGCCCCAGCTTGGGCAGGAGAGCAGAGACCCTGTCTCCATCAGCGGGGTCAAGGACTGGGGGCTCAGGGTGGTGTTTTCCTGCAGGATCCACTTCTTCCTTCCCCCCAGAAAAGCTGGAGGAGGGATTTGTGAAGGATGTGGCCTCGTCACAGCAGGAGCAGGACATCCATCACCAGGTTGCTGGGTGCAGGCAGGGATGTGCTGGGACAGCAGCAGTAGAGGATCTCCCTTGCCCAGGATGGGCAGAGGTGCCCACAGGGAACCCAACCCGCCAGGGGCTCCTCAAATCACCCCACTGAGCCCTAGTTTTGGGGTGTGGGAATGTCAGAACCTGCTGCACTGCCTCAGCCCATGAGTGTGATGAGTGTAGCATGTTCTCAGCCCACCCACAGCCATCACTCCATGCCAGGCTGTGACCTGGAGACCCCCGGAGCCATCTGGAGATTGGAAAACCCATCCCAAAAGCCCTGGCCTTTATCAACCGGTCCCCATGGCAAAAGGCACCCCCTCCCTGCCCCCCATCATCCCAGTTAGAGGGCCCCATGACTGTGGTCCCCACAGGGGACATCCCAAAAGGCAAACAGGGTCTGGTGACAACTGGCATGGGGAGGAGATGGGAGTGGGTGCAGTGGGACTGTCCCCGTGATGTCGTCCAGGGCACGGTGGGGATGCTGAGGGCAGGGGCCATCCCCAGTCCCAACCCTGCCTTGGGGACAAACCTCATGCATCCCAGCTGAGCTGGATGACACCGGTGATGCCACTGCTACTGAGAGTAGCCCTGGCTGGGCACAGAGGTGGCACCTGTGGCTGAGCCACCCCCCTAGCAAAGGGACCCCCTTGTCCCCCCACCTGTGTTCAGCTCCTTCTGTAAAGACCAGAAATAAAAAAACAATTTACTTTTGTAATATAATTGTATATTTGGTAGTTTTGGATATAAGGATGGTCCAGCTGGTCTCCAGCCATCTCCTTCTTCTCCGGGATGGGATGGATGGGGTGAGGATGTTCTCACAGTCACAGCAGGATGCTCAGCCAGTCCCTGCTCCTTCTGGGAGCTCCCCAGAGTCCTGGCACCACTGTCCTCATCAGTCCTGGGGATGGGGGTCCCGTGTCCCCCAGGCAGTGCTGAGAAATGAGACCCTCAGTGCGAGTGGGGTGCCTGGATCTGTCCCCAGTGTCCCTGCTGGGTGCTGGGGGACATCCCCATGGTGTGCAGGCGCCCCCAGGAAGGTCTGCTGGCTTCACAGGGACAGCAGAGCCATGGGACCAGCCATCACTGGACACAAACCACTCGTGCCACCACGTTCCAGCTCTGCTGCTGGTGGGGGACATCCCATTTCAGGGGTGGCCATGGGACTTGCACTGGGATTTCTCCATGCTCCCTGTTCCTCTGTACCCAGGCCACCAGGTCAGCCTCTCTCTCAGAGGAGGCCTGTGGTGGGGTGTTGGGGCTGTGATGGGGACACCTGAGACAGGCAGGACCCAGGGACACAAGCACTTCACCAGGTCTCTGTCCTGGCTGTGACCAAACTGCTGCTCTCCAGCAGAGCTGGAAGCACAGCTATGATGGGACGAGGAGGGGTTCTGGGGACTGGTACTCTCTGGGGGGACCAGGATCCACCATGGGATCCTGACAATGGTGGGGTCAAAACTGTGGTGGGCTAAAAAACCATGAGGTGGGACCAGGGAGATCCAAGGGACCAAGGCTGAGTGATGGGACCAGGCCATGTGGCGAACTGGGATCAGGGCAAGCTGGTTGCATCAGGACCATGTGCAGGAGCAAAAGGACATAGTGGGGGCAGCACCATGCACAGGACCAGGACTAACTGGTGGGGATGGGACCTTGTGGTGGGATCTGATCTGCACCTTGCTAAGGACCAGGACCACAACAATGACATGGGAGGCCCAGCATCACACCTGGGAACAGGACTGAGACCAGGACTAACTGGTGGGCACGGGATCATGTTCAGGACCACCTGCAAGACCAGTCTGAGTGGTGGCACTGGGACTGTGGGATGGAATGGAGACTGGAAGATGGGCACAGGCTCTTGTGGTGGGACTGGGAAGGTGTGGGGGGTGGGACCAGCCCCAGGTGTGGGGCTGCTGATGGCTGCAGAGACCAAGCAAAGCCCACAACCCCATCAGTGCCAGCTGGGACCCATTGACACCCAGCCCCAAGTCCTTAAAGACCCCCAGCTGGTGGGGTGGGGGTGCTGCTCACTGGGGATGGAGCTGTGCTTGTTGGTGCTGGTGTGTGGGGCTGTGCTGGAGGTGGCAGGTGAGTGGGGCTGGGATCCCCCTTCAGTCCCCCCCAGGTTGTACTGGGGGTGGTGGGTGCCCAGTGCTGGTTCCTGATGGTCACCTGGGGGCTCTCTTGGGGTAGAGGAGCCTTCCTAAAATTATCCCAAGTTCTGAGGTTGGAGCAAGGGGCTGCCAGGAGCTCCCCCGAGGTCCCAGCAGGGCTGGTAGGACCTGGCTGGGGTGAGGGGGATCAGAGGCACTGGTGGGGTCTGTGGCTGCTGGCAGTGGTGTCCCACCCCATGAGCAGCTCCTGGTCTGTCCCCAGCCCTGGGCAGGGTCACGGTGCTAGGAATGCTCCTGGTGTATTCCTGTAGGTGAGTTGCTGCTGGGGTGGGGCTGGGGACAGACCCCTGATGTGATCCTGGGTGCTCTCCCTGCCTTTGTGTTGCTGCCACCTGTCCCAAACAAGTCCTGGGGACACGTGAGGACCTGGATGTCCCTGCTGTGTCTGGGACATGCTACTGCTGGCTCAGCCCTCCCCTTGCAGGGACCACCATGGCTCCAGTTGCCTCAGAGCCCCCTGGTCACACGGTGACAGCTCCAGTGATGTCCACAGGGACAGGGAGGGTTCCTGCTCACCCCCACTCTGAGGAGCCCATCATGAACTTCACCTTGAGGCTCCTGGATGGTGAGTGCTCTGGGGGTGAAACCGTGGGATGGGTGCAGCCAAGACCCTCGGGCTCAACCAGCAGCAGTCAGTGCCTTCTCCTGGCTGGCCCCAGCACTAGGACCACCAGGAAAGGTGCAGGAACTCCCCTGCCCTGTACTTGTGGAGGGTGTGGGGCTTTGAGATGTTCCCAGTCCTGTGCCTGATACCACAATGGGGTTTGGGGATCAGCTCTGCCCCTGATGGGTGGCATGATCCCTCTCAGCTCCAAGGGGGGTCCAGGAAGGTGCTGTAGCTCTGGAGAGCAGGGAAGGCAGGCCTGGGGGGCAGAGCCAGGGTGGGGGGTGGGCTCTGAAAGGAGGAAGCTGCAGGGATGGGGGCCAAGACACTGCTGCATGGTGGTCTGGGATGTGTCTGGTGCCCCTGTCCCTGGTGGGATAGGTTTGGGGGTGTCACACTGAACCCACACTTCTCAGAGGACTCCAGTGCCACTCCAGAGAAGCTGCCAGTGCTCAGCCCCGGCTCTATAATCCACCTGGAAGCCAGTGTCCACTTCAGTCGCAGCATCTCCATGAAGATCCACGTGGATCAGTGCTACAGGACCACCATGGAGCAGCCAGGACACTCCAGGAGAGTCTTCATGGTGGTGAACAGCCATGGGTCAGTGCTGGTGGGCCAGAAACCAGGGGCTCCTTCTCCAGCCATCCTGGGGTCCTGCAGGGCCTCCTGATGGAAAGGGATGTCTAGAGCCTGGAGACAGCCTTGGAATGTCCTGTGTCACTCTCCTGCCACAGATGCCTGCATGGGGAGAAGCTGGGGAACGTGTCTGTCCAACACCAGAGAGGGGAGTCTGTCCTCCAGCTCTCCATCCTGGCCCCCACACTGGAGGAGGAGCCCGAGGAAGAGCAGGTGAGGTGGGGATGATGCCCTTGGTGGTGGGATGGAGGTCCCAGAGAGTGGGATGACCTGGGTGTCCCAAAACACTGTCCATCCTGAGACACAGTGCTCCTGCTGGGGTGGCCTCAGCCCCATGAGGCCGTGTGGAAGGAGAGCAGGGTCCCTGAGGAAGGATGTGGTGTCTCAGCAGATCTACGTGCACTGCCTGCTGATGGCATGGGCACACGGACACGCCACCAGGTCCTGCTTCTACAGCCACACCACGGCCAGGTACGCTGGGTGCCCGAGGACACGAGCACCCCGCGGGTGTGTTGGGGGCAGAACCCACCTCTGGGAAGACCGAGTCACCCCACTGTGGTCTGGATGTCACCTCTTATTTGATGGCAGCTGGTGGCATCGCCACAGGTCCCAGCTCCCTCATGCTGCAGATGTGTTGGGGAGGTGCTTGGAGACATTGCCTCTGGGGTGGCACCATGTGGGTCTTGTGGTGAAGTCTGGGGACCCCTAGAGCCAACGCCCCCAGTTCTGTCCTCTCCCCTCCCAGCTGGCACAATGCAGAGGACCCTGTCCAGAGTACCCCATGCCACTGCTGTGATGCCGGTTGTCCTGCTGCTGACACCTTCCATGGAGACATGCCAGGTACCAGGGTGGGACAGGATGGCCCCGTGTTCTTTTGGGGCCTTGGGAGGACTCCTGGACCTGGCTGGACTGCATTGGACATATCCTCCCATAGCATTCCCAGGAGAGGGAACACTCCACCGGGAGACAGTTGGACCAGTGCTGCTGCAGAAGGAGAAGCTGCCATGGTACAAAGGTGAGGGACACCCCAACCCTCTCCCATGTCCCCAAAACCCCCACCCCTTGTGCAGAACGCCCCTCTGACCCCCAGGTGTGTTTTTTGCCATTCCCAGCACCGTGCCAGACAGTGAGGAGGTTCCTGCTGGCTGGGCTGGCCCTGGTGGCCAGTGCTGTGCTGGTGGTTGCCATGCTGGGGGGGCTGCTGGGGCTGGCCCTGACCACCTGGCGCCTCGGCAGACCCCGGCGGGGACAGCGGCCACCAAGGCAGAGGTGTCCCTTCCAGGTTGAGCTGCAGAGCGTGGTGGGGGCCCTGGTCCTCAGGGAGATGGAGAAACAGGGTGAGATGGGACCAGAGCCTCTTTCTCACCAATAAATGTGGTTTTGCTTTCTCTCAACCTTCTCCTGGTTGGTAGTGTGTGGATGCCACCAAGGGATGGAGATGTGCCCCTACACTGGCAAGCCACATCTCCAGGTTCTTCCAGGTACCTGGAGATGTGGCTTCCAGGTGTTGTGGCATTGTCCCAGACTGGTGCTGGAGATGGTGACTCCTGACTGGGTGGATTTCATGTCCTTGGAGACCATGGACATGGTGGCATTTCCTTGGGGACAGTCCCCAGGATGTCCCATGATGCTGTGGAGATGGTGGGGACAGCAGGGCTGCTCTGGGCGGGTGGAGACCCCTGAGGGACTGGGACCCACCTGACCCATGTGTCCCCCAGGAGAGGACATGGCCTGGCCTTGGTGGCACCTCAGCATCAGCCATCAGGGTCATGTTTGAAATGGTTTATTAGGACCAGTGTGGGGCAGGGTTGCCACTCTGGGGATCACCAGAGTGAGGGGTCACAGTAGGTGGGTCACAGCAGCATGCCTCAGTTTCCCCAGAGTGCGTGGGGTGGTGCTCAGTGGGACGTCGGGGGCTCTCCTGGTGTCCCGTAAAGCTTGCGGAGGCTGGAATCCATCAGGAAATCCACAGTCCTGCGGCAGCAGAGGGCGTCAGTGGGGCAGCGGATGCGAGGTGGGAGGAGTGGGGCTGTCCTTAATATCCCCTGAGACACCAGCGCCACCAAAGCCAGGTTTAGCACAGCCTCACTGTGCTAATCCCAGCTCAGCTCCGGATTATCCGCATCCTGGCAGGGACATGTCCTGGCTGGACCCCAGGAAAGCCCCTCTGGAGTGGAGACATCCCGTCACCACCCTCTGCTCCCAGCCCCAAGCCCATACTGGGACCAGTCTCCAAGGAGACAAATGTGCTCCATCCCTCTGGGCTGTGGGGACGGGGTGGTGGCACCCGCCTGTCCCCCCTGCCCCAGGGGTGTCCCCGTTACCTGTCGATGGGGGTGATGATGAGGGGGATGGCAGCCAGCCCCAGGGCAGTGGTGGTCCAGCGGCGCACGGGCAGGGGCCAGCGGGTGAGGGCCCCCAGCAGGGCCAGCGAGGCGGCACAGAGCCGGTTGATGGTGAAGCCGGGGATGGCCACCGAGGCCAGGCTCTGCCACACGAAGGTGTCCACCACGGCCACCCCGACACGTGTGGGGTCCTGCGGGTGGGCCTGGGGGGACACAGGGGTCAGTGGAAGGGTGGGGACAGAGAGGCTGAGGAGTGAGGAGGGGGTGGCACTCACGGTGGCAGCTTTCCGACCCTTGTCGATGGCATCGGCAGTCACGTAGGCGGTGGCCACGCCGTAGCTGGCCCACACCACCGGCACTGGCACCAGCGGGCGGAAGGACTCGCCCACCTCGTTGGCATAACCTGGGGGACATGGAGGGTCAGGGACGGCAGGGTCAGGGACCGACTGTCTCCATGTCACCCCTCCAGGGTGTCCCAATGTCACTGGATGGATCTTGTACAGGGGGTGTCTCCTTGGACCCACTGCCACCAGGACAGCTGGGCTGGGGGTGACCGCTGCCAGTGCTGGTGTCTGTGACTGCCCAGTGCTAGTGACAGTGCCCACTCCTGGTACCTGTGCCTGTGCCCAGTGCCTGTAACTGGTCCTGCTGCCCAGTGTCCGTGCATGGTGCTGGTGGGTGATGCCACTAGCCAGTGTCGGTGCTGGTGACAGTGACGGGCACCTGGTGCTGGTGTGCAGCGCTGTTACCCTGTGTGCTGTGTCAGTGCCTGGTGCAAGGGCCTGCTGTGTGCTGCTGGTATCTGGTACCAGAACCCCGTGCCCGGTGCAGCGGGCAGTGCTTGGTGCTGCATGTCGGTGCCCTGTGCCCAGTGCCATGGACCCAGTGCACCCTGTGGTACCAGTGCTGGGTGTCGGTACCCGGGGCAGTGCAGTGTGTGGTGCCCGGTACCCGACAGAGTGTCTGGTGTCACGTCCTTAGAGCAGTGCCGGGTGTCAGTGCCTGGTACCCGGTACCAGTGTCCGGTGCTGTGCTCAGCGCCCAACAGCGCCGCCCAGTTCCTGGGGTCAGTACCCACTGCCAATGCCCATCCCTGGTGTTGGTACCCTGTGGCAGGGGCCGGTATCACTGTCCCGTTTTCGCAGCCGGTACCCGATGTCAGCGCCCAGGTCCCAGTGGTGATACTTGATGTTAGTGCCCAACGCCAACACCTAGGTCCCCGTGCCCGCAACCGGTGTCAGTGCCTGGTGCTGGTACTCTGTACCCGATGCCAGTGCCCGGTTCCCGGCGCTCCCGTAGCTCCCGTGCCGGTACCCGGCGTCAGTGCTCCGTACTCAATGTCAATGCCCGCTTCCCGGTGTCAGCGCTCAATGTCAGCGCCCTGTCCCGGTACCCGCTTCCCGGTATCAGCGCTCACTGCCAGCGCCCGGTTCCCGTGGCCAGCGCTCAGTGTCAGTGCCCGGTGCCGGTTCCCGGTGCTCACCCAGGTATCGGACCCACGTGTCCCGGTACAGGTCGGGCTCCTCCTGCCCCATGGCGCGCGCCGCCGCTCCCGCGGCATGCCCCGCCCCCGGTGCTACGTCACCGAACCGCGCCCACTCGAGCCTCATTTGCATGGCCCCGCCCCTCTGGGCTCCGGGATGGCGGCGGGGGCAGGGCCTGGCCGGGCACGTGACCCCGCGGCGTTGCGTCACCGGCGGTCACGGGGGCAGCTGTGGGGGCAGTTGTGGGGCTGGAGTCAGTCACGGGGCTGGAGGGACGGCCAGAAGGCTGGGGGGCAGCTGTGGGACTGAGGGGCCAATTACGTGCCTGGGGGCAGCTGGGGTGGTTGTGGTACTAGAGGGCAGCTGTGGGGCAGTTCTGGGGCTGCGTGGGTAACTGTGGGGCTGGGGGGCAGCTGTTCTGCTTGTAGGGTTGAGGCGGGCAGCAGGGGCGGTTCTGGGTCCGGGGAGCCACAAACCGGAGCAGGCCCCGCTCAGTCCATCCCTTTACTCCCCACCCAGCAGCAGCAGCAGCAGCGGTGGGTGCGGGACCCACCGAAGGCACAGAGTTTGGGGGCGCTGCGGGCCCCGCTCGGCCCCGCCTCAGTCCGGCAGCTCCGGGGCTCAGCCCGGCTCCATCTTCCTGCGGGGCCATCCTGGGGGCGCGGTGCAGCCCGGGGGGCTCAGGGGCTGTGGTTGGGGGACTCCCCCCCGATCTGCTGGGCGGAGGCGGTGTCGGGCAGCAGCACCTCCACGCTGTAGCTCACCTTCTTGGAGTGGAGGAAGCTGTAGGTGTTGTCGAAGCGCAGGACATCTGCGGGGGGACACGGTGGGGTCAGGGACACGATGGGGTCAGGGACACGGTGGGGTCAGGGACACGATGGGGTCAGGGACACGATGGGGTCAGGGACGCGGGGGGCGCCCCGGGGAGGGCTGGGCACTCACAAATGCCGGGCGTGGAGCAGGTGAGGGAGCCGTCCTCGGGCACCATGTGTGCGTTGTAGCGCTGGTTGGGAAGCACCTCGGTCATGTCGCCCGCCCGCTGCCGCTCCCCGACCTTGGTCTTCAGGTAGACCCCGAAGCCGATGTCAGCGCCCTCGGAGCGGAACTGCCACCTGCGGGGCAGAGGGGCGCTGCTGCGGCGGCGTGGGGACACTGCGGGGACACAGCCGCTCCCCGCCGCGCGGAGCCGCCGCTCACCTGAGGACGCAGCCGGGGAAGAGGATCTCGTACTCGACCTGGTGGGACGAGCCCCGGTTGACCACGACCGAGTGTTCGTACTTCTGCGCCAGCTGGTCTCGCACGTAGTAATGCTGCGGCACGTCGCCCCCGTAGTTTATCTGGAAGGGACGGAGGATGTGGGGGTGGGGGAACTGCCCAGCACCCCTAAAGGACCCAGCGGGGGCTCCCCCTACCTTGCTGGAGCACTTAGGGTCCCCGTCAGGGTCCGTCAGCGTCCCCCCGTACTCGACCGGGATCTGCGCGGGGTCGATGTGCTTCTGCAGGACCTCCTTCCAGTTGGCTGCGGGTAGGACAGCGGGTTTGGGGGGGCTCTGAGTTTGAGTATCCCCTCTGGGCAGGGTGACAGCAGAGGGGGGATGTGTCACTCCCATTTGGGACACCCTGGGGAGGGTCAGGACTCACATCCCAGCACCATGACCTTCTTGCGCGTGTCCTCGCTCAGGAAGTGCTTGACCAGGTTGNAGGACCCCAGGGCTGAACTCACCCTTCACAATAAAGAGGCACTTGAGGGACTCAGGGTAATTCTCCTCGAACATGGACAGGATCTGCAGGACGGGGGAGCTCAGGTCACCCATGCCATGCACCCACCAGGACCCCCCCCAGAACACTGGGGAGTGCAGGGCACTGCAGGGACCTGCTCCTGCATCATCCCAGGGATCAGCCCAGACCCCTGCAGTCCAGAGGGAAGTGGGGTGGCAGGAGCCCTCACCTCCCCATACGTGTCCACAGCTGGCTTCCAGAGGTGCTTCAGGCCCAGGCCCTCACAGTCGTACACCATCATCACCATCTCAATCTTCTTGCCCAGCTGGGATGGGAGGATGGGGGGGATCAGACAGGACCCACGGGGAGGTCCAGGTATGGAGTGGCCCCAACAGGCTGGTCACCCCAGCCAGAGCCGCCTCCTAAGTGCTGGTGTGGGGAGAAGGGAGCTGGGACAGGGACATGGGATGAGGGACAGCAGGAACATGGACTGGTGGGGTTGGAGGATGAACCAGAGATGGACATATGGGGTTGGCAGGGACATGGTCCATGGTGGGGTGGACAGGATGTGGACTTGTGGGGCTGAGGGGGATGAACTGGACATGGACCTGTAGGGCTGGCCAGTGAGGACATTGGCTTGAAGAGATGGACATATGGGGCTGGGGAGTACATTAGGTGGTGGGGATGGACAGGACATGGATCTATAAGATATACAGGGCTGTCAAGGACATTGTCTGGTAGGGATGGACCAGAGATGGACATATGAGGCTGGGGAGGACTTTGAGTTGTGGGAATGGACATGGACTTGTGGGGCTGGCAGGGAAATGGACAGGACAGGGACATATAGGGCTGGGGAAGATGATGACTGGTAGGAGCAGACCAGATGTGGACACATGGAGCTGGCAGGGACATGGTCCCACAGGCCTGTTTGGGCCAGCAGAGTGTGGGCAGGTTCCCACCTTTTCAGTCTGCTGCTCACACTCCTGCCGGAGCAGTTCACAGTCGCGGAACTTGTTCTTGATCAGGTCCTGCTTGGAGGCGGAGAACAGCAGCCCCTTGACGTCCAGCGGCCCCACGATCTCGTACCACACCGGGCTGCCCTCCCGGTCATAGCCGCACATCCCGCCGGACATGTACTTCCGAATCACCTGCGGGAGCATGGCGGTTCAGGGCACCTCACGCACACCCCGGGGGACTCAGGGGGACGGTCCCCTTGAGGGCCACCCCCGGGAGGCCAGGGACACTCACCTCAGGTGGCTCCCAGGCGATGATGTTGTCGGCGTCCATGTGCTTGCGGACCTCGATATGCTGCAGCGGGGGCAGAGCGACAGGGTGAGATTTGGGACAAGGTGAACCCCACAGGCAGGTCCCCCTTGCTGGGGCTGGTGGCCCAGGGGTCCCACACCACGTATGTACCAGCACAGTGGGGTCCCCTCAAAAGCAGGGTGCCCCTCTCACCTTGCGGAGCATCACCTCTGCCTTGGGCAGGTCGAAGGAGCGTGCTGCAAGAGAGCAGAGAGCTCAGCCCCACACCAGCCCCACGGGGGCTCCCACCCCACCAGGGCTGTCCCCCACTTCGGGGTTACCTCGGAGCCATTTCAGGAGGAAATAGTCATCCTGGGAGGGTAGGGAGGGCAGCACGTCCTGCAGCTTCTCCCGGAACTGCGGGGACAAGAGGGACCGTTGGTGAAGGGATCCCTGAGCTTCCCCAAAAACCTCAAGGCTGGAGGTTTGTCCCTTCCTTGTCCCCCCAAAAACATGCCAATCAGGACTAGGACATTGCCGGGGAGAAGGGTCACCCTGTGTCCCCTCCCTGCCCCATGTGCAGCCAGGATCAGGGGTCACCTGGCAGGGGGACTGTCCCCAGGCCGGCTGCCATGCTCTGGGTGTCCCCCAGCCCTTGCATAAGGTGTGAGTGTGGGCTGTCACCATCCTGCTCCTCCTGGTTAATCAGTCCCCTCCAGGAGTGTCCTTTGGGATGCATAGAGGTGGTCACTGTGTGTACCCCTACTCCAGTGGGTCACAGCCTCCCTGGCACAGGCAGGAGGGTGCCAGGGTGCAGGACTGAGGGGTTGGGAGAGCTGGGGCCCCTCAGATGGGGTCCAGGCAGACCAGACCCTGCCAATGGCATCCTTGAGATGAAGCCAGTCACCAGCAGATTACCACATGTCCCCATTTCAGTGGCACTCCAGTGGGTCACAGCCCTGTGACACAAGCAGGAGGATCTTGGGGTGCAGGACTGGAGGACTTGGGGTCCCCTCAGGGAGGGACGAAGCAGACCAGTCCCCACCAGTGGCATCCTTTGGGATGGAGCTGGTCACTGTGTCTCCTGCTCTCTGTGACCCCCCAGTGGGTCACAGACCCCCAGCACAGGCAGGAGGGTGTTGGGGTGCAGGACTGGGAGGTTTGGGGGACCCAGGGTCCCCTCTCCATGTGGCCCCGCTCACCCCAACCAGGCTATGGTTCGAATCTCCGTACCAGCCGAGGCCCTCCCCTTAATGAGCCTGATTAGTTTATCTCCCGCTGAATTTAGGGGTAATTAAACCCGGGATTAGCTCCTTCACCCTGGGACAAAGCCGGTGGTGGTGGACGAACGAGTTCGGCCACTCGCCTCCCTCACCCGCCCAGGGCACGGCTGGCACGGGGCACGGTTTGGGCTCCGTGCCCCACGCCTGCCCCTGCCCCCCGTGCTGGCATCTGGCGGGGTCATCGCCCGCCCGTGGAATTTGGCTGGGTCTGAAAGGCAGCGATAAGATAAAGGCACGGGGGTGCCCTCGTGGTTGGGGTGCACTGAACCCCGATAACAGCTGGCACCCAAACACGAGGGGCTGGCAGAGATGGCTGTGGTGGGTGACAATCACCGGTTCTGGGTGTCCCCGGGCCTGCAATCCCGGCGGTGAGCAGAGGAAGTTTTCCAGTCCCATGGGAAGTGTGGAAGAAGAATATGGGGCTCGGCAGAGCCCAGTCTGGTGGGACACTCGGGATGGTCCTTCCGTGGTGGGCAGCACCACGGGGGCTCAGCCCGTGGGCTTGGCGTCCAGGGTGGGATGGAGGTGGCAGAACACCACCGTCTCTGGTCCTGCAGTGAGGCAGGAGGTTCCCGAGTCCCGGGGAGGATGGGAGAGGGATGGGGGCCCACCAGCGCGATGGTCCAGCCAGCGGGACCCGCAGGACCCACCCAGGACGGTCCTGCCCTGGTGGGCAGTGGCACAGTGGGCAGTGGCACAGTGGGGCTCAGCCCGTGTGTCTGGGGTCCGGGACGAGGGATGAAGGCAGTGGGAGCCTCCCAGGACCGGATTTAGTGGGCGGGCTGGACACTGAAGGCGATGGGACGTCCCCGGGCCAGGAATCGGGGTGAAGCCGGTAGGTTTGGGGTGCGGAGCCCTCCGGAGCCCGGGGCGGGGGTGATGCCGGTGGGTTTGGAGTCGGGGATGTGGGGGCTGGAGGAGGCGGTGGGAGCCCCCCAGGGCCGGGAGCGGGGGTGATGCCGGTGGGTTTGGGGTGCGGGGTGGGGGTGACGCCGGTCCCGCGGCGGATGCGGGCGCACATCGGGGAGGACAG
>VXAX01004882.1:321798-347953 GCA_013399835.1 Leptocoma aspasia | reverse complement strand
ACTGGGGATTGGTGGGGAGGCCAGAGACACTGGGGGACTGACCAGGGCAGGAAGCCCATTGCTCGGGTGTGGCCAGCAGCAGAGAGAAGTGCAGGCAGGGGCACAGAGGCATTGGGGCCAGGCCGTTTTCCTTGTGTTACCCCAGCTGCTGTCCCTGTCCCCACACAGTGCCCAGCTCCCCAGGACCCCTGGGGCATGGGGGTGCCCTGAACCTTGGGGTCCATCCCAGCTCTCTCTCTCTCCTTGCCGTGTCCCCAGGTGGGTGATGTGGAGCCAGAGCTGAGTGCTGCCGACAGCTGGATTGGGGTGGTGCCCGTGGGCACCGAGGAGCCGGCCGAGGGCCCCCGGGGTGCCAAGGAGGAGTCCTTCACCACCGCCGTTGTCACCAAGGTGACCCTCTGTCTGACCCTGTCTCCTCTGCCTGGCCCTGTCTCCTGCCTGGCCTGAGGGCTGCTGTGGTGTTTGCAGGTCAGAAACTGCAGGGGTGTCACCTAGGCTGTCTCCTGGCCAGATCTGGGAGGTCCTGGTCTGTGCTTGGTGGCCCAGGGGGGGTTTCTGACAGCTTCTGACCCCTCTTGGGTCCCTTGTGACCCTTCACCGTGGCAAAGAGGTGCTGGGTGCTTCCTGCAGCAGGACAGGAGCTTGTCAGGGACACAGCCCCACTGTCCCCTGATGGTGTCCCCGCTGTCCCTGCAGATGAAGCGAGCGCTGGTGCTGGGGGCCTCCGCCCTGCTGATCCTGGCGCTGAACCAGAACGCCATCCATGAGGTAGGGCAGTGCCAGCGGTGGGGCCGGGCGGGGATCGTGCCCCGCTGACGGCTCCGCTTCCCTCCCGCTGCAGCTGGACCTGTCCCAGCTGCTCGCCAAGCCTGTCGTCGTCATCCAGTCCTCGGACAATGTCACCAGGCTGCTGGGAGCACTGCTGCGGTACGGGCTGGGGTGTGGGAGGAGCTGGACCCTGCCTGGTCCCTGCCTTGTCACTGCCTTGTCCTTGCTTTGTCCCCCAGCAGGCTGCAACACCCAGGGACCGCTTTGGGGGTCTCTCACTCAGCCCATCATGTTTGCTGGGGTGGTGTTGAGCCATGCCAAGGTGCTAAGGCCAGCTGGAGCTGAGATGTGTTTCTGGGGGAGATCTGGGTCAGATCCAGCCCTTCCCCAGGGCCGGAGCCCTTCCATGGGTCCTCGTGTGGTGGCAGGTGGCCTCAGCCAAGAGCTTTAGGACTCTCAGTAGAGATTATCCAGACCGGTTGGTTCTTGTCATGGCACCAGCATCCCACAACCTCTGTGGGTGTTTGTTCTCACCACCAGCAGCGGTGGGACCCTGTCTGTCCTCTTGACATGTGGAATTGGGATTGCTGCCGTGGTGTCACACGTGGGGAAACTGAGGGACAAGGTTGGGAGGAAGAGCCCTGTGCAGGGTCACTGAGGGGTGGGCAGGGCTGGGGAGGAAGTGTCTTGCTGTCACCTCCCCTGCATGTTCCTCTGGTCCCCCTTGGTCACTGCCCATCCCTGTGGGGAGGGAGTGCTCCCTGGCACTGGGGAGCTGTGCCTGAATCCTGCTGTGTCCATGGAACTGACACTTTTCTCTTTGCTCACAGTGGACTCCGGGCTACGGCAAAGATCACGTACCAGGCAGTGCTGCTGGAGAACCTGGTATGTTTGTCTGTCCTCCTCTTCCTCATTCTGCCAGAGAGCAGGGCATGACTGTACCCAGCCAAACTTCTCCGATCCGTGGGAAGCAGCTGCAGGGAGCAGGGAAGGGAGGGGAACCCACGGGAACAGGGCAGCTGGCAGCACCAGTGTTCCTCCTCCCGAGACACGTGTGTTCGCGCTGCTGGACGCTGCTCTGGCCATAAGCAATGCCGTGTCCTGCCTTGCAGGGAGTGACCCTCACGCTGTGGTCCACCTGCGGCCTGTCCCGAGGGGGCCTCTACGGGGAGTGGCAGGGAGTCATCTGCCCCGGGGACAGCAGCTCGCAGGTCCAGGTACGGCACTGGGGTTCTGGTGGGGCCGGAGCGCGGCTGGGAGTGGGGCTGGGAGTGGGGCCGGGTCTCCAGCTCCCGTCCCCACTGCGCTGTCCCCACAGAAGTACCTGCAGCAGCTGTGGAACACCATCCTGCTGATCGCCCTGCTGCTCTGCACCGGCGTCATGGTGCAGGCCCAGCGCCAGTCACGGCAGGACCTGTCGGAGCGGGATGCCGAGGTGGGAACGTGAGAATGTCTCTGCTGTGCCCCCAGCGTGCCGGGGGTTGTGGGGTGGGCTCTGACCCTCAGCTCTGCCCCCACAGCTGGACCTGAAGCAGCACATCCGGCGGCGGCTGCTGGCGCTGAAAACCCGGCGGTACCATCCTGGGAAGCCGCTCCGGAGCAGGGCCTGTGAGATCGACAGCTGTGCTGTCTGCCTGGACCAGTTCCACAAGAGCCAGGTGGGACCGGGTGGACTGGAGCTCACCCTGGGTCGAGCCTCTGGTCGCTGGCCAGGCTGGGGTGTCCCTGCCAGGGTCTGGGCTGTGTCCCTGCCACCCAGCTGCGCTCACGTGTGCCCTCACTTCCCTGCTGGCAGTGGCTGCGGGTGCTGCCATGCTCCCATGAGTTCCACCGGGACTGTGTGGATCCCTGGCTCCTGCTGCAGCAGACCTGCCCTCTCTGCAAGCGCAACATCCTGGGTGAGAACCGCTCTGGCACCCAGCCGAGCCCCCGCTGACCCTGGGGCACAGGCTGGGGAGGACCTGGAGCCTGCCAGGCTCCCTGTGCCAAGGCTCTCTGTCCTCCCTTGCAGGGAACTGCTGCATGGACAGCTAGCTGGCCTGAGGACACACTCCAGGGACAGACCCATGGCTGCTCCAGGGACAGGGAGGGGAGCAGGGGGTGCCCAGTGAGTGGTGCTTGCTGCTGGAGCAGGGTTGGTGTGGCTGTGCCTGTCACAGTGCCCAGACTTCAGAGAGGGAAGGACTTGGGGGTCTCCTGCTGGGTGTGAGTAGAGGGGGTCCAGATGGGCAGTGTTGGGGAGGGAAGATTTGGGGCATTCATGGGTGTAACGGGGTGGGGGCTGGGGCAGGGAGAGCCCTGGTCCTGCTGCGCTCTTGCCCTGCTCACAGCAATTTTTCTAAGTCTTGGATTTTTTGTCTATTTTCTGGTGGCCGTGGCAGGGTAGGCAGAGCTTGGCTGCGGTGCCAGCTTCTCCAGGAGGTGGGTGACAGGCCTGCCAGGGCTGGGGCTGGCAGGGTTGTGGGGTGACTCACAGCCTCACTGTGGGAGGGCAGGGGTCGGACGCTTTATTTATAATAACTAATTAGAAAGGATGGCATGAGTCGGCTGCAGAGCCAACACAGGGCTCGGCTCACCGGCACGGTGACTGGGGACACGCTGTGGGCCCTGCCCGGGTCCTGCCCCACAGGCTGCAACCTGGCACGTGTCCATCCTTATTAAACATGGAGCAAGGACTGGCTGTGTGGTTTATGTGGGGCTTGCACAGGGCTCGTAGTGCTGGGGAGGCAGCTTAGAGGTCAAGGCCAGCCTGCGCCAGTGACTCGGTGGTTCCCAGCCCCTCTGGGTGCTCATGGAGGGGGGAGTGACTTTCCCAGGTTGTGGCTGTGCTGGTGGGATAAGGGCGGCTCAGACTCCTCTCATTCCAGGCCAGCTCTGTTTTCCTCTTCCAAGTGTGGCCACATCCCAGTCCCCTCTTGGGAATGGTTCATGGCAGGAGCTAGCACACGCTGTGCCCTGGCATCAGCCCCATGGCTCTTGTGGGGACTCCAGTAGCAGCGTAGCCATGGGTGACTGAGCTCCAGTGCCCAGGAACATCCCTGGAGCAGCTCCCCAAGGAGCCAGGCAGAGCCCAGGTTTCCCAAGGGAATGCGCCTTCCTGAGGCACAAAGAACCAGTAACAAGGTCTCGTGGGCAAGGCAGGTGGCTGCTGGTGGAACACAATTTCTCTGTTAGGAAATCCAGACTGATCCGTGTTTATTTGCGGCCAGCCCCGGTGTGGTGTGAGGGGAGGCCAAGCCCCAGGCGTCGCACTGGGAGCGTTAGGCAGGGTTTGGCCTGGGATGTGGGCTCTGCCCGGGGTTGCTTGGAGTGCCGGCCGCTGGGACCTCCACGCCAGGCCTTGTCAGTGCATCCCGGCATCCCTGTGCTGTCCCTGCTGCTTCCACTGCTGAGCCACCTGTGGGGTGGGAGCAGTTTAAGGGGAGGAAGAGCATGGAACCCGCCCCCAGCCCTTTCCTCTGGGTTCCTACTCACCCGGTGTCCTGCCTGCTGGCCTCCCTGTGGAGCTGGGACCCCAGCTGTGCCTGTGGGATGAGCTGGGGAAGGGAAGAGGAGGTGAAATTTTCCCCCACCAGCTTCAGCTCCAGTCACATCCCTTCGCCACCACAGCTGGTAGCACAATAGCCACAGTGATGGAAAGGAGCTGGAACCAGCCCTGGGCACCTCAGGCAACACCAGTTAAACGAGAGCAACCTCCCAGCAGCATGAGGAGCTTGGGCTTGACCCTCCCGGGGTCCCCAGAGGGTGTCTGGGGGCCACAGGGTGGTTTTGGGGTACACAGCACCCACCCCTGTGGCAGCCAGCTCACCTTGAGCACGCCCTGCTCGGCTGCTGCCTTCACCTTGGCGAGCAGAGCCTCGAGCTGCACGTTCTCCCGCTCCAGCACCGCGATCCGGATGTTGTTGGCCTGGAGCTGACTCTCCATGTCCTCTGTCAAGTTCCCACTGCCTGCAAACAAAATCCAACAGAGCCCAGCCTGCTGCTGCTGCCTGTCTGCTCAGAGGCGTGGGCACCCCTCCTGCCTCCCAAGGAGAGGAGCCTGCCCCGGGCAGGGAGCAGAGGCACAGCCCGGGAAGTGGTAGCTGGGACCCCAAGCCCTGTGGGCAAGGAAGCTCTGCCATGTCCTGCTCCTGTTGTATATCCTGGCCCAGATGCAGGATGCACAGCACCCATGCAGGGAAGCACATTGGGATGGTCACAGCTTCGCACAGGGTCTGAGCCCTTCCTGGATATCAGGGGGACAAACGGAGTGTCTGGGGCCAGCGGGATCCCCTGGGAGCTCTGGAGACCCCAAGGCACAAACCCACTGTGCTGCCATCTGCTCCCTTACTCTCAAACTGCATCTCAGTGGGGATGTGGAGATCAGGGAAGAACACCAGGAGCCTTTCCCGCTCTCTCAGCTCCTGTGTCTGTTCCTCCAGCCGGGATGTGTTTGCCTGCAGCTCCAGGATGGATTGTTCCAGTGCCAGCTTCTCCTGCTGCAGCGTGTCCAGCAGCTCCTGCATGGCCCAGTGGGGAGGAGATGAAGTTTCCAAGAGTGAGGACTCAGCCCCTCATGGAAAGCTCCCACCCTTCCATGATGATAAGAATGTGCTATGGCAGCTGGAAGTGGACAGTGACAATGTGCAGGGTTTTAGCTGTGTGGGAAGCAGGAGCACCAACCATGAAGTGTGGAGCACGTCCAGGTGTCCAAGAACAGAACACTAGAGATGTGGAAGCACCTCAAGACGTCCCTTCCTGCTGCTCCCCTCTGCTCTGACTCAACCAGAGACTCGTCTGGCAAAGGGTGGAGGGAGAGGGCTCTTCCCCAGGGAATCCCCTGAGGATGTGGCCATGTGGCAAGTCACCCTAGGCCCCAGAGTATCCCTCCTGGGAAAACTCTGGGTGTGGGACAGGGCAGTGTGGCTCCTGACAGCCCCGTGGCACAGGGTGTGTCCCACACCTGGGTACCAGCACTCACCTGCTGTGCCTGGAGCTGTTTCCCACTCTGCTCCTGGCTCTGCTCCAGCTGCTCTGCCAGCCGGGCCTTGCCCTCCTCAGCCTCTCCCAGGCTGGCCTGCAGCTCCTCACGCTCCCGGTCCAGGCTGTCCAGCTGCTGTAGCAGGGCCCTCTGCTTAGCCTGCAGGGACTGTGGTGAGGGGGTGAGCCTGTGTGGGGCTGTGGCACCCATTCTCCACAGCCCTGACACCAGGCAGCAGCTCAGGCGTCCCACCGCTCTGGAGCCGGCCGTACCTTCTCGTGTCGGAGCATGCTCTCCACACAGACCTTCTCCTTCTCCAGCTGCATGCTGGTGGTACTCAGCTCCTGGTCCAGGCTGTCCCTCTGGCCTGTGAGCACCTGCACCTTCTTCTCCAACTCCAGCACCTGGCTCTGGGCCACCATTGTGGTCCTCATCTCCTCCAGTAAGGTGGTCTTGGAGAGCTCTGAGAAAACACAGCCACCGTGGCCCAGGCTGGGGCGAGAAGCTGGAGGACCATGGAGGTGACGGGAGGGATGGGGGTGTTCAGTCTGAAGAAGAGAAGGCTCCAGAGAGAACTTAAGAACCCTTTCCAGTGCCTAGAGGGGCTGCAAAAGAGCTGGAGAGGGACTTGGGACAAGGGCCTGGAGTGACAGAACAAGGGGGAATGGCTTCCCACTGCTGGAGGGCAGGGATGGATGGGATATTGGGAAGAGATTATGCCCTGTGAGGGTAGTGAGGCCCTGGCACAGGGTGCCCAGAGAAGCTGTGGCTGCCCTTGGATCCCTGAAGTGTCCAAGGCCAGGTTGGATGGGGCTTGGAGCAGCCTGGGATAGTGGAAGGTGTCCCTGCCCATGGCAGGGTGAGATGGGATTGGCTTTAATGTCCCTGCCCATCCAAACCAGTCCATGATTCTGTGGTTCAGGGGCACCCCATGCCCTCCACAGGCCCTGGCAAAGGGAGGCAGGTCTGACAGGAGGCCTGTGACCCCCCCCAAACCTCCACCAGCATCAGCCCACTCTGGCACTGGGTGATGTTGGGGTGCTGCTGTGAAGGAGGCCCATCTTCTGCCCATCCCCACGAGCTCTACAGCCCAGTCTGGGGGTGCTGGGGTTACATGGGTGTGAAACACTCCTGAGGCCAGGGTGAGGGGGGAGATGTGTGAGCTGGGTGAGCCTCTGGGTAAGCTACTTACCCAGCTCCTGCAAAGCCTCCTGCTTCACTGCCAGCTCCTCCTTCAGGGCTGAGAGTTGCTCCTCCAGCAGAGCAGCTCCTAAACCAGCACATAAACCCTCTCAATAATCAGTTCCTCAAAAAAAAAAAAAAAAACCACCAAAAAACCCCAAGGGCAGCAAACAGCCACACCAAAGTGTTTTCATCTGGCGTGTTGTGCTACCAGGGAGGAGGCAGTGATAGGACAGGCAACCAGCTCCCACTGCCTGGGTTTAGCCTCACAGCTGGGAAAATCCCCCAGCACCTACAAAAAGCCCTGCTAGTTGTGCTGGGGCCACATTTGCCCATGGACTCTGTTCTTCTTCCTGCAAATGCCCCCGGGCCTGGGAGGGGATGCCGGGCACAGCTCTGTACCTCTCCGGAGGTCATCCTTGTCCTGCTCCAGCCTGGCCACAGCCTCGGAATGCTCCTTTTCCTTGGCTTTCAGGCTCTGCTCAGCTTTCTTCTGCTGCTCTGCTTGGGTGTCCTTCTCTGCCTGAAGCTTCCTGGAAAAGTCCTCAACCTGTTTCTGCAGCTTCTCCTTCTGTTTGCCCATCTCTTCCAGCTCAGCCTTCACGGGGTTCACCTGCTGCAGCAGCCCCTGGAGGTGTTTGTTGATCCGGGACAGGTCCTTGCTCTGCTCCGAGGCCCAGTAGCTCATGTCTGTTGCAGAGAGGTTCCTTCTCCCTGCGCTGTCCTCCAGCACCTCCTGGAATTTGCTGAGAGCTGAAGGGATGTTCTGACTCTGGCAGATGCTGGTGATGGCTCTGCCCACCTCATGGAGGCTGGCCTGTGCGCTGGAGCAGGTGTCACAGGAGCCCAGGGGTGACCCCGGGGTCTGTGTGGGGACACTGCGGGTGCTCCGAGCCAGGCTGGGGCCAGCGCTGGGCTGGACACTCGGACATGGGCACACAGAACTGGACTGGGCAGCCTCTGGGGCAGTTCCTGACTCTAAAACGTCCGGCAAGAAGCATTTCAGGTGCTCCTTCTGATCTTTCCCAGCCTGGAGAGCAGAGGCTGGAGCGGATTGCTGTGTGGGGATCTCCCACCTGCAATCCTTCTCCTGAGGGAGAGAGCACAGAACAAAACCAGAGCCCAAATCAAAGTGGAAATGATCCATAAAAGCCTAAATCAGGTGTTGAGATAGGACAGCAATGCAGCCAAGGGGAAGCCTCAGCAACAAAACCTACTCCCCACCATCCCTTCTTTCCCACCCCATGCACTGCCTCCTGGGTTTGCCACGTGGATTGTTGTGAGAGTTTTCCATGTGGAAGATCATTTTGGGCAAAATAAAATGCAGGAGAGGTTGTTTTTACCACCAATTACTTCACTGTCTTGAGGCAGCTCAGATCCACAGTGGGATCAGCAGAGCTGCAGCATTTTGGCAGTAGGAGAATATCTTCCAAGCTCTAGAGGCAGCCCAGCTCACTCATCCCAAGAGTCTGGAGAAGGATGGATGCAGTGGCACAACTGGGAGGGGTGGAGGGAAGGAACTCAGGCTGGGAGGGGACAGATGTGTGACACAGGGGCCAGCACTCAAAGGCTGCACGCACATCTGGCACGGCCACAGGGTGTTGAGAAGGACCAAGATCCAAATCCTGGGGGAGGGGAGTGACTCAGCTCATGGGACGCCCCCAAATGTCCCACCTCATCCCGGAGCTGCTGGCAGAAGGCCCCGAGTTTCAGCATGGTGCTCCAGAAGGTCCTGGCCGTGAGCCCCGCGGACATGCAGGGCCCCCGGGGCCGCGGCGGCGGCACCGCCCGCCCGCTCAGCACGGTCTCGGCGTAGCCGGTGAAGCTCTGCAGCAGCAGCAGCAGCCTGTCCCGCCGGGAAAACACGGCTTGGAGCAGCGGCAGCTGGGAATGCCAGCTGCGGCAGGGAGGCCGGCGCCCTCCCATCACCCAGACAAAGCCGCTGTGGTGCAGGAGGGTGGGATTGGTGCTCCCGGGACTCCCGAGGCACGGATTGCTTCATGGAGCAGCCACTTTCAAGAGGTTGTGGTTAAGCTCCCCCCAAAGATTTGGGGCACCCATCTGCTGCAAATCCTGACTTTTAGGGTCAACAGCTCAGGGGGAACGGCTCATCTTTTAAACCAAAGCTATATTTATTTCACCCAGACTGCAAAAGGGGCTTTGGCCCCCCAGGGCTGTCGATGCAGCTGTGTCAGAGTGTTTCCAAGGTTTTGGGAGGCAGTTTAACAAGCCTGTCCCATCTGCTCCACCTCTGGCTCTGCTTCCCAGTTTGTGCTGGGAGCTCTAAGCAGGGAAAGGAGTTGAGTTTTGAAGCTCAGCAGGGCATGAGGCCGAGGCACTGGCACTGCTCATCATGGAAATACATGGGGAACAAAGCATCCAAAAGACTTCATAAAATCATGGGATATCCTGAGCTGGAAGGGACCCAGGGATCATCCAGTCCAACTCCTGGCCCTGCACAGACACCCCAACAATCCCACCCTGTGCCTGAGAGCATTGTCCAAACGCTCCTGGAGCTCTGGCAGCCTTGGGGCTGTGATGTGGCACTTGGTGCCATGGTTTAATTGATAAGGTGGTGTTATGTCATAGGCTGGACTTGAAGATCTCCAAGGTCTTTTCCAGCCTAGCTGATTCTGTGATCATTCCCTGGGCAACCTGGTCAGTGCCTGAGTACTCTCTGGGGGAAGAACTTTTCCTGATATCCAGCCTAAACCTCCCTAGCACAGCTCCAGCCATTCCTTTGAATCCCATCCCTGGTCACAGAGATCAGAGCTGTCCGCCGGGAGGAGCTGCAGCCCCGGTGAGATCTGATTTGAGTCTTCTCTATTCCAGCTGAACACACCAAGTGCTCTCACCCTCAGCCCTTCACCACCCTCTCAGTCCTCATTTGGACGCTCTCTAACAGCTTTAAGTTCTCTCAGTCCTGAGGTGCCCAAAACCTCCGCCAGGACTTGGATAAGCTCAGACACACAGCTCCCCTTTCCCCGCGGGGCAGGAGCCGCTCCGGGGTGCCTGGGGCCTCTCACCTGTCTATGAGGAGCTCTAGCAGCACCACGTGTGCGTGCTGGCTGAACTCGGGCTCGCTGTCGCTGTGCCTGTAGCGCTGCAGCAGCACCGATATGTCCAGGTCGCAGGACACCTTGTCGGGGAACTTCCAGGAGGGGAAGCGCACGGCCCCGGCCCGGGAGGACACGTCGGCGATGGCGGCCTGCAGGTCCCGCAGGTCGGCCCGCAGACTCTCCATGCAGCCGCGGTGGCCCAGGAGGTGCGCCATGGTGCGGGGCGGGACGGGCCGGGGGGACAACGGGGCCACCGGGCCAGGGACCGATGGGGTCACCAAGCCTGGGGTGGAGGGAACGCCCTAGCGGGATAGACTGCTGCAGACGGACCGGCACGGTACGCCCAGGGCCCGGCGGTCTCCAGGAGTGCTTGGGAACCGGAGGGAACCGGGGGGATCGGAGGAATCAGCAGCAACCGCGGAGAAGAAGCGTCGGGCCCGGGACCTGGGCTGGGCCTTGGCGTCCAAGCCCTGTCGCCATGACAACCGCGCCCCTCCCGCGCCGCACTGGTGCATTCCTGCTTTGGTGCCTCCCCCGCGCGGGGCGCTAATGGTACGTCCCGCAGCGGGCGCGCGCGCCCCCTGCCCACCCATTTCCCGGCAATGTGCGCCTGCGCTCCCGTCGGCGTCGCGTCGCTTCCGGCGCGCACGCGCAGCACGGCGCCCGCCGCCGCCATTTCGCCCCAGTCGGTGCCGGCGCTGCGTCCGGTCCGGACCGAGCCTCACCCGGCCCCCGATCGGCCCCGCCCGGCGCGGATCGCCCGGCCCCGGCAGCGCCATGCCCGCCGGACCCGTGCAGGCTGTGCCTCCGGCGCAGCCCGCGCCCCCCGCTGAGAGCAAACCGGTGCGGGCCGGGGAGGGGCGGCGGTGAGGGAGGGGAGGGGAATGGCGCGAACCGCGCGGTTTTGGGAGTGTGGCCCTCACGGACCGGGCTGGGCTGGGCTGGGCTGGGCTGGGGGAGCTGCAGTTTCGTCCCGTGCGCGGCACTGACCCCTCTGCCCCGCTCAGGTGAGACCCCACCTGCAGAGCTGCCCCAACACAGGAAGGACCTGGAACTGCTGGAGAGAATCCAGAGGAGGCCACGGAGCTGCTCCAAGGGCTGGAGCCCCTCTGCTCTGGAGCCAGGCTGGGAGAGCTGGGGGTGCTCACCTGGAGAGCAGAAGGCTCCAGGGAGAGCTCAGAGCCCCTTGCAGGGCCTAAAGGGGCTCCAGGAGAGCTGGAGAGGGACTGGGGACAAGGGATGGAGGGATAGGACACAGGGAATGGCTTCCCAGTGCCAGAGGGCAGGGCTGGATGGGACATTGGGAAGGAATTGTTCCCTGGGAGGGTGGGCAGGCCCTAGCACAGGGTGCCCAGAGAAGCTGTGGCTGCCCCTGGATCCCTGGCAGTGCCCAAGGCCAGGAGCCTGGGATAGTGGGAGGTGTCCCTGCCCATGGCAGGGGTGAGATGAGATGAGCTTTGGGTTGCCATCCTGCCCAAACCATTCTGAGATTCCTTTGAGACAGCAGAATCCTGTTGGGGCTGGGCAGGAGCTGAGCCCTTCCCTGGCAGAGCCCTAGGGCTGTGATTCCAGTGAGTGTGGGGAGTGTCCAGGAGCTGTGGGAGCTGCCCTGGCTCCAGGAATGATGTGTGGAAGGATTAAAAGTCTGAGGGAGTGTGGCAATGCTGTGTATCCCAGTACCCTCCCAGATCCTTTCTCTCTTGGCCATATTCATGTTCTTTGCAGCCTTTTTGAGACGGGAGCACAGCTCCCACGGAGCTGGAGCTGCTGTCCTAACTCTCAAACAGCAACATCAGCACTCTTGGAGCTGATCTCACGGAGAACCTTGGAAAATTGTGATTCCCCACCCAAAACCCAGTGACTTTTATGCACAGATGTTACCAAGACAACTGCATCACTGTTCAATAAAATATTTCAAGTGTAGTGTTGCCTCATCCTTCAGCTCCTCGAGATGATGTTCTGAGGGAGTGGGAATAAAAACTAAAAACGTTTGTGATGCCCTTCTCTTAACACACTTTGTTAAGGTTGTAATTTATGGAATGGTTTGCATTGGAAGGGGCCTTAAAGCCCATCTCATCCTTCCACTATCCCAGGGTGCTCCAAGCCCTGTCCAGCCTGGCCTTGGACACTTCTAGGGGCCACTTTGACTTGAGAACGTTTTCTGGCTTGGATTCTCCATAGATTTGGCAGAGCTGGGAGCTCTACCTGGATTTTAAGTTTTCCCTGACTGTCCCTATTAGGATTATAAACATTTCTAGCAGATCTGTCCTGGTTTATAACATCTTTTCTTGGAAGCTGCCTGGTGAGGAAAGAGAAACAGCATCTTTAGTATCCTGCAAAAACCAGCTTCTGGTTTTACTGGAATACAGAGCCATCCACAGGGAGGGTTCTGGGATTTTAGTTTGGATCCTCCTGTAACATCAGTGAGAAAAACGCTCTGTTGGAGATTTTCTCTTCAAAGCAGCTTCTGTTGCAACTACAATGGCATTAAAAGCTGTGTTTTATTTAATGTGGAGGTAATAATTCAGGTCCCACAGGCCCCTGAGAAGATTCAGAACTTCCACACCTGGTAGGGAATGATTAATTCTTCCTGGAAATATCACTAGAGCCTCTTGGCTCAGCATTTAAAAACATACTTGGGGTCAAGGCTGATACAATGAAAATTGTTTTGGTTCCTATGGAGACACCTTCCCTGTTGTCCTGCTGTCTCTGCCCCTGCAGCAGGTGCCCCTGAGAAGCCAAGGAATTGGGGGGATGGATGATCCAGGTTGTTCAACCAATTCAGTGATGGAAGGGCTGAGGAGGAGTATGAAGAAAGGTTCTTGTGTGCCATTGGAATGTGTTTGAAATGCCTAATCCTGACACCCCTTCACCTTTTGTAATGAAACAATCTTTATTACAGCCAGAAGAGGAGCCTAAAGAGGAAGCAGCACCAGCCAAGCCTGTGGTGGGAATTATTTACCCTCCTCCAGAAGTCAGGAATATTGTGGACAAGACTGCCAGCTTTGTAGCCAGGTAAGTGACAGTGGTGGTGTCTCTTTTTCCTGGGATTTTCATGCTTCTGCTCTTCAGTGCAGCTCCAGAAGGTGAAGCAGGTCCCAGTTCTGTGGTTTTGCATGAAGGATTTCGAGGCTGTACCAGTGAGACTGGAAAAGAAACAACAATATTCTACTGAAGAGGGTGTAAGACACCCTTTGCTAGAGAAACTGGTAGTAAATAAATAAAGTCCTTGTTCAAATGTGCAGTGGATGCTGCAATAACTGGGTAACAGGGCCTGTTCTGAATGATCTGAAGGGGAAACCAAATTCCAGGTGCAAAGAGAGCCTTGGTACAGGAGTCATGGCTGTGTTTTAGTGCTAAAATGTGGTGGGTTTTGGTTTCAGAGAATTACGAAGTGCTGCTCCAGTCAAACCCTTATTGTGTGACTCATCTCTAAAGTGCTGCCAAGGAGTGTTGGCTGCTTCTGAGCACGAGGAAGGGACTGTGTTTATCCTTTGGGATTGTAGAGAGCTCCTCTTTTGGAGGAGGTGGAGTGTTTAAATGAGACTGGGAGATATCCAGAGAACACGAAGAGGAGCACTCTGTGGCAGCTGGGAATTTTCTCAAACTGCCCTGAAATAACTGGCTCGTGCTTTAGGTGGGAGGAGGGGATGTTACCTGGACTGGAGCTCCTAAATGCAGCACTCTGGGCTGGTCAGTCCCTGCACAGGCTGATGGTTACCTGGATTTTTTTTCTTAAGTGATGGTTCTGGAAATGAATTTAGTCTTGAGAACTTGTTAATAGAGCAGATAAAATTGATGTAGTAAGTAACTTGTAAACTTCATGCTTTGTAACTGGAAACTTCAGTCAGTGGTGGAAATGACCTTTGAGTGCAGACAGATGTGACTGTGGAACACTTGTGAGTGTGAATTTTTAATATTCACATTAAAGACAAAATTAGGGGGACAGTTGCATCTAACTTGTGTGTGTCCAGCTGGGTGTGAGATACTGAGAGAGAAACTCCTCCCCATATGAGAGAGAAAATGATCTTCCAAGGGGCTGTTGCCTCAACACATCCTAGTCTGAAAGAGACATTTACACTTGAGTTGATGACCTTAACAATTTTTCTTCTTGCTCCCCAGAAATGGTCCGGAATTTGAAGCCCGAATTCGTCAGAATGAAATAAATAACCCCAAGTTCAACTTCCTGAACCCCAACGACCCTTACCATGCCTACTACCGGCACAAGGTCAGCGAGTTCAAGGAGGGCAAAGCCCAGGAGCCCTCGGCTGCCATCCCCAAGGTCATGCAGCAGCAGCAGAGTGCCCAGCAGCAGCTCCCACAGAAGGTGAGGGTTCCTTTTCATCGCTTTGGGGAAGAATTTGGCCACTTTGGAGTGGTGTCACAGCCTGGGGTTGAGAAGGAAGGAAGCTCGAAAGTCGAGAAGGAGCAGTTGGTTATACATTTGCAAAATGCCAGCAGTGGCAGGCTTGGAGTTGAGTGTCTGGGGCTTTCTTTTGATGCAGATGTGCATCTCCCAGGTGCTGGTAACTCAAAGTTCTTTGAAACTGCCAATTTACAGTTTCATTGGTCCATTTTAATTAAGTTTAGCTCCGTATTGACTGACAAAGTACTTACACTAGGGATCAGTTGGACTGGATGTGGCAGAGACAAGCCTTGGGAATCCCTTGGAGTTCTGTTTGGCCTTGTTGCATGCACTGTTTTGTATAAACCTTTCCTACCAGAAGGATCGACCTCCCCTTAAAACATGGGGTACAAAATGCTGCTCACCTTGTTCAGCTGGGCTTTTAAACATATTGGGTGGGAAAAGGGCAAGGAGTGAATCCAGGGCTTTTCCATGCTTGGCATGGCCAGCAGCCACACTTAGGTGTTGGTGGCCCTGGGGGGGGCTATAGCCCTGACACATTCCAGATTTGTTTGCTGTTGGAGCAACATTTTTAATAGTATAAAATTATAGCTGATGGTTCTTCATCCTTGCACTTGCCAGGATGGCAACTTGCTTTCCCGCAGCAGCTGGAGGAAAAAAAAGATTCTCTTGAGAGTTTGGTGCCTGTTCCTTGCAGGAAGTGACTGGGCTGTGTCTGTTGTCCCTGCAGGTGCAGGCCCAGGTGATCCAGGAGACGGTGGTTCCGAAGGAGCCCCCGCCGGAGTTCGAGTTCATCGCGGACCCTCCGTCCATCTCGGCCTTCGACCTGGACGTGGTGAAGCTCACGGCGCAGTTCGTGGCCCGCAACGGGAGGCAGTTCCTCACCCAGCTCATGCAGAAGGAGCAGAGGAATTACCAGTTTGATTTCCTTCGCCCCCAGCACAGCCTGTTCAACTACTTCACCAAGCTGGTGGAGCAGTACACAAAGGTACTCCAGGCAGGGTGACTCCTTCCACAGCAGGAATGAGTTCGAAGGGCTGATGAAGCCCTCCAAACTAGCCAGGCTGGAAATATAGGTCCAGGAATCCATTCTTTAAATCTTAACTTATTTAGGATATTGTGCTGAACACAGCAGGCTATCACCTAAATGTACCACACATTATTGTAATCTCAGTAAAGGTTGGGGTTTTTTTTTTAATCCGGAGGATAATTGGAAGGCCACAAATGAATATGTTGAAGTGCAGGGATGAGCAGTAAGTAGTGAGAGGACTGCACTAGAATAAATGGGATATAGCCCTGGGGGTCTGCTGGTATTTTTAGCAGTGTGGAAAGAGAATAATTGTTCTGAAAGAGACTTTGGCACAAAGAATTGTCACCAACTGTCATGCAAAATGTGTTTTAGATCTTGATCCCACCAAAGGGCTTACTCCTCAAGCTCAAGAAGGAGGCCGAAAATCCCAAGGAAGTCCTGGATCAGGTATTCCAGAAAAAATTCGTAAAAATGCTGAAGCATTTTGGTTATGTTTTGAATTTTTTCCCTTTGCATGTTTTTGGCTTGTTGGCAGCAAATAGAGAATAAAATGGATGTGTCAGTTGCTGTCACTTGAGTACAGGGGGCTCAAAATTGCTTTAAACTGCAGCTGCTGTTCATATTGGGGGTAGTTTGTGGCAGCACAGAGATACTGCACAACCCCATTTCCAGGTGCTTACAAAGTGGAATCCTGGAATATCCTGAGTGGGAAGGATCCCACCATCCAGTTCAGGTCCTGACCCTGGCCATACACTCCAACAACCCCACCCTGTCCATCCCTGGAGCTCTGTCCAAAGGCTCCTGGAGCTCTGGCAGCCTCGGGGCCGTGCCCATTCCCTGGGGAGCCTGGGCAGTGCCAGCACCCTCTGGGGGAAGAACCTTTCCCTGATCTCCAGCCTGACACTGCTCCAGTTGTTCTTCCTTTCATTTGCAAACCAACAGTGAGAGGACTGTGCTGTTCCTTCTCTGACACTGTGCTCTCTGCTCCTGCAGGTCTATTACAGAGTGGAGTGGGCCAAGTTCCAGGAACGAGAGAGAAAGAAGGAAGAAGAGGAGAAGGAGAAGGAGCGTGTTGCTTATGCCCAGATTGACTGGCATGACTTTGTGGTTGTGGAGACAGTTGACTTCCAGCCCAATGAGCAAGGTGCTGATGTTAAATGTTGTCATCTCTATGAAACTGCCCCCTTTGTGCAGGAAATGTGTCCTGAAGTGCCATTTTTAGGCAGACATTGGGGTTTACAGCCTTTTATTATTCAGAGTTGAAGGGAAAAACCTTACACTGACATTTTGCAGGGCTGTTGTTTTTTTCTGGAGTTACTGATGTTCTACTTGAAGGAAGTCCAGGACTGCAGTAGTGTCCACTTCTCTACTTCCACCAGGACAGCAGAGCTTGTCCCACTTTCTAGTAGTGCTTCCATTTATAAGTCACTTTATCTTCATGTGTCATGCTGCTGTTTGTATAGACTCCATCCATTCCCTTCCGTGTCCTCTGGCTGCCAAAGATTTTGTTGCCACAGCTTTTTGTTCAAGAATTGGTATTTCTGTCAGTGTGTGTTGAGTAATGAAATGGGATAAACAGAAGCTCTGTTTTCTGCATTGTAGGGAATTTCCCTCCTCCCACCACTCCAGAAGAGCTGGGAGCTCGAATCCTGATCCAGGAGCGTTACGAGAAGTTTGGAGAAAGTGAGGAGGTGGAGATGGAGGTGGAATCAGATGAGGAAGATGAAAAGCAAGAGAAAACAGATGAGCCTCCAGCCCAGCTGGATCAGGACACACAAGTGCAGGATATGGATGAGGTAACTGCACTGTAGGATTTTGTCCCCTAAGGTTCATGTGGTTTATGATGGTCCCCACTTTCACTGTAAATAGGTCTTCAGTTTCTTGAGGAAATGAAATTTCCCTCTGATGAAATTTCCAAACAACCGTTACTGCTGGAATATATTTGTTTTTTTAATGTTTTTCATGACAATACAAGTTCCAAGAGAGGAATCCAGTAATTTTGGCACCCAGTGGTGTGGATTTTATATACCTGTGGCTTTAAGTCTTTCAGGCTTTTTTGTGCCCAGAGTCTGGAGCACTGAAAGATGACTCATCTTAGCCTCTGCCCACTGTAAGCTGTTTTTCTGGTAACAGGGAACAAGAGTGTGGTTAACTGTAAGCCCCTGTGTGCAAAGCTGCTGTAATGTGGAAGCTGAGGAGCATTTGTTTCCTCTTCTGTGGCTGCTGAATTTCTGAATCATGGTGCAGAGGAACCACTATGCCATAGGTGTCCAAAACAGCTCCGTTGCTTTGAAGCTGCATAATCCTTTCTTCCAGCACTGTGTAGGATTTTATGTCTCTCTCAAAGGAATTTGACCACTGGAACTTGGTTATGATTTTTGTTTCCTTTTCAATAAGGGGTCAGATGATGAAGATGAAGGTCAGAAGGTTCCTCCTCCTCCAGAAACCCCGATGCCGCCCCCACTCCCTCCCACACCAGATCAGGTCATTGTGCGGAAAGATTACGATCCCAAAGGTAAACCAAACTAAAAAAAACACCTTTATTTCTTCCTGAAGAATCCCAAACCACTTGTTTCTAGACTGAACCAACACTGTGGTTTTGTTCTCCTAGCCTCAAAACCGTTACCACCTGCCCCGGCTCCGGATGAGTACCTTGTGTCTCCCATCACTGGAGAAAAGATTCCTGCCAGTAAAATGCAGGAACACATGAGGATTGGGCTCCTGGATCCACGGTGGCTGGAGCAGCGGGATCGATCCATCCGGGAGAAGCAGAGTGATGATGAGGTCTATGCCCCAGGTCAGCTTCAGCATTGATTGCACAGCCCCTCGCTGCCCTCACTGGTCAGGACCATCTCAATGTAGCTCTGTATGATGCCCTTTCTGTGATAATGAGATGGGTATGTTTGGCAGCTGTTGCTGGCCAGTATCTTCCCAGAAAAAAAAAGAAAGGGGACAGGAGTTGGACATTAAAGGTCCTTGTGGCCCCTTCCAACTTAGAATATTCTGTGTAAAAAGAGCATCACTCAGCCACTAGGTATCAAATAATAGAAAGATCATTAAGAGGTTTGGTTATATTCCTTGAGATAAGAATTGCTCTTTTTCCCTCAGGTTTGGATATTGAGAGCAGCCTGAAGCAGCTGGCAGAGCGTCGTACTGATATCTTTGGTGTAGAAGAGACTGCCATTGGTAAAAAGATTGGTGAAGAAGAGATCCAGAAACCAGAGGAAAAGGTAGAGTAGAAATTAGGAATTTGTGTTCGATTGATTGGAGGTTTTTTTTTTAATATAATAGGTCACTGTAGCATTGTGAATGCTCAGACACAAGAGTCTTGAATTTTTTTCTTTTTGTCAAGCTGCTCTCTGGATTCCTTTGCAGTCTGGCCAGGTTGGGTTAATCTGATTTATTTTACTCTCTCAGGTGACCTGGGATGGCCACTCGGGCAGCATGGCCCGCACACAGCAGGCTGCTCAGGCCAATATCACTCTGCAAGAGCAAATTGAAGCCATCCACAAGGCCAAGGGACTGGTGCCAGAGGATGACAGCAAGGAGAAGATTGGGCCCAGCAAACCCAATGAGATACCTCAGCCACCCCCTCCTTCCTCAGCCTCCAACCCCCCTGCCAGTGCCCAGCCCATCACATCTGTACCTCGTCCACCCACCGTGAGTGTTTGGGCTCTCAGAAGCCAATTACTGGGGCTGTAGTTAATTAGGAGGGGTCCTGATGGAGGGCAAGGGTGCTGGCATGGAAGAAGATTGTGTGGGAAGTTTGTGGTTTAAGAGTAGTTTGGAAATATTAGAAGAACCTTATTGAACTTGCTGTTAAAAATGGAATATAATACTTAGGTGGAGTTTTTACCTTAGAGGTATCAAAAAGACTGGGATCAGCTGGGCAGTGGGATCTTGGAGGCAGAGAATATGGCTAAGAAAGGGATGGCTAGGAGCCTTTGTAGGTGTAGAGTGATGTTGGACAAAAGCAGCCCAAGGTAAGAAGAGATTTGCTGTGAGTCCCAAACAGCAATTTAGCAAAGGAACTAAGTGCCTGGAGGTCTGATCCTGAAGTGGGGAGGGAAGGAGGACCCCTTTAATCTGTTAATGAGGCTTCTGTGCCTGTTCAGAGCAGCTTGGGTTGCCCATATGGTGGGGCCACTAAGGCTCCCTGCAAGCCTTTGGGCAGCAGAACCCGTGGTTCTGTGTTTCCCTGTTATTTTAATGGTGACTGTGGCCAGCCCTGGGCACTCCTAAGGAGATTAACCTTCTCTCCCCAGATGCCTCCTCCCGTCCGCGCTGCCGTGGTTTCTGCAGTTCCGGTCATGCCTCGGCCCCCCATGACTTCCGTGGTCCGGCTGCCCCCGGGATCCGTCATAGCCACCCCCATGCCTCCCATAATCCACACCCCACGGATCAACGTGGTGCCCATGCCCCCCTCTGCTCCCCCCATCATGAGCCCCCGCCCGCCCCCCATGATAGTCCCCACAGGTCAGTGGCTTCAGCTTTTCCTGGGGAATTGTCGGATAATTCCTTTAGAGTGGGCTTCGGCTTGGAGTCTTTTTCCTCCTGTGCCCTGGTACTGGTGTGTAACTGGGACTGCAGGCACTAAGTTGTGTTGTTAAGAGTTTGGGTGTGTTTGGTATGGCTTATCTAGTCCTGCTTTTGGGCTCAAGGCTCTTCCTGCACCATGAAATGCAGGGAATCCTGTGGCCCCAGGAGCCTGCCTGGGTGAAAATTGAGAATGCAGGGTAAATAGAAGCTGGCAGCACCTCAGTGGGTCTTAGAGCTCCTTACAGAAGCTGCTGCTGCTGGAGGAAAAGCTGTTTGCTGGCCATTTTCCTCATTAGGTGCTTTAAAGTTAAAAGGCATGATGTAAGAAGCAATTCTTCCTTTTTTTCATCTTCTTTTCTTCCCTAACTGGAGGAGCTGGCACCGCTGCCTGCCAAACTGAGAGCGTGTTCTTTTTTTGCAAGATCTGCAGGAAGCTCTCATGCCTTGTTATCTCTTCCTGGAATGCTTCCCAATATAAGAGCTCTCTGAATGTTTGAAGTTTGCATGTTGCTGTTGGTTGTAATTTTTATATACATAAAAAAAAATGTATTGTGGCATTTATTTTCAGCCTGTGCTGCTCTGCTCAAAGCATTTTTGTTGTGAGGGGGTGTTTGCTGTGCACTCAGGGGGTGACTGGGTTGTGCTGTGTGTCCCCCATCCATTCCAGCCTTTGTCCCTGCTCCTCCCGTGGCTCCGGTCCCATCCCCAGCACCGATGCCTCCTGTTCACCCCCCACCACCCATGGAGGATGAGCCAGTCTCCAAGAAGCTGAAGAGTGAGGACAGCCTGATTCCAGAGGAGGAATTTCTGCGCAGGAACAAGGTACATGTGTGGGTCAGAGTCCTGAGCTGCTCCACTCCAGCTCCAGAGGGGCTGTAAAGCCAATTCCCTGCACAGAGGGGCAGAAATACCTGGCAAGAAAAGGACTTCCTGAGGGATCTCCTTTCTTTTGTCATTCCTGAGCAAACCAAACTCCTTTGTCTCTTATTGGGAAGAGCTACACAGGGTGGGATAATGCTCTTCTGTAATTAAGGGCAATGAGAGGTAGGTTATAATGCAGAGAAGAACTAAAGTTACTAATGATCTTTTAAGGAGAGGAGGGCTAAGCTGGAGATGAAAAGAGATTAGAGTATCAATGCCAGCATGATAGTAGGGTAATGTGGTGTATTCCATAACAAGGTGAGCTGAATGTGAGCCTCCGTTTCTTCCTGAGGAATGCAAGTGTCACAGGAGGAGTTTTAAATCCTTAGGAAGGGCTGTATGGTTTTTCTGGGAATATTTAAAGTAAAAAAGGAGATTTAGATGGGATACTGGGAAGGAATTTTTCCCTGGGAGGGTGGGCAGGCCCTGGCACAGGGTGCCCAGAGAAGCTGTGGCTGCCCCTGGATCCCTGCAAGTGTCCAAGGCCTGGTTGGACAGGGCTTGGAGCAGCCTGGGACAGTGGGAGGTGTCCCTGCCATGGCAGGGGGTGGCACTGGATGGACTTTAAGGTCCTTTCCAACCCAAACCAGTCTGTGATTCTGTGATTTCATGTGCACAGAGAAGCTGTTTCCTGTTCAGCGCTTCACACCTTCACCCTGCGACACTGTCAGCGTGTGTGGTGCTTGACAGATGACACACAAAAGGAAGAGAAATTCAACTAAATGTTTTATTGTGGGAGAGTGGAGTAACTTGTAAACACATTTCGGTGTGTTTACTGAGGAGCCAAGATATGGAAATAAATACTTAGTCTGGTGCTGTGTTATCACAGCCCTGAGAGACTTTATCTGTGTTTTCCCATAGGGCCCGGTCACGGTCAAAGTCCAGGTTCCCAACATGCAGGACAAGACAGAATGGAAGCTGAATGGCCAAGTGCTGGTGTTCACCCTGCCCCTCTCAGACCAGGCATGTAGCTCATCCCCTGCCCTGCTCCACGTGCTGCCTGTGAGAGCAGCAGCTGGGAGCTCAGCCTGCTCCCCACACTGCAGCCCCACGGGGCTGGGCAGCAGGACTGGGACAAAAGCACTGAAGGAGCCCTTTGATCCTCCCCAGGTGTCTGTTATAAAGGTTAAGATCCACGAGGCAACAGGGATGCCAGCTGGGAAGCAGAAGCTGCAGTATGAGGTGGGTATAAGGCCTTCAAATGTTTCTTCAGTGCATTCTCTCACACAACTTTTTTACAAAGGAAAATTGTAATGTATAATTTAATGCACGATGAGATACTGGAAGAGCAAAGGGAATGTTTTTCCTGCCTGCACAGCTGTGACAGAACTGCCCTCTATTACAGCAGGACAGGCTTTTAGTAGGTGATTACATCAGTGGATTTTCACATTGTTGCTGCTGCAGATGAGTCCTCCAAACTTGATGTGGCTTTCTCTGAAATCAGCCTCTTGTTTTATTAGTTGTTTTTTTTTTTTGACATTTAACTGCAGCAGCCTGCTCCCACAGCTCTGCTGTGTGCTCCGGGAGGTGGGCGAATGTGCTTTGGATCCCTGGCAGCTCGGGGAAGGCTTTCTCCAAAACAGGGAAGGGAAGAGATCACTCTCTCTTCTCTCTCTTCCTCTGTAAGCTAGAGCTGTCACAAAGGCCCCATTCCTTTTTAATGACTTATTTCCAGTCATGCATGTGCCCAGGCAGGCACAACCTGCTGCCTAAGCAGTGAACTTTGTGCACTTATCTCCTCAGAGTTCATCTGTGGGCAGATACTCTGTTAACCCTTAACAAGAAAGAGAGCTGAGCTGATTATTTTTAAGGGGGAAAAAAAAGGTGAAAAGTGGGGGGAGAGTGAGCCTGAATAACTCTCCTTGTGGTGACTCTCTAACTGTGTTTTGTAGGAGCCACGTAGTCTATATTGGCTAGTCTAGTGGAAAGTGTCCCTGCCCGTGGCAAGGGGGGTGGAATTGGGGGATATTTAGGGTGCCTTCCAACCCAAACCATTCTAGGATTCTGTACCCACCTCCAGTGTCCATCTTGGACACTGAAATCTCTCTGGGGTCTTCAAAGCCTGCAGTGTTCTGTCATCCCCCTGCTCCGAGTGTACAGCCAGGAGTTGGGATCTGGGTGGGATTCTGTGGGAAGGCAACACTGAGGTTTGTGCTCTGACTGCTCTTTTGTGGGTTTTTTATCCTTTTCTCCTCCCGTCAGGGCATCTTCATCAAGGATTCGAACTCCCTGGCTTATTACAACATGACGAGTGGCTCTCTGATTCACCTGGCACTCAAAGAGAGAGGAGGCAGGAAGAAATAGGGGACATGGAGCCCTGAGACGTAACGTGTCCGTGTTGTAACCCCAGCCCTCCCCATCCTATTTCCATTCTGGCCTTTTTGGGGCTGCATCCACTGCCCCCCAGCAGTAGTTTGAACAGAGAGATTCTGACCCCCACTGATGAGAGAGGAGAAGCTGATGGAGCCACAAAAAATGTCAGTGTAGTGAGTAGTCTGTAGTGATCAATGCTTTGCTTGAGTGCAGGCTCTGCCTTGAATCCCCTCAGGAAAAGACATCATCAAGGTCATGCCCCCAGCTTAGTTTAGATCCATCTTCGAGGGATTTATGTTGGCCAGGAGCATCATCTGTCTGCCCTCAGCACTCACTGCTTCATTTAACCTCCTGCTAATTGAAAACTTCTTCTCCACACACTTATTAACCCCCTTGTTCTTGTTCTTTCCCTGTCTTGGATCTTGTACTGACCCTGACTTGGAGGCTTTTCCTCCCTCAGCATGAGCTTGTGCTGCTGTTCCTGTGATAAAGGAGGTCTGGGTCTGCTCTGGACAGCCTGTAATTTGTTTTAATAAACATGCATCTCTCCTTCCTTGGATTTGGGGTTTTTAATGGAGATGTGACTGGTTTTGGCACATTCAGATGGGGAAATACATCAGGGTTTGTAAATAAGCAGTTTACAATAGGAAATCCTCTTATTTTCTGGGGAAAAGCTACAAGAAAAGGAGCTTGTTGAAGTTTCCCTGGTTCTCCTCAGTCATTCCTGAAGGAATGCTTATGTCTGTGTGTGGGGGGGGGGGGAAATACTCTGAATTTAGCAAGAATTTTGTTGGAAAATGTGATTTAACAATTATATCCTGCAGCTGGAATCTCTTGGTCCTGGAGAGCATCTAGGTCTGGAAAACAGATGGTTCCTGGGCCTTCAGTCAGAGTTTGATAGAAACACAATACAGCAAAGTTAATCCATGGAATTAGGTGCCAAGGAAGAGGCAGATGTCTGGAATTTGGGTACCTCTGGTTTTTTGGGTAACACAAAGCCATACATTTATTATTATATATATTTTTAGTCATGGTCAGGCAGTGCAGGAGCATCCTGTTTACCTTACTTCATGCTTAGGAGGGGAGAGAGGGATGAAGCAGGAGGGAAGAGCCGGCATCCTCCTGCCTCTGGTGTGCTCCCCTGGGATCAGGAGGAAGCCTTGTGGCTGTGGGGAAGGTGGCTGGCAGTGGCCCAGCCCAGGTGGCTGGTGTTCCCTGGCCACAGTGTCCAGCTGTTGTCTCTGACAGGTCCCCACATGTCCCTGTCACAGCCTGCTCCCCTCCCTGCTGCAGGAATCCGGAGCGTGTGGCTGGATGGTGGATGCAGGGTGCTCCTGCCCTGCAGGAAGGCAGGATAATCACTTCCCTTTGCTCTTCAAAACCAGACAATAGGTACAATCCTGGAGAAAACAGGCAGTGAGCGGGGTTTTCCAGAGCGGATAGAAAAAAACTGCCAAGAGAGCTCTGAAATGGAGAAGTTGTGTTTGTATCCGGGGCCGGGCCTGGCTGTGCTGAAGGTCACCCTGTGTTCCTCCTCCTGCTGTGCTCAGAGCCTGGTGGCCACGGAGCTTCCCAGTGGGAGCTGTTCCTCTGTGCCCCCAGTAACATTTTCAGCCAAGCCCCTTCACCAGCACTCCAACAAGAAAACTTCCCCCTGGAAATCACTTGCGTGGAGCCTTGCCAGCCTGTTTCCATCTAAATCCGAGGGATGAATGCTGCAACAGACTGTATGTGTGGAGATCAGGAACAAAACAAGCACCATTGGAGCCTTCCACTTCAGTGGCAAGGACTGGTGGGGTCTGGCTGCCAGAAAAATCTGGAAGTAGGTTGAGTTGCTGATTTTAAGGAGCCTCTTTTCTCTTCCTTTGGCACAGTACCACCTTGAGAGGGATCCTTCCAATACCCCCTGTTCTGTGCTGTAAGGGAGGAAATGGAGCACTGGGCTCTGGAGAAGCGTCTGGAGGTGGGATGGACCAGCCCCTGGAAGGCTTTACCTGGGACAGGTCTCAGCACATCCCAGTCTCCTACAGATCCTTTGGTGTGTTATTTTTGGGAGAGCCAGGCTGGTTTTACCTGTCTGGGATGCTGTGGATGGGGACTTTTGGGTGACACAGCGGTCATCTGTCTGTGGGATCTGCAGGGCAAGGACAGCTTTGGAGAGGGAAACAGATCCCAGCACTGCCTCATGCCAGTGTGTGCCCCAGCACTTCCCAGCACAACCCTGCTGCAGTCCCAGTATCCAGCCTTCCTGGAATGCCAGTGCCATCCCAGTACAGCCCCAGCACAGCCTCACTGTGCCTGTCTGCTCCCACGACAGCCCCCTTATGCCGTTCTCAGTACAGCTGTGCTATGGCCCATACTGGTCCCAGTATGGCCCACTTTATCTCACACTGGTCCCAGTACAGCTCAATAATGCTCATACTGGCCCCAACAGAGCTCATTATACCTCATGCAGAACCTAGTACAGCCCCGTTATGTCTCGTACTAGTCCCAGTCCCTCTCCCATTTTGTCTCGTACTGGTCCCGGTCCATCCCGTTATGTCTCTTACTGGTCCCAGTCCATCCCGTTATGTCTCGTACTGGTCCCGGTCCATCCCATTATGTCTCGTACTGGTCCCAGTCCCTCTCCCATTATGTCCCGTACTGGTCCCGGTCCATCCCATTATGTCTCGTACTGGTCCCAGTCCCTCTCCCATTATGTCCCGTANGTCCATCCCATTATGTCTCTGACTGGTCCCAGTCCCTCTCCCATTATGTTTCGTACTGGTCCCGGTCCATCCCGTTATGTCCCGTACTGGTCCCGGTCCCTCCCAGCCCAGCGCTGCCCCACTGCCGGCGCGCGGAGCCCCGCCCCCCACCGACACCCGCCGGCCCTTGACGGACAGCTCCCCTCGTCCTCTCGACCAATCAGCTCCGGGAACCGACTCTCCTTTCCTCAATCTTGGCGGCTGATTGGCCGAGCCTCTGCTCCCTCCCAATGGCGGTGCAGGGAGGGGGCGTGGCCGGGGCGGGGCGTG